>OY856187.1:365390342-365756888 GCA_963693315.1 Diogma glabrata | reverse complement strand
TATGTGGTGTTTTAGTTGAATTCTTATGTTTATATTTTTGAGCTAGTATAATTTACAACTATTACAATGAAGATGGCGCACTTTAATTATCTAAAAAAGCTTAATTTATAACTATGTTAAATAAATGATTAAATGAACAATTAAATAAATATTTATAAATTTTACGCACATGTTACAAAAAATAGTGTGTATTACTAGTGCGAATGCGCTTTCCAAGCTCGAGTTATCAAGGCAAACTAACTCTGTTTGGAAAACGCATTCGTTCTAGTAATACAATCTACTATTATAATAAGTTAATTTTATAATAGTTTCATTTTTGTTTGTTTTTGTTTGCCTTTATAATACAAAAAAAAAACAACTACAGTTAGGTAACACAAATACAAGTGAAATTAAAATCTAAGCAAAAAAGAATCACAAACGGCCAAACTTAAATTTTAAGATAAAAACTTAAATGAAACATAAAGTTCACTTCAAAGTTCCAAGTTAAACCTTTATTACAACAAAACGAAACAACACTAATTCAAGTGACCAGTGGGACAAGCGTCCACTTCCAAATTCTTAACTCGACTTCCTTGATCGAATTTCTTGAGCCGTCCGTTTATTTAGAAAATTATGTAATGATTATCTAGCCAATCATTTCATCACCACAGGTTTGGTTTGGTTTTTTTCTCGTAGTATGGAAATAAAACACTCTTGCTTTTGCTTGGGTTTTACATGTAGCAAATAAAATAAATAAAATATGTGTGATATGGAAGAAACGAAATGGGTCCAAATAAAGTTTAAAGTGTTAAGTTACTAGGAAGGTTTAAATTTCAATCTGCTGTGACGAAGAAAAAGAGAAGCGAATTTTTGGCCAGATCATGGGAACGTCCCACACCCTGAGATGTCTCTAAGCCGCGCCTTTGAGTTTGTGAAAAGATGACTTAACCAACGCGTCACTAAGATTTTATTTCCTTGACATGAAAAATGCAAAGCGTTTGTCGGCTTTATCGGCCACAACGTTGCCGATAGACCGAGAAATTTACTTTTGATGAATTTTTGTGATATTTTAGCAGAAACATTTTTACAGGCATCGTTTTGGGCAAAACTATGCACATATACTACTTGGATTGGTTCGTGGTCGAAATAAACGGCGTTATCGTATGGCGCACGTCATATTTTGATGGAAGTTCCTTAAGCTTCGTAGATTTTAAAGCAAAATCATTGTCTGAAATAAGATACTCTGAAACGCCTCTCTCTCTCTCTAGCATTTACATCCATGAAGGGATTTAGCCGTCTATGCAATAAGCTTCCAATCATCTCGTTCCATGACCAGTTGACCCCAGTTTCGACATCCTATATCACGAAGGTCTTGGATGATGTCATCACGCCAGCGTTGTCTAGGTCTTCCTCTTCGACGAACACCAGCTGGTTGTTGTTGGGACGCTTTTTTTATCATTCTATCTAATGGAGCCCTTTCTACATGACCAAACCATCTGATCCGGTTAGATTTAATGAATCCGATTACATCGCAGCCTCCAAGAAGCTGTCTGATTTCGTGATTCATTCGGATTCTATACTGATTTTCAGCAACTTTACATGGACCATAAATTGTTCGTATGACCTTCCTCTCGAATGTTGATAAAATTCTACAATCGGAGGAAGTCAGTGTCCAGCTTTCACTTCCAAATGTAAGCACAGGTCGGATTAGTGCTTTGTAAAGTGTGAGTTTACACGACCGCGAAAGATGTTTTGATCGCAGAAGTTTTGAGTATGCGTAGAAAACTCTGTATGCAGCCGAGACACGGGCTTTGATATCTGCCTGCATGTCATTTGACGATGTTATTACAGACCCGAGGTATTTGAAGTTTTCCACGCGTTCCACTTCGTAGTCGCCAGTATCCAGATTTCCGGGAGGTATGTTCTTAGATGTTGTTAACACTTTAGTTTTGCCGGTGTTGATGCATAATCCAAGTCGTTTAGCACTTCTTTCAAGCTGAGAGAGACTATCTTTAATATCGCTCGTTCTACGTCCGAGAAGCACAATATCATCTGCGTAGCCAAGAACTTGACTAGATTTATTATATATGCAGCTTTGCGTCTCAATTCGGCTTTTTCTTATCGCGTACTCCAGCGTCAAATTAAACAGTACAGGCGCGAGTGCATCACCTTGTCGAACACCTGATGTTATATCGAAAGGATCAGAAACTGACCCTTCGATTACTATTCTACAGTTTGATCCCGATGTTGTGAGTTTGCACAGAGAAACAAGTTTCTCTGGGATACCAAGGCATATGAGTGCGGACCAGAGGTTGTCGCGGATGATACTATCATATGCTTGCCTGAAATCAACGTAGAGCTGGTGAATGCTGATGTTGTACTCCCAACATTTTTCCAGAATCATCCTTAATGTAAAACATTGATCTGTGGTTGAGCGGTTGGGACGAAAACCACACTGATAGTCACCGATGATAGATTCGGCGAACGGGATGAGTCGAGCAAGTACGACATTAGCTAGTATTTTATATGCTGTGTTCAACAGTGCGATGCCACGATAATTCGCACACTTTAGACGGTCACCTTTCTTATGTAGCGGAACAATGAGAGCTGTTTTCCATTCAGCAGGTAGTTCTTCTTGGTCCCAGATTGCAAGAATCAGATCGTATATACGTGAGACCAGAGCTGCTCCTCCATTTTTCAAAAGTTCTGCGGGAATTCCATCGAAACCTGGTGATTTGCCATTTTTCAGTTTTTTAATTGCAGCTTCCACTTCTTCTATTGCTGGGTAAGGGACAAAAATCTCCTCAGTTGATGGAGCAATTGCTCGAATAGGATGAACTTCATTCGTCCTATTCAATAGGTCTTGAAAGTGGGATCGCCACACTGCCAGCACATCACGTTCACTTGTTGTAAGCTCATTATTTTCATTTTTGATGGCTGTAGATCTTGGGTGGAAATCTTTTGTCAGATTCCGCGCATTGGCAAAGCACTCTTTTGAATTTCCGATGGCCGCATGTTGGTTGATGTCTTCAATGCAGCTCTTCATGTGTTCGCGTTTCTTTTTACGTAGAAGTTTTGCTGAGGCTTTCCTGGCGCATAGATAATCAGCTTGGGAGCTTCGGGTGTTCCTTGTTAACCATTTTTCTCGCAGTTTTTGTTTATGTTCAACGGATTGGCGGCACTCGTCGTCGAACCATTCGTTGTGTGATTTCGGTGGCCGCTTTCCGATTGTAGTTTGTGCTGCGGCTATAATGGTTGATTGAAGCGTTTGCCATTCTTCTTGTATGTTTAATGCCATCTCAGAAGAGATGTCATGCTCTTCTATGTTTTGTGTTATTATTTCCTGATATCTTTTCAGCGTTTCCGGATGTTTAAATGCATCGACGTTCCAGCGCACGGTCTTTTTTGCTTCTCTGTTAAATGTAGATGATAATTTGCACTTGTACTTAAAGATGACAAGCATATGATCAGTGTCCATATCAGCACCTCTGTATGATCGAACGTCAGTTACACTTGTGAAGTGTCTCTTAGAGATCATGACGTGATCGATTTGATTTTCCGTTCTTCCGTCATTTGATTTCCACGTTGCCTTGTGAATTCTCTTGTGAGGGAAGAAAGTGCTGGAAATTACTAGATCATACATCATAGCCAGCTCGGCTGCGCGAAAACCGTTATTGTTGCTGATATGATGCAAGCTGTTAGGGCCGATATGTGTTTTAAGTTCTGCAATCCTACCGATTTGAGCATTGAAGTCACCTACCACGATTTTTATATCGTGCCGCGGGATGTTATTGATGACTTCCTCGAGTTCTAGGAAGAACAGGTCTTTAATATCATCCGCTCCATCTTCAGTAGGCGCATGAACATTGACGATCGTTACATTGAATTTTTTTGTGCGGATTCTCAGTGTGCATAACCGCATATTAATTGGGCAGAAGTCGATAACATGCTGATTCACGCGACGGTGTATAAGAAAGCCAACTCCAAATTCTCCTCCGTTTTGATAACCGCAATAATAAAGAGTGTATCCTTTCGCTGTTTCATGGATTCCACTACCTGGCCATCTTAGTTCTTGTAATGCCACTATATCTAGTGTGTAGCTCTCGACTTGTTGTGTGAGTTTTAGGAGATCTCCTGGTCTTCTAAGGCTTAGCACGTTCCAGGTTCCCATTTTTAAATCGTAGTCCGGGTACAGTTTCCGAGGTCGTTCCAATAATGATTCCGAGATATTCCGAGGCCTGTGTACAGAATTCATGACAATAATTTTTTACGGAAATGGGGTGTTAGCCCTTCGCCCAACCCAAATTTTCGTGAATGGGTTCGTTCTGCATCTTAAGGTCACCAGAAACAACCTTTTTACATGTTTATATAGCGAGCCGCTTGATCCAAGACAGACGCCCGCTGCAAGCCGCCCCTAACATGGAGAACAGACGCTTCCTACACATTTATATAGCGAGCCGCTTGATCCAAGACAGACGCCCGCTACAAGCCGCCCCTAACATGGAGAACAGACGCTTGAGTTGCATTGGTTTTATGGCACCAATGACTCGCCATGGTGCAGAATCATTGAGTATAAGCAGTATTTACTCTGCCCCTCTCAACTACACCAACCTAATTCTGTTAGCGTTACCCAGGTAGCACGACTCTGAAACGCCGTACACATTAAATATTCGAGTTTCTCCAAATTCGCCTACGAGTTCGGCTGTTGCATTTCGAAAAGGTTAAATTATGATATAACGAGAAATAAAAATGATCTAATATGATAAAAATGTAAGAGTTTTCTCTTGTTGACCGAGGATATGATCCGAGAAAATTTACCAATACATCATCAATACATATTTTCTAACGCCGTCTTGGATTTTAGACCAATAGAAATTTCGTTTAGGAAACTCTAAAGTTTTGGCCGCTCCGTCGCTGAGTGTGGGGAATTGTGTGCTTGTTTAAGCAATTCAGATCGAAGGGACAATAAGCTTCCACTCTGGCGTTTTATAAGGTTCAAGAAAGTTTGCAGCAAGGTATATAAAAGCTTTACCATTTTCGTTTTTTATGTTTAAGACTCTATGCTCGATCGAAAAAATTAGAAATCGCAGGGTCTTCTGAATCTACAAGTAGAGAAGGTATATCTGCATCGTCCAAGTTTTTATCTTGAACAATGCCGAGCTCTCCTTACACTGAAGAGAGTGAATCAGGGACACAATTGAGAATTCCATTGCTGTATTCAATGTCAAAGTTGAAACCTTATAACTGCAGACTCCAACGCTCCAGTTTTCCTGTCAGTTCTTTTTGACTCATTAACCACTTTAAACCTCTGTGATCTGTAATTATGGCAAAGAGCAGACCTTCGATGTATGCTCGAAACTTCTTTACGGTTAACACAGCTTCCAGGTTTTCTAGCTCTGACACGGTGTGGTTACGCAGTGCTGTGTTGAGTTTTTGATTCATTTGAGCTATGGGTATTTTGCTGTTATTGTCTACTCGTCGAAACAACACACTTCCAACTCCCGTACTGATGGAACAAAGGATCGCTGTGACTCGATACTAACATCGGCCTATGAATGCCAGAGAGTCATGTAGAACTTTTCTTTTGAGAAATTTTTTCCTAATTCGTGGTAGTCTAAAGTATATCAAATAAGGTGGCAAGACTTTGATGGAATGGTTTATAAGGTTTAATAGAAACCATAAAAATTCTCATGCTAATGCATATAAGAAATTTATTAAATTGCTACGCTCCTCTTGAAGTTTCACAAGTACATATGTGTTAAAAATATACGGGTATAGCCTTGACGTATTTACGTAATAAACATTCTTAAAAATATACTTTCAACGCATTGCGCTACGCTAAAATTAACAAATGGTTCATCAACTAATCTGAACGAAACAAATTTTCTGTTTGCTGTGTAGCTGAATTTGCCTGTCCACTATATAAACTTTGGTTTGGAAAAATTGTATTCCAATTATTTATAATTACATAGGTGGTTCTGGGTGCATCGAGGGTTGTTTTTTGAAAGAACACATTTTACATGATCACGACAAAAATTTTATGCTTGCTCTAAATTATGTTCCTCATATAAAACGAGTAATACTAAATATCTTAAATGTGTTAAAGACCTCTTGCGATGCATCAAATATCCAAAACCAACCTTTCACTAAGCTCAGTCCACTCAGAATCATGTTTTAATCCAATATTGAGTTTTAAGTGAACAAAATCGATGAGACTAATCATACTCCATATTTTTAGGGTTCCGTTTTTTATACGGAACACTATTGGTGAGAGTACAACGTGTTTTTCACATTATTTCGATTATCTCGTGAACCATTAATCCGATGAACTTAAAATTTGAGGTGCTTATAAAACTAACCTATCCACACAAGATGGCGGGTTAAAAAATAAATAAAGTTGTGTTCGTTTGTTTTAAGGAGGTACGATGTAAAGCCTTTGAAAACATACATTTTTTTAGCGAGACGAGTAAGGTATCATATGAAAGGGCTTCATTACAGCATTATTCAAATATATATTTTGGAATTTTACACTTCACCATTTTTTGTATAATTTTGAAAAATGACGTTTTCGGGATGTTTTACTGCCCCGCTTAACTCCGACCCTACTTCATCGAAAATCTTGAAATATATTTGGAATGATAGAAAATTGAGTAGGTTTTTAATGAAAAATATAGAAAAGTGGCAGACACTCATAACTATATTTATTAAAGGGGTGCGAATGTTAAGGGGTAAAAACATCATTTAAAACCAGGTCATGTGGGGTGTCATTTGAAAGAGCACTTGATTTTAGAAATATTGCCATTTTTTTTAGAATTTTGCAATGCATAGTTTTTGAATTATTATCAATAAAGTGACACAAAAAGTTGGTCCCCCCTTGCATTTCGAGCCTAATTAACAGAAAAATTTGAAAAAATTCACAGAGACAGGAAGTTTGATAAACTCTGAACGAAAAATATAGCGAACTCTCAAATAATTATATTTTTGTGTTTTTAAGGGATTGGGGTGGGGAAGGGTGAAAAGAAACTTTTTTGACCCACGCGAGTGGGGTGGGATTTGAAAGAGGACCAAATTTCAGAAACACTGCAATTTTTTTTAGAATTTTCTGGTACACTGTTTTTGAGTTATTCTAAAAAATGTGCAAATTCCAGACCGTTCCCCCCCCCTCCTACGTTTCGACACTGATTGACAGAAAAAATTCATAGAGACAGGAAATTTGCTATATTTTGAACGAAAATTATAGCGAACTCTCAAATAATTATATTTCTGTGTTTTAGGGGAAGGGTGTAAGGAGGGTAAAAAAAAATTAAAAACCCAAGCTAGTGGGATATCATTTGAAAGAACACAAAATTTCCAAAACATTGCAATTTTTTTTAGAATTTTGCGGTACACAGTTTTTGAGTTATTCTAAAAAATGTGTAAATTCCAGACCATTCCTCCCCCTACGTTTCGACACTGATAGACAGAAAAAATTAAAAAAATTCTTAGAGACAGGAAGTTTGCTATATTTTGAACGAAAATTATAGCGAACTCTCAAATAATTATATTCCTGTGTGTTTAGGGCATGGGTGTGGGGAGGGTAAAAAAAATCTTTTTTGGAACCAAACGAGTGGGGTGTCATTTGGAAGAACACTTAATTTAAGAAACATTGCAACATTTTTTAGAATTCTGCGATGCACAGTTTTTTAGTTATTGATGGAAAAAGTGCTATTTTAAGTCTATGTATACCACCCTATATTGCTGATTTATAGAACAAATATTCCCAATTTAGACCATTGAAATACTGGTTAAATCTTTCTTTAGCTAACATAAACAGCTATGGATAAGATTTAACCTCAAGTATCATTTTTGATCAATGTAGATGTGATTGACATTTACTATTGACGTTTACGATTAAACATTTATTCTGTTATGCGTCCATAGTCTGGCGATATAAAGACTTTACAACATAACTTTATGTCATTTATTTTTGATATTGTGTTCTTTTACATTCACGGAACCCTTGGCGAGCGAATTTTATTCGCACTTGTCCGACTTTTTTTAGTTGAAACTCCGTTTATGTTTATTTTTGTTGTGTGTATTATAATCAAACCCAGACCAAATTTGCATGTTTCCTTCACAATGTAACCGTCAATAAAACGTTTTGATTCACATCTAACACATAGCCCCAGACTTTTTTGAATGCTTAGATTATTCTTCATCAATAAACTATGTAATTTCTGCTTGAAGTGGAGAATCTGTCTATTACACAAAGCCCAGGCTAAACCAAATCAATGCATTACAACTAACTTAAGATAAAATCAAGAACAATTATGATTATCTCGCGGCCTGCAGCACCACCCTATAAGGTTCACAACGCAATCATAATTTTTGTTTACTAATAAATTTAAACAATTTAAATCAATAAAGAAAATCTTTTTTTTATAATTTCCAAGATTGTTGCTGAACAATTCAAAAATTTTTATTGAAGTGAAGAAAATCAATAAATCCAAATCATTTTCTATATCCAAACGATTGCAACCAATCTTACAAATGCCCAGTGGATCGAATCTAAACTTGTTTTTGAGGAAGAGCAAATATCTGAAACTAGAGCATATTGTCACGTTCTTCTACCATTCCTCGAATTTGTCGCACTCTCAATCCGCTAAACGTATCTCCAAATCTCCTTCTCGAACCGAGCACTGATTATTAGTAAGCATATACACCGAAGTATTATTAAGTCTTCAACACAGCCTTTACAGTTAGTTACAAAAACTATACAACGGTTGATTGTAGAAACTTCCTGTTCACGGCGTCTAAAGTAATACACAAAATTACTCTTAAACAATACGTAAAACTTTATTCACAATCGATTTTCGCTTAACATAATCACATTCCATTTAAACTATTAACATTATCGCAGTTTAATTTAAAACTTTTTATTTACATATTCACTTTGTAATTAAGCGCTGCTTCGTTGACTAACAACGAAGTGGCAGGGCAGGCCGCGTACCTAGCGAGGTTGTATTAATAGGCCCAAACCAGCCGCAGTCCGTGGGGACGAGGAAGAAATCCTGCAGCTCCAGCACAAATACCGATTTAGTACGCGTAATATGAGATAAGAACGGATGTAAGAAAAGGTACAAGTGAACTAAACAGACTCTGACGACCCCCATGTACGAACGAACCACGATCACCACGTCCAACCCCTACAATTCACAGCACACCTTCACATGCTTTAACGTCTCATACACTCACACACACACACCTAGACATACGTGAAATAATCCATTATCATTCTTTAACAAAAAAAATGTTATAGATTTCGAAAATTGAAACAATATAATATCAATTTAAACGTAAAATATATATTAAATGCAATGGTTTTATACGTTTAGCAACAGAAAAGAATTTAACTGTTTTTTCCTTTATTACTTAAATTTATAGTAATTCTTCACTTGATTATGTTTTTTTATTTTGTATTCCTTCCGAATTAAATCAAATAATTAAACGTTAATGGTCTATGCAATATTGATTTTTTTTGACTCTTTTGTTTATCAGATTAATATAATTAGATATAAAAAGAAGAAAAAATTAGGCATCAAGTTTAATTCAAATTAAAGGTATCGAAGATTTATATATCATGTTCTATAGATCACTTTAATTCACGAATAATTCTTTGTTTGTTTATCCTTTGTTACAATATATATTACAATTTACATTTTTTTCATATGTTTTTTTTTTTTTAATGAAATCAATTTCTAATATTAAATGAAGAAAACAAAATCGAAAAATTAAGTTCATTGTTCAGAACGTTCATAACTCTAACAAGTATTTTTATTATAGTTGTTTACGATACTATTCTGTACCATGATTTATTATGAATGACATACAAGTTTGAATATTAAAAATAATAATAAAATTACATCCTATCACTGTTTTTTTTATTTTTTGTTGTTTTTCTGTTTAATTTAGAAATTCTAGATTATATTATTATAGAGAAATAGCAGTGCTAGGTTTTATCGTTTATAATTACATCAGAATTAATGATTTTATTATAAGCTGTTTAAATTTGGAATAATAATTACAGGAAATCAATCAATCATTTCAAAAAAAAAAACAATTCATAAGCATTTTGGTCTGTTTTATAGGATACTCCCCATACACACCCCATGCATACACGCACACGTCCACACACTCACGCCCCATTCATACATGCATACACATATATATATATATTTAAAAACGACTCACACCATAGCTTGGCCAGATCCCACTCCAGTTCATCGATTGGTGAGCTCAGCTATCAGGATCACGATGACGGTGGAAAAATTATTGCAATCCGAACGTGTTGGTGATCAGTAATATTTCTTTCCCCTTTTTCTTTTGATACCGGAAATGTATCATAATATTCAACAGGAATGATGATGATAATGCATAATCACAAAAACAAAATGGTGGTCCCGGAAACGTATTAAGACCGTCAGTACGCCGGAAATAATCGTAACATGCGGCCAAGTATTTTCGGTATATCACACTCCAGCACCCAATTCACTGATTCATTTCGTCCTGATACCAGTGTTATCACAAAGCTTTTGAATAGATGGAATTAGGATTTTAATAACACATCTATTAGAAACATAGACAATCTCCAAAATACAACCAGCAATTAAAAATAGATTTTGTATGAAATCTACCTAAAATTATAATTATGTTTTTCTATTATGTAACAGTTTCTTTGTTAAATTTATTTTTCTTCACATATACTTGTAATTTATACTAACACAGAATTATGCTTATTTTTATATAAGAATGCAATTATTATTTATAGTTCTATTTATCACAGTTCAAACAGAAAACAAGTATTATCACAGCAATTCTACATTCGTATTATTATTATTTACTATTAACTTTATCACAACACAAGAAAGGACATTTTATTTAATTTAACCAATTTTCCCTCCATGAACAAAATTATGTCATCAGCTGTGGTTTTGTTTGTAAGAATAGTTATAACCAAACCAACAATTGATAGAAAAACTGACATGCGTTTTAATTGGTTTTCCGGTTTCGCGTTATCATAAACATAATTCAATGAAGCTTACCTCTGGTTATAACTATCGTTCTTGAACTTTGTTCCGGATTCCCCTCTTTGATCACTCGCTGGATTAATTCCTTTAACTTTAATTAATAAAATACACAACATTAAACACGCGACGTGTAGACGTCAAAAAACAAAACACCAACAGCTGTGAACTTGTTAGACATAAAGTCCAACTAAGAGAGTTTACATAGGTAGTGTTGTTTTTTTCAATTCACTAGCGCGGCACAAACATATAAAATTGTACTAAATTTTTCTATTTCAATTGCACTAATAAAAAAATTGATCTAATCAACTATTTTATAATAAATTGAATCTAATTAAAATTTCACTACTTAAAGTAATAAGCAAAACGTGAATTCAAAATGCATCAGGTCATTTTGATATTCACGAGAGATTTTACAAAAAGCAACAAGAGCAATAAGAGACAGAAGCTATCTACCGCGTTCTATTTATAGTATCAAAATATGGTAGTATTAACTGGTAGCATATTTTAATGACTGAAAACCCACTAAGGAATTTACATGGCTAATTGGTATAAAAAAAATTGAAAAGAATTAAATGACAAACATTGATTATGATACGATGGTAAGAGTTATACATGAAAATAGCACGATTAGACCTTAATGATATTGTACAACTGTTTTATGATAATTTTATCGCGATTAACGATTACAAAAAGTTAAACTGGGAAATATCACACAACTGTTTTATGTCAACTTTTAAACGGAACTCATTGGAGATGTCGATTACGGTATGAGTATAAGAAACTATGTTTAAAGGAAAACCGAAGGTAATGATGAAAGTTTCTGTTAATGTAAATTCAATTCGTATGGGAAAGTGGGTCGACTCTCAATTACGAAGTTTGAATTACACTTCATAACAACTTTACAATTTACATCCACTCGGGATCCCCGTTTTACGAATTAAATGAAAATTTTGTATTTTATGTTTGTGAATACGCAAACAAATTGAATTATGTCCACATTTAATTTCATTATAAATGTTAGGCATATTCAAATTATTCGGATTCATACAAGATTTCTTCATTTAGGATAGTGAAAGTTGTTTAAATTAAAACAAACCTAGCTTGTCCTCTTTAGCAATAGTCAAACCAAGAATAGAAGAACAATTCATTCGCAATAACTCAACCAATTCGATTAGTGTTCTGTTGTACATCCAAAGAATTATGTTGAATTTTACAATAGGGGCGAGTAGAGCCAACAGTGATTTAAAATTGAAAAATTCACATGATGTGATAACTTCCTAAGTTAATCGACCTTATGTCAATTTATAAATTATTCATTTTCCTTTCAGTGTGGTGAGTATTATGATGAATCCGATTGATCGTCCTGAGAGAAATAAATTCCATTTCAATTCTGCATTTTCGTGAAACAATTCTCCCGGTTTTTGTCATATAAACCCAAGGTTTACGTCTGTAAGGTAATCTTATACAAACAAAAGCAACTCAAACATCAATCAAAAATGTTTATGATACTGTTATATAGTAAAATATCGTTTATTATTAATGCGGTTAAATAGAACTAAAATAAATGAGGATTAAATAAAAATTATATTCAAGCAATTATAATAATTGCAAAATAAACAAAAGTCATAAATCATTGCAGCTACGTTTACATCAGTTCCGAAATATTTCATTTAGGGCTTGTGGATTTATTGTCATATAAATATATATATAAATTTTGTAATTCAGTAATGATAAAACAGAATAATAACTAATTACAATTTCACATTAGTATATCTTAAAATTTATAACTATAATGACATACATGGATTAAGATAATTCGAACATATTTTTCTGTAATGAGTGACAATTTATTTTTTTTTTGTATTTATTTACATTACGACATTATTATGGATAATAAATAACATTTTAGTTATTTCTTTTTTAATTTTATTTTTTATGCAAATATAATAATTTCAGTTTATTATTCTTTTTTGTATTTTTATTTTGTTGTTACATTGTGTTAATTTTTTTTTATTATTGTTTTAAGAATGAAGACTGACTAATAACACATAAAGTGTTACTTGTCGAAACAAAATTTCACTGTTTAATTTTTTCAAGCTTTCGACCATGGAACGATGTTTACAACTTGGAATATTTCGATTGCTTTGTAAGAAGAATAAATATTTCCTGTTCTAGCTATAAGCTAGGTAGATATTTGTTTTCGCACTCATATCAATCTCACAGCAACGTTAAATTTCTGTACGTTGTTATCACCATACCTTAACTTAAAAGAAAGTCGTAATTCATACATTTTCTAAAACACATCTTCAATATACAATCAGTTATTAACTTCTTAATCACTAATATATTCTTCTTTTGTTTTCTAAAGGTAGAAATGAAGACAAAAATAAAATGAATAAATTATTACATTCAGAACAATTAACGTTTCTATAAAGTTTACTTTTGTTCCATTCATTCTGTTATTTTCGAAAAAAAAATGCAATTTTTTTATAGCAGTTGACCTGACCATTGATGCTTAAACAATCATTCTATTCATATGTTTAACACAAACAAATGTGTGACTCGTGCTAGTTTTTTTTTACGCACAGTAGTAATTTTTATTCATACAAAGTATTTATTTTCTTTAAAACAGAATATTTTATTTATAATTAAATAATTTATGTTGAACTTTTTGAACGAATGTACAGGTTGTTATTTATCTATTGACTCGCTTTATTTAAAATGTTGTTTAAAATTTTAAGGGAGGCTGCTTTCTAGTTAGGGAAATTCAGATAACTGTCTATGATTTTACTGGAAAAACCAACACATAATCAACTGAAATAAATTCATAACAGGTGTTCATCTGAACTAGGGTAGGGTTGCCAATGTCAGTAAATGAGTACGTGTATATCCGGATAATTTTTTGTGTTTTAATAAGCTTGGCTACCAGGGTGTATCGATTTATTATCAAATAGTCGGATGGTCAATCTTTGATCAAATTATTGTTGAATATTTGTGTAATAATGGGCTGATTAAGCCCAAAAAATAGACAAACAGTGGTGAATATATTAATCACGCAAAAGACTGTAGATATCGGTTATTTTTAGCTAGAATTATCTATCTTTTGTTTCATTTTTATATACCTTGCTCACTTTTACTCTCAATACAACAATTCCATCATATCATTTCAAAATTATCATACTGCAAAAAAAACAATCGATAATCCGAAAGTCAAAAAAATAAAAATTTAACAACCGTAATTCATTGTGAAGTAAGCAAATACATTCTTTTACAATACTTGCATGATTCAGTTTTTATTATTGATACAAGTCGAAAATTATGAAAGCTCACACAAAGATGTTTAAATTAGTATAAGAAATTGTTTATAAAGTTGTTGATTGACTTGTTGCACTTGTTGTTTTTGTGTTTGATTTTGATTCAAAATATAAAGTATGAAATGAAAAAAGGCCTGTCGTTGCAAGGTTAAAAAACGCCAACGGACTAGCACATATTTTATATGTTCCTACAACTTTTTGTTGGCAACATGTAATCAGAAAATCTTAAGATTAAGGTAATCCAAATTTATAAATAAAAGTTATAATAAAAAAGTGTTACCAAGAGACATTGGGATTATTCCTATAACGATGGTTGGTTATTGCTCGATATTATCGATATTGACAGTACAAAAATTACGGTAATTAATTCTATAGTCTCTGTCTTGGCCTAAATTTAATTATTTATCAAGCATTTATCTGATACCCGAGCATTTCAAAAATTAATTATTCGGCAACCCATTTAGTAATACAACCAACATAATTTCATGACAACCAGAAAACAATATTTCTTTGCTGAAATATTACTCTAACAATTTTGGAAACTCCAACGGTTGGCTGTAGACTTTTCCAGCACAACATAGTATCAAAAATTCACTCATATTCGATTTGTAGTAACTTTATTTAATTTCGTGCCTGAATTCTAAGCATTATAACAAAATAACAAATATTTTATGATGATGATTTAAATTGTGCTTCGCTAATGCGAAATTCTACATTTACTACTACAGAAAGACAGATTGTTGTATGGTTGGTCATTAATTTAGTTGAGTGTTGTTGACAAATCAAACGATTCTCTAAAAATCGTTACATACCGTTCACCAAAACTTTTTCATTCCAAACAAGATATAATCCTTTTTTTCATGGATTGAATCACTTTTTGATGAATCTGATCGTTCTTTTCTTATGTTGGGTTTCATCACTTTCTGTGCTCTTTTTGTTCCTTGGTGGAGGAATTTCATTACTTTTAAAGATATGTATCACAATTTTGATGGAATTTAACTATCGAACCACTTCTTTCTCTCAAACCGACGCACTTCGACTCAAGGGAGGGTAGTATGGGAATGCTAATAAAATCTTTAAAAAATTGCAAGAAACAAGGGTGTCACATTTTTCTGAGCACCGGGTCACACAGATTTTCTAGCACAGAAAGGCGTCAGCACAAAATTTGTTGGTATTAGATCGTGTTTCGGATTGACCAAGAGTTCGTTCACTATCCAAAACCGAGAACAGCAATAAAACAAAAACTGTGAACCAGGAAGGAGGAACTATAATACATTTAAAAAAAATAAAGAAAGTTTCTGAAGATCTTAATACCTTGGAGGCGACACATCGGGCTTGGTCAAGAGACTAGCACTTATTTTATCACAAAACATCAATCCAATCAAGCTCGTTGACTACGATTAGGGACGCATAATCGTCCACATGACACAACCTGCAGAGACATTCATGTCAGTTCTCTTATAACAACACCAGATTTAAGTACAATATACCTGTACGTAATAGTGATAATCGTGCTGTCTGTGTTTTGAGATCATCTTATGAGCAGTAAAGTCCATATCTACCACTCTGCTCTTTATAGAATCTCATTGAGTCTGAATCCCGTTTACGTACAACATCTAGTCTATTATGCATTGCACTTTACCATGTGCTTTACGAATTTTTGGTTCCTCATTCTTTTTGGCTAACAACTTCTGTTAATCTCTTTCATCCTACTTCCCCGTTAACCCGACTTAGTTGCTTTTTGATGTACCATACCCGAAATTTGTGAAATGGTTTCGGAAGTTATCGACGCTGTAACGACTAACAAAAATCTGATCAGTGGACATTTTCTTTTAAAATCTAAAAACAAACAGTCAACACATTAATCATAACTTCGTTTGTAATATCAAACAACTTAAGATCATTTTATAAATAATATCTGACCGTTTATAACGTTTCACTGTATAACTAAATTCATCTTTTAGTTTATCTTTCATTCGAACTCAATTACCGGATTTTATATTTCTAGTCAATTGTTGTTTTATTTTCTTTTTTTTACTGAGAAACAAATATATTTTTTGTTCAACAGATAACGAAATAGAGTAAATTGATTATGTACAGATCTTGCCATTATTAAAAGGGTTCTTCATTTAGTGATGCTTGAACTAAAATATGTTCGCAATATTAATAATTGATTGAATTTTGAAGGACCTTATTGTTATGATTTGATGGTTGTAGACACAGCAGATTTTTAATGTAAGGGATAATTTTTGTTGTTGAATTGAATAAGAAAACCATAGCGAAAGAGATAAATAGAAAGATACGCTGTTCTAATCGCTGAGTCTCGGCGACCGTCTGCGAACACTTTGATTATCATTTTCTCAGTAAAATCTGCAGTCGTGTTACAATGTACTAATGCAAAATTTTCTCCACAGTTGAATATTTTTGGAGAGTATCTCCATTATCCAGTAAGTTGCGGCTTAGATCGATTATGTACATAACTTCAGCGTGTGGTCACTACCATACTCCCATATCTGAAACCATTTATTAATTTACTTTAGGCTGTTCAATATTTGACAACCACTTCTCAAAATCTACAAATTCATGAACTTTATGCTCAAATTTTTTAATTCTGTTCAGCATTCTCTTCATTTTCATCCACAATTTGCCATTTTCCTTTGGTTTCCAAGTTACATAAATTTAATGGTGCACAAAATCTTTAGCTGGTGTTATATACAATTTTGTTTATATTTTTATTCTATAGAATCTAGATTTAAGGTTGATGCGATGTAATGTTAAGAATATCTAAGGCTGCCAAACGTCATTACGACAAATAAAGAAAGCGGTTGTATTTTTAAGTGGCATTGAAAACGTTTAATTGAAAACGTTTGTGTGTGATTCCATTTGTAAATGATGCATCCATTTTTTCGGCCATTTTTAAATCATACAATTAAAAGGAACAAAAATGAGAAATCAAAAAATTTAAATAATTCTTGATATTATAAAAATTAAATAATATTAAGCCGACATGAAACAAGGCAAACAAAAATAAAGAACAAACATTATTGTTTTTTAAATCACTAAACTTAATTATTCTAAGTGTTCGTTTGTTTTTTGTGTTTATTTTCATACCTTCATTAAAAAATTTTATACGCACGTAATTTTAGATGCAAATAAATAAAAGTTCATCAATTAAATATTACGAAAGTGTTATGTCATAAAAATTTGAATGAAAACTTTCCAAGTTAAATGAAACCAGTCATTTTGGGAAATATGAAAAACTTTTTCAATTTTTATTATTATTATCATTAAATAAATTTCGTTTTTCATTATTCATAAAATATACGTGTGCGCATATATGTGCTAAGACGACATTCGCACGGTATGGTGCACATCATATGCATGACATGTATTATGCGCTGTTTTGTGCACGAAGATTTTATATTATGCACAATTAATGCACATTTTATACATTTTTTCAAAACTGATTTACGGACAGTACTGGTAATCAGTATGGGTAAGGTCAAATCAAACATTATATCATAAGTTCGATTTTTTATTTTATGGGTGGGATAAGGTAGCAGCTCTGCAAGTTTTACAGTTATAAAACATTGACATTATGAATTTTTTTTAATTTTTCATCAACAAGTTCAATAAAATAACACTATGTGTTCATATTAAGTTTAGGTTATTCAACTCAAAATTTGATAATCAAAAAACGAAAAATAAATATGTAAAGTAGATTATTTAGAAGATATGAAAATGCAATTGATTGTTTATATGAAAACTGCAATTTTTATCTTTGATAAGATAAGTGGCGTTAAACAAGAGGCAATGACTTTTAATTCCAAGAAGTCTTTTCGTAAAACGATAATTCAAAATTTTGTTCTTGATAAGAACATACATCATATACATCCGTTTGTGAAGACGGTGCGATAAACTAAAAATTAACCTCAGTCATTCTCACTACAATTTTGTTATAAATAAACGATAGAAGGGCTCAATTCTGGGCATCAATTTAATTGAAAGTTTTTCAAACTTGCGACAATAAATCAATCTGTTTATTTTTTATCACAATCATAAGTTTTTTATTGACACATAAATAAAATTAAATTTTTTTTGTTGTATGGTTGTTTTTGATTAAAGATAATTTTTTTAATCAATAAAATAAAATGTCGCCGCTTTTCGTTATCATACACATTTATTAATTGTTTTGATATGAAATGCATTTCCTAAAATAATTAATATAATTTGTTTTGATTATGTGATATGTTTATAAAAGTTCAATATTTTTTTCACACTGATTATTCTTAATATAGTTATGAGAATTGACAGTTGAATGGTTATGTTTATCGCCCACACTTTTTTTAAATTTCAACGCATAATTTTTTATTTTTTGTATGCACTAGCTTCAATTGTTCAACATGATGTTGATGTTGATGTTGATGTTGATGTTGGTGTTGATGTTGATGTTGATGTTGATGTTGATGTTGATGTTGATGTTGATGTTGATGTTGATGTTGATGTTGATGTTGATGTTGATGTTGATGTTGATGTTGATGTTGATGTTGATGTTGATGTTGATGTTGATGTTGATGTTGATGTTGATGTTGATGTTGATGTTGATGTTGATGTTGATGTTGATGTTGATGTTGATGTTGATGTTGATGTTGATGTTGATGTTGATGTTGATGTTGATGTTGATGTTGATGTTGATGTTGATGTTGATGTTGATGTTGATGTTGATGTTGATGTTGATGTTGATGTTGATGTTGATGTTGATGTTGATGTTGATGTTGATGTTGATGTTGATGTTGATGTTGATGTTGATGTTGATGTTGATGTTGATGTTGATGTTGATGTTGATGTTGATGTTGATGTTGATGTTGATGTTGATGTTGATGTTGATGTTGATGTTGATGTTGATGTTGATGTTGATGTTGATGTTGATGTTGATGTTGATGTTGATGTTGATGTTGATGTTGATGTTGATGTTGATGTTGATGTTGATGTTGATGTTGATGTTGATGTTGATGTTGATGTTGATGTTGATGTTGATGTTGATGTTGATGTTGATGTTGATGTTGATGTTGATGTTGATGTTGATGTTGATGTTGATGTTGATGTTGATGTTGATGTTGATGTTGATGTTGATGTTGATGTTGATGTTGATGTTGATGTTGATGTTGATGTTGATGTTGATGTTGATGTTGATGTTGATGTTGATGTTGATGTTGATGTTGATGTTGATGTTGATGTTGATGTTGATGTTGATGTTGATGTTGATGTTGATGTTGATGTTGATGTTGATGTTGATGTTGATGTTGATGTTGATGTTGATGTTGATGTTGATGTTGATGTTGATGTTGATGTTGATGTTGATGTTGATGTTGATGTTGATGTTGATGTTGATGTTGATGTTGATGTTGATGTTGATGTTGATGTTGATGTTGATGTTGATGTTGATGTTGATGTTGATGTTGATGTTGATGTTGATGTTGATGTTGATGTTGATGTTGATGTTGATGTTGATGTTGATGTTGATGTTGATGTTGATGTTGATGTTGATGTTGATGTTGATGTTGATGTTGATGTTGATGTTGATGTTGATGTTGATGTTGATGTTGATGTTGATGTTGATGTTGATGTTGATGTTGATGTTGATGTTGATGTTGATGTTGATGTTGATGTTGATGTTGATGTTGATGTTGATGTTGATGTTGATGTTGATGTTGATGTTGATGTTGATGTTGATGTTGATGTTGATGTGAATGTGAATGTTGATGTTGATGTTGATGTTGATGTTGATGTTGATGTTGATGTTGATGTTGATGTTGATGTTGATGTTGATGTTGATGTTGATGTTGATGTTGATGTTGATGTTGATGTTGATGTTGATGTTGATGTTGATGTTGATGTTGATGTTGATGTTGATGTTGATGTTGATGTTGATGTTGATGTTGATGTTGATGTTGATGTTGATGTTGATGTTGATGTTGATGTTGATGTTGATGTTGATGTTGATGTTGATGTTGATGTTGATGTTGATGTTGATGTTGATGTTGATGTTGATGTTGATGTTGATGTTGATGTTGATGTTGATGTTGATGTTGATGTTGATGTTGATGTTGATGTTGATGTTGATGTTGATGTTGATGTTGATGTTGATGTTGATGTTGATGTTGATGTTGATGTTGATGTTGATGTTGATGTTGATGTTGATGTTGATGTTGATGTTGATGTTGATGTTGATATTCATATTCATAATTGTTTTTATATTCATAATTGCTTTCTTTGTGTTTTTATGTAATGTTATGCGCTAATCACCCATATGAACATGTTATAATCGATAAAATATTTAATAGTGGAATCATATTAGGAAAAAAAGTGATATACAGTGAAACTTCCATAATTCGAACCACCAAATGCCATCAATTTTTGTTCGATTAAGGGAAATTTCGAAATGTAGAAACGATTTATAAAGAAAAACAAAATTTGAATTCGAAATATGAATACGATTTATAGAGAAATTCGAATAATAGAAGTTCGATTTATGGAAGTTTGACTGTATTTGATGTAAGAGCAGAGTTGAATTTTTTTTTGTTTTATGTTAGGGACATAAAAGTTAGTGGGCATGTAATTATTTAGCAAATTTGGAGATCCGGAAGGGCCTCAAAAATGGCAAAAACTGGTTTTTTGGTGTTTTTTGAGTAGGTCGCTTCACTATTTTTGAGATATTTGGGGCTCTAATGATCATTAAAAAAAATGGAAAATGTTTGTGATTAAATTTCAAATCCATCTAGGGGGGTTAGGTACTTTAAAAGTGTAACCTAACCTCAAAAAACCGAATCGCGTCACTTTTTTTTTTACTAAATTTATTATAAGGGGCGGAAAAATCGTCGAATTTTCATGAATATTTCAGGGAACATGTATTTTAATAGTCTTAATATGGGATATAATTTTTATGAAAAAAATTTAATTTTTTCGGCCACAATTGGCATTTTACGTTAAATTTGGCAAATGGTGCCATTTTATGAGAAGTCATCCAAATTATTTTTTTTTTTTAATCTGTACTTTTACTTATCTACTTTAACCTAAGTATAACTAAAATTATGTTGCCTTAATTTAAATGCCCATTTTTGGGCATGGAAAAAAAATAAATTAATTTTTGCATTTTTTTGACATTTTACCATATATACGGTATTATTTATGCTATTATCATGTATTTTGCATAAAAGTGAAATATGCAATTCAAATTAATAAAAATATTTTTTTAAATTATACATAACCTACAAAAATTTTTTTCTTGCAATGCCCTAAATTGCTTTTGGTAAATAATTAAAATGTTATTACCATTATTGTAAGTATTTGTTATAAGATTTTGAAAAAATGTAATATTCAATTTTTTTCAAACATTTTTCAAACATATAAAATACACAGCATAAATAATTTTACGCCAATTATGTTTTCAATTGAAAATTCTATATGTGTTATTATGGTTTTCCATATTATTCACTGTTTGTGTGCTTTTGCCACTTTTGAATTAAAATGCAATATTTAAAAAATATACTTTTTACTGTTTATTTTTAAAATTTTTATTTTATTAATAATAATATAAACTTCCTTATAGTAACAATTTGAATTTGATTTTTTAGTTTATTGAATATCGATTTCGACTTACGTCATCCTCAGTTTAAATTATTATTACAATTTTTGCTTAAACTATTACTTATATACTATTTCAACTGCTATTTTTTATTATTATGTCATATATTTTGTTAGTCTAATTTTAATTATTTACCAAAAGCAATTTAGGGCATTGCAAGAAAAAAAAGTTTTGTAGGTATAATTTAAAAAAATGTTTTTTATTAATTTGAATTGCATATTTCACTTTTATGCAAAATACATGATAATAGCATAAATAATACCGTATATATGGCAAAATGTCAACAAAATGCAAATATTATTTTTTTCTTCATGCCCAAAAATGGGCATTTAAATTAAGGCAACATAATTTTAATTATACTTAGGTTAAAGTAGATAAAAAAAGTACAGATTAAAAAAAAAAATTTATTTTGGATGACTTCTCATAAAATGGCACCATTTGCCAAATTTAACGAAAAATGCCAATTGTAAAAAATTAAAATTAAAATTTTTTCATAAAAATTAAATCCCATATTAAGACTATTAAAATACATGTTCCCTGAAATATTCATGAAAATTCGACGATTTTTCCGCCCCTTATGATAAATTTAGTAAAAAAAAAAGTGACGCGATTCGGTTTTTTGAGGTTAGGTTACACTTTTAAAGTACCTAACCCCCCTAGATGGATTTGAAATTTAATCACAAACATTTTCCATTTTTTTTAATGATCATTAGAGCCCGAAATATTTCAAAAATAGTGAAGCGACCTACTCAAAAAACACCAAAAAACCAGTTTTTGCCATTTTTGAGGCCCTTCCGGATCTCCAAATTTGCTAAATAATTACATGCCCACTAACTTTTATGTCCCTAACATAAAACAAAAAAAAATTCAACTTTGCTTTTACATCAATATAAAATGCTAATATGACTTCACTATAAGTCTCTTTACAAAATGATCACATCTTCAATTTTTGCAAAAAGTAGTTCCTTAAATTACGTCGCTTTTAACAAAAAAGCTACATCAAAAAAGCCTAAAAATGAATACAAATTATATAATTGTAATCCTATAAATAAATCTGCAATGTATAATTCATAATAAACATTTGCTTCATAGTCTTTATTTTACTATTGAATAATTAGCGTATAAAAAGTTGAAAAGAGAGATTCGGTGTTTCATTTTACATTTTACACACTTTAACATGGTTTCGAACATTAAAGAAAATATTGACTTTTTGTTATGCGCATGTCGAATATTTTTTTATCTACCAGACAGCAGTGGAGGCGGGCGGCCATTCTGTAAGTAGGTTTTCATATAATTAAATATATTGTTAAATTAAATTATATAACCTGATGTTATTTTGATTAATATAATTATGTATAATAGCGGATAATTTTATGTTACTATAACAAACGGATAACTTTAAATAAAGGAATGTACCAATACAACGTATCTTAAACATGATGATATATTAATACATCGTATTAATTTACCCATGAGCTCCTTAGAAGAAAAAAGTTGTTATTTACTTTAAGGGAAGTATATAGAGCATCGACAATATTATTATTTCCGTGAGCTAGCTTTTATGATAGTATAAAACAATATCCTTGGAAAATACAAGGAAAACAAATAAATTACTTTCAATCAATAAATTGATTTTTGGTTTTCATTTTAATTTTTTTAAATTTTAAAATAATAAATTCTTCTTTTTCTATGGAATTAGGTTTGCTTGATTTATATTATGATTTCAAGGCACAAGCTGTATAATAAGGTTGTTTGTATAATGGAATTATTGTGCACAAAGAATTATTATTAGAAATTTAGAATGTTATGGTCGAATGCAGCTTTTATTTATATTAAAAATGTTGTGTAAAATAACCACACTTAATACCTTTTTCGACATAACATATACAATAACGTGCCTTCTATGATCACAGGTGCTGATGAATGCATTTTTTAACCAGTGTAGATTTGAGGTACCATAAATTGCTGATACCAGCATCTTATTACATATACATGCACTTTGGAGAGAAGCTTTTAAGCATATCAAATATCGTGTTGAAAACGTACTCGTTATGTGTAAAATCTACTCAAACTCCACTTCAGGCCAAACCAAGCAGCCCTATATCAAAACCGGTTCAAGATCTATAACGGATTTACTTCTACAGTACAAATGAGGCATTCACTACCACAGTTATAGTAAGATTTGCTTGAATAATTGCTACTCGGTTTTGAAATAACAGAAACACGATATACTAAAACAAGATTTTTGTTTAAATGGGAAAATGAATTCAGAAAATGGTTTCATTTTTGTTTTAGAAAAACGATTTAATTCAAAGCATAACCAAAGTGTATGCTCATACCTGATTTGTTCTAAAACTTCCTTGTCTATCGTTATAGAGTGAGTAAGAGTCGTAAAATTGAAAGGCCGTTTAAAGTATGCTAATTAAATTCACTCCTTGAAGTAATTTTAAATTTGTCAAATATATTCTTGCTTTATAAATATACAGTGAGAACGTAAACCTGTTCTACACCAACCTGCACCCCAGTAGAACAATGATATTCTTTGTGAGGTGGAAAGAAATCTAAAACCAGAACTTCATCCATATTTCTACTTCAAAAGACCAAGCCAACTCATATTCCTGTTCTAGTTTTGCAAAAAATTTAACAAATGCTCTGACGATGACACTTTAATAGAAATTTAATTGTTATATTAAACTTTTATTGTCAATAAAAGAAATACCAGTTCTCTTGCAATCAACACTTAAATTGGGAGTTCTGTTATACAATTTTTAAAAAAATCCCACCATCACTATTCGCTGTTTATTCTAGAAATACTGGCCTACAAAAACTATTTTGAGAAAAATAAATATACCTTCACGAAGAAAAATTAACTAGGATTAGGATCACGTGCAGCCTAAATAGACTCGAAGTAGGCAGGCTTAACGTACGGCAAACCTCTTCCGAAGTTATCACGTAAATGCCGCACTCCATGCTACATGATGACCATCAAAACCGACCGATTCCCGACCTCAACCAGCTAAGTTGTGGCAAATAAAAAAGAAAGTTTACGTAATAGGAAAAGATATAGATCATAATTGTAGATCTTTAGCGTAGTAGACTTTTATATTCTGACCGTCTAAATTTTTTAGAGTGGAAAAAAAAGTCCAAGCGGCACGTATATCCGCTAGAAATAGGTAGGTTTCGAGATCAGACAGTTTTGTGTGCCAGGAGAATCTGATGTATCAGATTAGTTTAAACAAAACAAACTAATTACAAACAGATATCGAACAAATTAAAAAAAAATTAGCTACATATAAGCAAAACTATATCTATTCAATTTTGCAACAAACAAATATCATATCTACCACAGAACATAACAGGTCGTTCAATAAGTCCGTAGGATAAGTAAGAAAAAAACAACATTTTGACAAAACTCGATTTTTTTATTCAACATAGTTGCCTTCGAGGGCGATACAACGAGTATAGCGATTTTCCAACTTTTCTATACCACTTTTATAGTACGATTTCTCTTTCTCGTCAAAATAGGCCTCAGTTTCAGCGATTACTTCATCATTGGACTTAAATTTCTTTCCAGCAAGCATTCTCTTGAGATCTGAAAACAGGAAAAAGTCGCTGGGGGCTAAATCTGGAGAATATGGTGGGTGGGTAAGCAATTCAAAGCCCAATTCATTCAATTTTGCCATCGTTTTCATCGATCTGTGACACGGTGCATTATCTTGGTGAAAAATACACTTTTTTCTTTTGCAAATGTGGCCGTTTCTTTGCGATTTCAGCCTTCAATCGATCCAAAAGTTCACAGTAATACTCGCTGTTGATGGTGGTTCCTTTTTGGAGATAGTCGATGAATATTATTCCGTTCGTATCCCAAAATACAGACGCCATCACCTTACCGGCCGACTGTTGCGTCTTTGCTCGCTTTGGATTCGGTTCGTCGACTGCTGTCCACTCAGCTGACTGTCTTTTGGATTCTGGTGTGTAATTGTGAAGCCATGTCTCATCCATTGTCACATATCTACGATAGAATTCCCTTTTATTGCGGTTTAACAGTGCCAAAGACTCCTCCGGAGCATCGATTCGTTGTTGTTTTTGGTCGACTGTGAGCTCACGCGGCACCCAATTTGCACAGAGCTTTCGCATACCCAAATGTTCATGTAAAATGGTAAAAACACTACCATCTGCTACCTTTACAATGTCAGCTATTTCGTGCACCTTCAATTTGCGATCGTTCATAACCAATTTGTGGATTTTTTTTATGTTTTCTGGAATAACAGCCTCATTTGGGCGTCCACTGCGCTCTGCATCTTTTGTGCTGGTACGACCACATTTAAATTCAGCCATCCACTTCTCTACCATTTGTCTCGATGGAGCAGAGTTTGGATAATGTTTATCAAGCCATTGTTTGGTTTCCACTGTATTTTTTTTCATCAAAAAGCAATGCTTTATTAAAATTCGAAATTCACTTTTTTCCATTTTTTTTCAAAAACAAAAGTTGCTTCACACAAAATGCTATAACTCACGAATAAATAGTCAGATTGCTGTCAAATTTATACACGTATCGTTTGAAGGTTAGTACTAAATAAAAATCATATGGAAAAAATTCTAGTAACGCCATCTATGTGTCACACAAACTCGCTCTATATCACATGTCGTGCAATTACTGCAAAATATCGAAATAGTTAATTTCGAAGAAAAAAAAATTAATTTCTTCTAGGTAGTTTGGTAGTTAAAATCAAATCTTTTTAGTTAGTTAAGAATAAATCTTTTTATTTTTTTTTCATTAACTGTTATAAGGTTTTTGGAAATTGTAGTTGGGGTAGCCTCTAGTTCCTTAACCATGTGTCAGATTTGTCTGATTTACAAACTTGTACAAGATATTAATAAAACACACATTTTTAAGAAAGGGTTTTTGATCTGGCTCCACAAATGCGACCGTAAGAGTGCCGGTGGATTCAAACGCATTTTCTGTTTTACAGGTTTTTTTGTTAGAGCTGCTCACTCAGAATCCTCCAACTGCACAGGTCTTTTTTTTAAAGAAATTGATTTAAAAGGTTTCAAAGATTCTAAATTTGTGAAGTTTTTAAAAATATTGGTATTCAAACGGCCGTTATAACGGATCTAAAAAACAGACTTTTTTTCTAGTATAAAGCCTCTAGTTTCTTAACTATGTGTCGGCTTTAGCTGATTTAGAACTTGTCCAAGATATTATTAAAACACACATTTTTAGAAAAGGTTTTTTATCTGGCTTTACAAATGCGACCGTGAGAGTGCCAGTTGTTTCAAAACAAACTTTTATTTTGGAAACATTTTTGTTGGAGCCGCTTACTCAGGAACGACTAACTGCAGAGGTCTATTTTTAAAACAAATTGATAAAAAAGATTCCAAAAATTTTAAATTTGTTAATTTTTTAAAAATATTAGTATCTAAACGGCCGTTATAATGGTTTTAAGAAATCAAGTTTTTTTAGAAAAAAGCTTCTAGTTTCTTAACCACGTGTCGGATTTTGCTGATTCATGAACTTGTCCAAGATAATAATAGAACACACATGTACAAAAATGGTTTTTTATCTACCTCAATAAATACGACCGTGTAGTATCTCCAAATCAATATCCAAACACCTAAGCTCCCAAACTACCTTGTTAACATTCTAATAAATTTCAAATCTAGTATCTCTGAATATTCCAAATTAATTAGTAACATTCTTCAATTCGAAACAAATAGTCCAACCAATACACAACACTGACCTAAACTCTAGTTTTCCATTACATTGTTTTCAATTATATATCAAAATTTCACAACCTTACATTTATTGGGAGTGCCGGTCGTTTTCGTTATATCTCATATCGTTTATATATATGCATATATATATATACATTTTTTTTTGTTTTTTCGTCTCCGCTTATCATACTTAGTCGTTTGGCACAAAAATTTTTCCGAAATTTCGACATGAGGCACATTACAATAGGTAGATTTTTATATGAAATCTACCTAAAACAGATGCAATTTGAGATGAGAGCAATATAAAAAAAAACCACGAGAAACAAAACCCGAAATAAAAAATTCTCGTTAACAGAAATAGAAATTTCTAGCTGTACAAAAATAATATGCTATATTTTTTGTACAGCAAGAATTGAACAAAATATAAAAATTTATATATGTATTTATGGAGAATATATGAGAAAAAATACAAATATACATTTAACAAATGTAAAAATTAATTATTGTTCTATTTAAACAATCACATATACTTTAAATAAATATTAATTTAGAAAATTCAATAAATTATTAAGTTCAGGTTAAAAGTGAATTATGTAAAATAGTTTAAACCAGGGTTGTAACGTATAATACGGTAACGTATAAAATACGTATTATATGTACGTATAAAACGTATAAAACGTACAGTATAAAACACACAATTATTTACGTTTTATACCGTATAAAAGTAAAATCCTTAGTAAATAAAAATACATTTATGTAACATTAACGCGGGCGTTAACTCGTATCGTACTCGTGATATTTAATATTTATAAAGCCTAGATTTCGGAACTAATAGGAACAGTTGCTTTAGAAAATATAGCGTCGGCATGATAATTTCTTACCCAACTATTCCTATTAGTTCAGAAAACTTTCACATTTAACGTAAATGCTTCTTTTCAAAATATAATTATTTATTTCCAAAACAAATTTAGTCTGCAATAATTTGACATTTCCAACCATACCTATTATTCATCAATGACCAAAAATGAATTTGCTCAATAAACTACTCACTAAACTTTTTCGTTTGACGTAAATACATATTATTTTCACTATTACAACTTTTGTATAAAAAGAAGATTTGATCTGTAAGAACCTGTTATTTTCAAACTGTGTCTATTAATTGGAAGTGGTGCAACCCGGATTCACACAACAAAAGTTGTATAAAAACATCTCTCTAATAATCTCTAATAATTTCCCTAACTGCTATGAAAAAACGACATTTATTCTGAAACAACATTATATTTCCAGCTGTTCTTATTAGATGGGAGGGCTGAAGTTGGATTGAACCATATTTTATATATTCAATAACATTTCATGATGCCAAATAATTAAGTTCATGAGCCAAATGTTTCTCATCCAAAATGCTTCCCATTAAGTATTAAGTAAATGCTGGAATCAAAATGAAAGAAAATCATATAGTATACGTGTTGAAAAATAATTTAATTGCTTGAGTTTAAGTGCTCAAAAAATCTCTAATATATAATTCAAAATTTTCAATATTCAAATCTAGTGAATTAAAAATTATTAACCAGTTTAATGTACAGTAACATAGTCTTTCGTATAAAGTATAAAAATATACATTCAAATAACATCTAGAATTTAAATAGTTTTTGTTATAAATTATAAAATATATAAATTACGTAATTATATTTTTACTAAAATATATATATTTTTACTAAAAATATAATTAATATCTGAAGTAAGAAGTATTTTTAATTTTTTATGAATGGATTTCAAAAACAAAATCATATTATACGTTTTATACGTTATATACGTTTTATACGTTTTATACGTTTTATACGTTACGTATTATACGTGTAACGTATAAAACGTTTTATACGTGTATATTAACAACCCTGGTTTAAACATATATTTAGATACAATTATATTTAGATTCAAAAAAGGTCATTTATTTAATCAAATTATTTAATTTTAAATAAAAATAGATTATGTATTTAATTATACTAATTAATTCTATTTAATAAAAAAAATGATTTATTTAATTATACTAGAAAATTAGTTATTTAACTATACTAATTAATTTTGTTTAATTACAAAATATTATTTATTTAATTATATGATAAATTGAAGACTCCCGAGCACCATACTCTAGGTACCATGTGCTCCGGTGCTACAGCTTCTATTGTGACGATGCGGCTTTTCGAAAAAGAAAAAACAAACGTTTTTGAAGGGTGGTTTGTGTCTGGTTAAAGAACTTTACCCAATTGGGCTCCCACTTAACTCCATTGAAAAAATTTATTGTGTTGGAGAGTGGAAGTGGACTCGCAAGGTTATCTCCGTGGTAACCACTGTTGTTCACCCAACATTCGTTTGGAATGAAGAGAGGAGGCAATCACATTCAATCGGTCAATCGCATGCAAAAGGCCTAGGCAGCCCCGACCATCTGAAAATCGTTAAGGGGTAAAGCCCCATGGATGCCTTTTAGGTTTACCAAAAAAACAACAATTATAATAATAGTGGCATATCAATTCTTTTCCTCAGCTGAGGGTAGGGTCTGATTTTTCTGTCAACGTTGCCAGAGACTTAAGCGGTCGCCACTTCCTCTGAATAAAGGAACGCCACTCTGCCTTTCGGTGAGCCTTGATATTGGGTTTTATGTTTTTCAGTTATGTCTAACACTCTTGAGAACAGTGTTCCGATTTTTATTTTATTTTGCCCTTAAAAACTTTTTGTCTCCCAAAATAAAATACATATAAATTAAAATCTGCACTCAAAGAGCTAAATTTTATTTTCTTATTTTTCGCCCTTAGATATTACTTCGGTCTGAAAGACCTAAGTATTACATTCATGAGCTAAAAGTGAAATTCTTACCCCCACTTTTTTGACATTTCTCGACGTTTTAGGACCTACTGATTCTAAAAAAGCAAAAAAAAAAATGTATGTCTGTCTGCGGCCGGCCGGCCAGCCGGCCGTCACAACCGACGAAATCTAGAAAACCGCTGGACGGTTAGGAAGAGCCGAAAGGACGATGTGCTCGATAACTGTACCGGAAGTGTGTCAAAAAAATCGTCAAGGTGTCAAAACAAGGAAATTTGCATATTTTTTGCTTAAATAACGTTCATTTTAAGTGATTACGAGTAGGAACATTGAATTTGGAGAAATCTTGATGGTCGTTATTGGTATGTGAGACCAAAATCTTGATTATTGTATTATAAGTTTGTCAAAAAAATGTTGTCAAGTGTGTCAAAAGAAAGATTTTTATTTATTTTTTTACCTAATTTTTTGGAAAAAAAATAAAATTAATTGTTTGTTTGAAATGAAGTTTTATTATTATTATTGAGAATTATGGCATTATAAGTTTGTCAAAAAAATGTTGTCAAGTGTGTCAAAAGACTTTTAATTAGGTTTTTACCCAATTTTTTGTGAAAAAAAATAAAATTGTTTCTTGGAAATGAAATTTTATTATTATTATTGAGAATTATGGCATTATAAGCTTGTCAAAAAATGTTGTCAAGTGTGACAAAAGAAAGGTTTTTATTTATTTTTTACCCTATTTTTTTCAAGGTTGGCAAATATCATGATATTTATATAAATATCAAAATATCCGATATATATCAGATATATATCCGATATATATCAAGCTCTGATATTTATTTTTGAATCAGTTGTTTATCTCAAATATAATACAATATGTGGCCCTCTCCACACTCCTTCGTTTCTTACTTCTTAACCTATAAACTAAATTCAAATATGGCAACTTCAATTCAGTTTTTATAGGCAATTTATCAAGCCTTTCGTCTATATATTCGATTGCACAAGTCCGAGAATACGCTCGCTCACTTTGTCTTGTTTATTTTGTCAAGTTGCATTATCAATACCCATACAAGTTTGTACAACTACATAACATAATGTTACATAATGTTACTTAACATAATGTTACTGGATGATAACTTCGAACAATAAATGACTGCCGTTCAAGGGCCAGAGAAAAAAGCCAGCAATGGCCCATACAAGGAAATAGAATTGGTCCAGTAATGGTCAATTTCTGGCAACCAAATATTTCAACAATGACTCGGTACTGGCAACCACGACTCATAGTACTGGTAACTATGACTCGGCCACTAACATAATTTTATTTGTTGATAATTTCGGACAATAAATGACTGCCATTTATTTTACAGAGAAAAAACAATATTGAGCCATACAAGGTTGTACACTGTACAGCTGACCCAGTAACGGACAAATAATGATGACAAGTATTGCTGTAATCGCCGAGTACTAGGCCATTATAAAATATCTTACGTTTCAATTTAAATAAATTAAATACAAAATAATTAAAATAACATAAAAATGTCTTAAGAAAAAAATTTAAAACTTATACCAACCTGCAGCCAAATTCTGTAACGGTGAAGCGGTCAAGTGATAAGTTTTTTATCACTTCACCGCAAAAATATCTAAGTGAGTGGAGTTTTAAAATTATAAAGATAACACTGTTTTTTTTTTAACAATAAAATGAAATCGTTTCTTTTGGTGTTATTGACATTATGTCAAAAAACACCACAACGTCAATGTGATTTGATTTTTTAAAATTGTATTTCTAAATTTAATGCAGATTTATTTAATGTTAAATGATTTTTGTTTCTGTGGTATATCGTCTTCTTTTTTAATTTATTTCACGGGGATAATTTTTAAAGAAACAGTTGAATTTGAATTACTGATGGCATTTATTGTTTTTCTTAATATTTCGGTCATCTTTTTTGACCTTTTTCAAAAGCTAAAATAAATTTATAATATTAATATATATGAAATAGATGTACCAAACTTTTTAAAATAATTTTATAAAGGTCTTACAATTTATAAATGGTTTTTTAAAAGAATTATGTGAGTTGTTTTTCCATTTTTTCTTTTCTTCTTCTAACCGGATTCCTACCAATGGCGAAAGTCTTTTTTGTTTTGCTAATTTGGATACCCTTAATATAATTACTTTAATTTAAACTATTTAATTTTAACTTTACTTTGAATCTCCACTTAATTAACAAAATATTTAAAAGAAAATTAAAATAACAAATTAAAAATTATAAAGTTAAAAAATTAAAAATTGTATTTAGATAACAAACTAAAAAATTTATTTTATAGAGATAAAAATATTCCGTGTCTATGCTGATTAATTATGACTATGGAGGCAATGGCAAAAAAATTATTATTTTCTTTACTCTTTGATTGAGAGTGATTAATTTTTATTCGGAAGAGAGAGATCTTTTTCCGCCAATTTTTTAAAACCAAAAAATTCAATGTATATAAAACAGTTAACATATAGATATATAATTAAGAAAACCGAAATAAAATCAAAACAAGAAAAAAAAAAAAAAAAAAAATTAATACTGACAATGCAAAGGTCATTCACCTCATCAGCTGATTTTGATTGTTGGACAGAGACAATGATTTTAATTTTGTTTTTGATTTTGGAGAATATTGCAATATATTCTCGATAGTCCATCGATTTCTGCTCGTTTGTTCATGGTGTTGTTTGTTGTATTAATGAATAGCATTTGAACAAACGAGCAGAAATCGATGGACTATCGAGAATATATTGCAATATTCTCCAAAATCAAAAACAAAATTAAAATCATTGTCTCTGTCCAACAATCAAAATCAGCTGATGAGGTGAATGACCTTTGCATTGTCAGTATTAATTTTTTTTTTTTTTTTTTTTCTTGTTTTGATTTTATTTCGGTTTTCTTAATTATATATCTATATGTTAACTGTTTTATATACATTGAATTTTTTGGTTTTAAAAAATTGGCGGAAAAAGATCTCTCTCTTCCGAATAAAAATTAATCACTCTCAATCAAAGAGTAAAGAAAATAATAATTTTTTTGCCATTGCCTCCATAGTCATAATTAATCAGCATAGACACGGAATATTTTTATCTCTATAAAATAAATTTTTTAGTTTGTTATCTAAATACAATTTTTAATTTTTTAACTTTATAATTTTTAATTTGTTATTTTAATTTTCTTTTAAATATTTTGTTAATTAAGTGGAGATTCAAAGTAAAGTTAAAATTAAATAGTTTAAATTAAAGTAATTATATTAAGGGTATCCAAATTAGCAAAACAAAAAAGACTTTCGCCATTGGTAGGAATCCGGTTAGAAGAAGAAAAGAAAAAATGGAAAAACAACTCACATAATTCTTTTAAAAAACCATTTATAAATTGTAAGACCTTTATAAAATTATTTTAAAAAGTTTGGTACATCTATTTCATATATATTAATATTATAAATTTATTTTAGCTTTTGAAAAAGGTCAAAAAAGATGACCGAAATATTAAGAAAAACAATAAATGCCATCAGTAATTCAAATTCAACTGTTTCTTTAAAAATTATCCCCGTGAAATAAATTAAAAAAGAAGACGATATACCACAGAAACAAAAATCATTTAACATAATCTAACAAAAATACGGGTTCCACCCAAATTATTACTTCATCATTACAATTATAGCAATAGTGTTTTTGTTCAACCAATTCTTTATCATCTTTCAATTTTTCTTCTAAAAAAATCTTTCTACTTCATGATGAGTTTTTTGGCACAGATAAGAGAAAACTATGGAAACGAAACGTGCAGCTTATACAAGAATTTCGCCAACAACACCCGACGAAACGCGGCCATGATCTCAAGGAAAAAGTTCTTACGTCGATGCAAAGCGGAAAAGATTTTTCCGAAACATATTCAACACAAAAGCAATGGGTTAAATTATTTATACTCGAATAACAACAAAATCAACACAAAAGTACGAAAATTACAGGACTACATAATGCAAAAGATTCTAAAGATTGAAATTAGTATTACACATCACCAACTTAATGAAATCGAGAAACAATCAAACAGTCTAAAAAGAACTATTGTGGGGACCACTCCACCGCACATACACACAAGTTTCCTACAATCACAATGTATATCCTTAGAAGATAACCTTAAGAACATGAATCGAAATTTACAAATAAAATTCGATAGACTAAAGTCGGATATATTAAATAACATAATACCAGGTCACGAAGATTGGTTCTTCAATAACACAGACACGATATTTCCTGACAGTGTTTCCAAGTTTTTAAGCCTGGGACCAAAATTTGGACTACCATTCAGCACCTTGGAAATACCGACATTCAATCTTATTGCAGATGTAGAAAACATCCTACAAAACTTTAAAGATGAAGATCAAAAAGACATCATACGTAACAAAGTCTCGAATGCTATAAAAAACCACAAAAAATATGACATACCAACTAGTCTCCAACGCATAATCAGTAGTAATAAGAAAGAAGTAAAATCTTTCCTTAAAAACCATGAAAACATTGTTATAATTCCAGCAGACAAAGGTAATGTTACTGTGGCAATGAACAAAGATGAATTAAATTCAAAGATCATGAGTCTCCTCAGCGATGAAACAACTTATAAAATATACAAGGACCAGACAGCAATTCTGTTAACGAAATTAAAAGATTTCTTAAAATTGTTAGTGGAAAATGGTTTCATTACCTCCAATGTAGCGGGCAAACTCTACACGAATTCTCCAACACCTCCAAAGCTCTATGGTCTACCAAAAATCCATAAGGAGAACATACCAATTCGCCCTATAGTCAGCTGGGTAAACTCACCAACATATCGTATGTCAAAATTCATCGCTGGAATTCTACATAAATCACACAACGGAAGGTACAACATAATAAATTCATTTGAATTCCAAAAGGAAATCACGTCGATTGAACTACCAGAGAACGAAATCTTGATCTCCTATGATGTTACATCACTTTACACAAATGTTCCGATTCATAAGGTTCTGGATTTAATAAATGATAGTTGGGACACAATCCAACCAAACACAACCATGAACAAAAAACATTTCTTGAAATGCATGGAAATTTGTGCAATCGATTCCAATTATTTTGTGTACAAAAATGTTTTCTATAAACAAACATTCGGATGTCCTATGGGTTCCCCACTCGCACCAGTCATGGCCGATATACTGATGACACATTTGCTGATGGTAACAATCCCAAAATTTCCATTTGCGCCATTATTTGTCTATAAATATGTCGATGATCTCATCTCAACCGTGCCAGTAGAACACATAAACACTGCCATCGAGAAATTAAATGCATATCATGAACGAATAAGTTTCACGTTTGAAACAGAAAATGATGGAAAACTAGATTACCTCGATCTCCGATTAGTTCGAACGAATGAAAATAAAATCATAACAAAACCGTTCATAAAATCGACAAGTAAATTGCGAGTTCTAAACTTCAACTCCTTTCATCCATTCACACATAAGAGAAATATTGTGAACGGAACTATCAACCGATTATCACGACTGACTTCAGCATGCTTCACTGCAGATAAAAATCATCTAATATATTCGATCCTACAGAAAAACAACTATCCAACAAATTTCATTGTTTCATCAATAAGAAACTATCGTGCAACAAACAACGGTTATCAATCACACCATCCTGTAGAAAACCAACCAAATATACTTGTCACACCTGATCATGACCTAATTGATAGATCACAACAAAATTTGTCTGGACCAACACAAAATCAAGAGACCATAAATGATACAAGAGTTGTCTACACCTCTATCTCATATATCCCAAAGCTGTCAGAGACGATCTCACACATTTTGAACAGATTTATCACGGATAACATCAACATAAAAATCACTTACAAAATTATCAACACGATGAGAATGCACTATTTCTCAAAACTAAAAGACAAAACTCCAAAACGGAAAATAAGTAATGCAATTTACAAACTGACATGCTCATGTGGATCACATTACATAGGACAAACCAGCAGCTATTTAATTAATAGAATGTACGGTCACAAATCCGACATAAAAAGCGCTCTTCAACCCGTACTTCCCACAGCTGATTTACCAAACGAAGATCACCTGAACGTTCATACAAGACACATTCCTCAACCACCATCTTCACCTACATCTCCATCAATTTTCCGACGAAGTAAAGACAAAACAGCTGTCTTTTATCACATCCAGGAAACAAAACATAGCTTGGATGTATACGATCTGGAAAAAATAGACATACTGTGCATCGAAGAAAACTTATCAAAAAGACTGATAAAAGAAATGCTATTCATTAATACAACAAACAACACCATGAACAAACGAGCAGAAATCGATGGACTATCGAGAATATATTGCAATATTCTCCAAAATCAAAAACAAAATTAAAATCATTGTCTCTGTCCAACAATCAAAATCAGCTGATGAGGTGAATGACCTTTGCATTGTCAGTATTAATTTTTTTTTTTTTTTCTTGTTTTGATTTTATTTCGGTTTTCTTAATTATATATCTATATGTTAACTGTTTTATATACATTGAATTTTTTGGTTTTAAAAAATTGGCGGAAAAAGATCTCTCTCTTCCGAATAAAAATTAATCACTCTCAATCAAAGAGTAAAGAAAATAATAATTTTTTTGCCATTGCCTCCATAGTCATAATTAATCAGCATAGACACGGAATATTTTTATCTCTATAAAATAAATTTTTTAGTTTGTTATCTAAATACAATTTTTAATTTTTTAACTTTATAATTTTTAATTTGTTATTTTAATTTTCTTTTAAATATTTTGTTAATTAAGTGGAGATTCAAAGTAAAGTTAAAATTAAATAGTTTAAATTAAAGTAATTATATTAAGGGTATCCAAATTAGCAAAACAAAAAAGACTTTCGCCATTGGTAGGAATCCGGTTAGAAGAAGAAAAGAAAAAATGGAAAAACAACTCACATAATTCTTTTAAAAAACCATTTATAAATTGTAAGACCTTTATAAAATTATTTTAAAAAGTTTGGTACATCTATTTCATATATATTAATATTATAAATTTATTTTAGCTTTTGAAAAAGGTCAAAAAAGATGACCGAAATATTAAGAAAAACAATAAATGCCATCAGTAATTCAAATTCAACTGTTTCTTTAAAAATTATCCCCGTGAAATAAATTAAAAAAGAAGACGCAGATTTATTTTTCAAATTTATTTTTTAAAATATTTATATGTATTTAAATTTGTAAAAACTAACGTTTAAATTGTGTTAAAAGTTAAAATAAAAATTTTATTTTATATAGGGGGAAGTGGGGATAGTATAAACATGGGGCAACTGTAAAAAGTTTTAATTTCCCTCACAAAACATCAATCAAAAAATTCGACAAAAATATCACAGATGTCGCTTTGATCGACTACACACACCAGGAGAATTTGACTGCTGAAGTCAGTCTTGTTCAAAAGTTATTGGTGAATAGGTGTTTCGGCAACCCAAAAGTAAATTTTTTTTTTTTTTGTAAAACTCGAATAACTTTTTTTACCATCATATGTTTAAAAATATTCCAACATGTTTTGATAGCTGAAATATTCAAGAAACATAATATTTCTTTGTTTTAGCCAAATTTTAGATCTTGGAATATTTTTTCAAAACATAACCCTAAAATCGCCACGTGGGGCACATATAAACAAAAAAATTTTTGATAGTATAAACGCGTTTATATGTGAAGCATGGTATGGTTATATGGTATACGTGTGGTTTCCCGTTTCACTTTTAATATTGATTTGCAAAACCTAAACATACGATGAGATTGAATTTTTGCTTTTTTCTTTATAATTTTCTACCTGAATTTATTGAGGTTTTACAACAATCGAAAAATATTGTTTTTTTTTTAAAGAAATATATATGTTATATGCTTATATATATTGTTTGAAGCACAATAAATAATAAAAAATTTTAAAAAAGGTACTTTATGAATTTTATTGTGGTGTTTTTTGGGTGTTTATATGTGCCCCATACAAAAATGCTCATTGTTTATAAGTGCCCCACCAGTGGGGATACTTTAAACGAGAAACATAAATTTTTTGAAATTCAAAATTTTATACTTAATGTTTAGTTACGTAATTAAAAAAAATAGTTTTTTGTAGTAAAGATATGAAATTTTACAATGAAACAGTTTTTAAGTAAAAATGTTTTATGGTTTTAAAGTTATTGAGCTTTAAGTAAAAACTGTTTATACCATCCCCACTTCCCCCTATGCTGACGTTTGACAGTGCGGCGCTTGCTATAAAATTTTTTAACATTCAAATCGCATATAGAATCGCAAAAATGTTAAAATGATAAAAAATTAGTAATAAAATCGAAATGAAGAAATTTTTAACACTTCACCACTTCACAGTTACAGAATTTGGCTGCTGCAATCAAATTCTGTAATTGTGAAGTGGTGAAGTGGTGAAGTGATAAGTTTTTTAATGAAAAGAAACGAAGAAATTTTTATCACTTCACCGCTTCATAGTTACAGAATTTGGCTGCTGGACAAATATAGGTGAAATTTTGCAAAATATTATTATTATTATTATTATTATTATTATTATTTTTATAAACCGTAGATCGGGTGATTCATTATTCTATAGTTATGGCTCAATAACAATAGCCAATTACCATTCATGGGTCAGTGCTTGGCCATTCAAAGTTAACTAAATACTGGCTATTTTCTGTCAACCATAGATCGGCCGTTGAGTGGTTCTAGTACTGGCATAATAATAAAAGTTGAATACTGTTAACCATTAATGGACCAGTGTTTGCCCGTATTTCAAATTCTGGAAAACCCTGCTTAAGTAGTAATTCCATTCTACCACACCATTGGTGGAGTTTCTAAACTGAGATTGAAATGCGTATTTTGAAAATGGTGTAATTTCAGCTAAACGCGCCATTACAAACGGAATGAAGTCTGAAATAATTATATTTAAGTAAGGAAGTATATGCTTCTTCTCTTTGGTGGTTCTTCAAACGTTTACCTAAAAATAAATGGTGAAACATACATTAGCTAGGTGATAAAGTGCATCTAAAGACATGTTTCTCAAAGAAATATCTCCTTCGATAAAAAAGTTTCCTAACTTTTACATGTTGCTCTAGTTTAAGATCGACTTCCAGTTTATGCCAAATTTCAACAACAACGGCAATAGTCGTTTTATATTTTTGAGTTCGGTCTAAAGCGACTGCTATGGTCTTTAGATAATAAAGCATATGTTGAGCATGCATTACAATATTTATGTCATAAGTTTAGTTATGTCAGGATCTATGTCAGCTTTATGGTCTTACTCTTGGCATAGCTGAACCAGATTACCACGATTTGGCACGCGTTTTGCGGGCAGTGCTGCAACAGTTTTTCAAATTTTAGGTAGGAATGGTTAATAATTTCTTTTTTATAAATATCATGATATATATCAGGGAATAAATATCGTGATATATATCAATGATATATATCGGATATATATCATTGATATATATCATGCCAACCTTGATTTTTTTAGAAAAAAATAAAATTAATAGTTTGTATGACATGATATTTTATTATTAAGTGTGTTCCATTTACCACATTTTCCTTTACTTTTGTACTAAATTTCGTTTTCAAGTTAACCATATCAAATGATGGTAAAGCTACGTGACAAACTTACGTTTCTATTCACCGCCAGAGTTTTTGTCAGTTTAGAGAATAATTTCAAATATGTTTGCCCAAATGCTTATACAAATTTAGAATTTCTAGCCTAAATGTCATATTTGTGTCCAGCTTTCTTTAATTGTTTATATTTTGCATGAATCATAATTTTAATTTTCAGAAATTTTTTAATATTTAATTAATTTTCTTAAATTTAACAAACTCAAAATAAAATTTAAACTTAAAATTTTGTCAAACTAATAATTTTCTTTTACGTTGTTTAGCAATATTGTTTTTCAAAAAAGTCAAAACAATTTATTGTCAAAAAAAAAATGTCGGAAACGTGTGGTAAGAAAGAATTTGAGTTGTAGTAGATCAAAAATCTAATACACCTCACATTTAAGTCGTTCCATTTAAAATTCGGTTCGGGTAGCAAGTTTACCTAAAAGGAACACGGGTATTATTATAGAGCATTATGGCATTATAAGTTTGTCAAAAAATAATGTCAAGTGTGTCAAAAAATGATTTCATTTATTTCTTTAGCCAATTTTTTGGGAAAAAAATGTAGCTGTTTTTATGACGTAAATGTAATTTAAAATGTAAATGTAATTTTTGGAATTTTGAAAATGTTTGTATTTTTGATTTTGTAATAATTTTTGCAATATTTTTAGAATTTTGGCCAGTTTCAATTTTTGATTTTTTATGAACTTTTGGAATATTTTTAGGATTTTGAAAAATTTTTAATTTTTGATTTTACTATAATTTTTGGAATTTTGAAAAATTTTCAATTTTTGATTTTGTAATAATTTTTGCAATATTTTTAGAATTTTGGAAAAAGTTTGAATTTTTAAGAATTTTTGAAATATTATTAGAATTTAGAAAAAATTTAAATATTTGATTTTATTTTAATTTTTGGAATATTTTTGGAATTTTGAAAAAGTTTGATTTTATTTAATTTAACAATATTTTTGGAATTTTGATTATAATTTTCCGGCAACGTATTGATGTTTCGTGTTAGTTTTGTAATAAATTTTTAAACAGAGATAAAAAATACTAGTACTTTAACAAAGAGTTATGTTTGATATACATCGCTGCCCAAAACTAAGAACCATGTCCTCATAAAAGTTTTTTGCCGAAAACTATATCAAAATCCTTAACCCAGACCGAAGTCTTGATATCTCAGAGCTGTGAGATTTCAGCCCCTCCATATTTTTAATTTTACTTTAGAAATAAATTTTTGTACGTAATAGATTTTATTTTTTTTGTATTTATTTCGTTCAAAGAAAAGAGGAATAAAATAAAATCTATTTTTACACACTTTTTAACACACTTTTATTTAACTTGACTCTTGAGAGCTTTGATGGGTGGAATTTTGTGATTCATTTTTCAGTAACTTCCCATTATGTGATTGATCCCAAATTGAACAAACAAGTTTGTTGAAGCAGTCAGCACGTATTTCTAAAACTTTTAAAGCAAAAAACTTTATAAATCTGAAGAAAAAAAATTCAAATTTTTCTTCATTCTGAAAGACCTTAAGGAATTGCACTGAAATCCTCATCCTGGTTGACTCATTTTGAGCGAAGGAATTTTGGTAATGCTGTGTATATCATTATAATCATAGACATCATACATGTTTGTGTCATTTTATATGGATAAAAGGCATTACATTATAAATAATGAACACAAAAAAAAAATAAAAGTATGACATTTCGTTCAAAGCTTATAGACCTTTTTTCTTAAAGTTCAAATCGTTATTTTGGTGTATTTGACAGATTACATACAGCAATGATAATTAAAAATCAGTTATTATGTATGAAAATATGAAAATCCATAAGATCTGAATGCCCATTTACCGCAATGAAATTTTGCTCATACTGAGTATCTCATTATAATAGAGGACATATTACACATTGTTGTCATTTTTATATGAAAAAATGGCCTTAGATTGTAAATAATGAGTGATTTGTCTTTCGAAAATTTTAAATAATTGTTATTTCTTCTAAATCCAGATTGTTTTGTGTTCTCGTAAAGTTTTTTTTACTATAGTTGCATAATTATTATTTTTTCAAAACATTTTAATACATAATTAATGATTTCTAATTATCATTGCTGTATGTAATCTGTCAATTACATACAGTAATATAACGATTCGAATTTTAAGGAAAAATCTCTATAACTCAGACCTTTTTTCCGAAAAAAACTTGACATTTGGTGCGAACATATATATTTAATAATTTATGTACAACTTAAAATTAATACAATGAGCAAAGAAACGTACTAAAATTTTACACTGGATGTTTAAATAACATAATTACAATTGTTATAGTGCAGTTAACCTTATTAAAATTACTTTAAATTTCAAAGAATATTAAATTTTCGGTAAGAGATTTAATTGCTAGTTTTACTTATGGTGTATTTTCTGTGAAATAATGTGGTTAACTTATTTGTAGGTAAAATTATATAACTAAAAACTCTAAAATAAAAAAATAAATAAAAAAAATTTATAAAACACACTTTTTGAAAAACGAACTAAAAAGTAGAAAATAAATTTTGCATTAACACCAGCGTTATGTCTTTTATAATTATATTTCCTTTGAAATTGTTAGAAGAAAAAATATTTAAATGGTATTTAACACATCTTAGCATAGATGTGCATAAATTTTTGACTAATTTAAAATGCTAATTTTCGATTGACAAACAGGTTTCCGTTCCCATTTATTACATAAAATAAAAGTGGGTGGCGCATTCAGAAAGGAAAGGGAATAAACGTTGGTAGTCTCTCTTGTTAGAGATTAACATAGAATACATTTGTTTGTTTTCTATATTAATGTATGCGTCACCCACTTTTATTTTATGTAACAAATGGGAACGGAAAACCTGTTTGTCAATTTAAAATTAGCATTTTAAATTAGTCAAAAATTTAATATTTGCATCTATGCTAAGATGTGTTAAATACCATTTAAATATTTTTTCTTCTTACAATTTCAAAGGAAATATAATTATAAAAGACATAACGCTGGTGTTAATGCAAAATTTATTTTCTACTTTTTAGTTCGTTTTTCAAAAAGTGTGTTTTTTAAATTTTTTTTATTTTTTAAACTATCCGTTTACGTTTACATACATATTTTTGTTTGTTTTGTTTTATTCTAGTTAGTTTTCGTCCTATTTCGTTATTTGATAAGAAAAGATTTTTTGAAATTTGTATCTTTGAATCGTAATTTTAGATAATGATCTCTATTTAGGTAAATAACTTAATAATGAATAATTTTTAATATGTTATGCATGAATTAAATTATGAAGTAAATAAAATTATTTATTATTATTTATTTAAAATGATTTATTGAACGGATTTCGTTAAAATTAAAATAAATAATAGTCGACAAAAAATTAATTAATTTATATTCATAAATGAATTAATTTTTTTTCGACTATTATTTTATTAATTAATTTTATTTCTATCTATTCCAACTGATAAGGGCAAATGCAAGTTTTTCTTTCTTTTATTAAAACAGTAAAAAAACATAAGTCGCGTTGGATTTGAATGAAGTAGCTGTACTATCTGGAAAAAACTATCGCTTTGTTTTTCTTTTTTTGTAAACTAAGCTTTTTTATATTCATATCGACGTCACTCATTTTCATACATATTTTAATCAAACTAAACCAGAAGAAAAGAAAAACAAAAAAATTATTATAAAAAAAATCTCTGAGAGCATTAGATTTATTTTTTTCAATCATCTGCCAACAAAATCTTTTCTCGTAAATTTTTATTTTGCCTATAAAGAGCTTTTTTGTAAATTTTTTTCATATTATCCTATGTGCAAGAGCGAAAAATAAATTATAAAAATAAAGCCCGCATGGTTTTATTTTTAAAATAAGTGCGAGCGCCCTTACAAAATAAAAATCTGGTCACTGCTTGAGAGCCATGAGCGTTTCCGGCTCAAATGTTGAAACAATCTGTTCAAACACCTAACCAATGCCCAGTGATGCACAACTGTGCGACCAACGTTTCAGTAACTAAATTTTAAAACAAAAATTAAAAAAATATAAAAAAATAATTCCTTAAGGTCCCTTAAGGCTCGTTAATGTTTCGGCGCCAATTGAAGTTTTGCATGTATTGAGAAACCGGTCATCTCACAATTGAATCTTGATTGGGGAGATCTCTTGTATAATTTCAATTTCAATTTTAATCTTGTATAATTTCAATTTTAAAATTTACATTAACAAAAGAAATCAAGGTTTGAAATAACAGGAAATGAAAAAAAAATTTGAACAAAAATGAAACTTACACTACCCGTTTTTGTTTATTTTCGTTGGTGTTTGCTTTATTACTTCGGTCTGAAAGACCTAAGTATTACAATCTCGAACCAAAAGTGAAAATCTTCCCCCACTTTTTTGGCATTTCATGACGTTTTAGTACTTAGGTCATTACGATTCTAAAATACAAAAAAATGTCCGTCTGTCTTTCGACCGGCCGTCACAACCAACGAAATCTAGAAAACTACTAGAGCGATTTTAAAAACTTTTGATTTTAAAAATAGATTGTGTTTAAGATAAGAGCCGAAAGGACGATGGGTTAACTGCACCAGAAACGGGTAAAAAAATCATTAAGTGAGTCAAAAAGGCAAATTTGCATAATTTTTTCCAAAGTTAATTTAAGTGATAATGAGTAGTAAGTAGCATTGAATATGAAGAAATCATGATGGTCAGCATCTGTATGTGAGACTAAAACCTTGATTATGGATTCTTATCAGCAATTTTCTAATAAAACTTGTTTTATTTGGAAATTATGCAAAATATATGGTAAATTAGAACACCTATCGTTTAAAATAAAAAAGCCAGTTATTAAATTAATTTTAATTGATAAGTTTTCCAAAAATTATTTTGCACGATTTTCATCGCCGATAGAAATACAAAAATAATTCATAAATCTCCACCGATTTTTGGTAGAATTAAGATCCATTTTTGTAGAATTATATAACCGATTTTTTTATCGTTCGAACTTAACCTCACATCGTGGTATTTTTCATTTTGGAAGTTTTTGTTTATGTGATTATTTGTAATTTAAGTTGAGTTTGTTTTTAATTAAACGTTTAGAAACATAATTGCATTCATAATAAGTAAGTTTAATTAATTATCAATTCTTATGTTTTTTTGTAAACTGTCATTTCTAGGGTTCTACAGCAACAACTGTAAATATTGCCGATTAATTTTTTGATTATGTGGCACATTTTACCTAAAACGACTGAGTTCGTTCGTTTATATTTTGCACGTGGTATGGCTTTAAGTGCGTCAAAAAATAACGTTAAATGTGTCAAAAGAATGATTTTCATACATTTTTTGTTTGAGAAACATATATAATGGAAAACATTTTCAATTAGAAGCATTTGACAAATAAAATTAATTGTTTGTGTGACATGAATTGTAATTGAACATGGAATATGGTGCTCTCCAGCTGCAGCTACTCCCAACTGATAGGAACAGTTGGAAAATATTAAGTTGTTGCAGATAAAATGTCGTTTTTTTTTAAAAAATTGTAATCATTAAAAAGATGTTTTTTGAGTAATTTTTTGTGTGATTCCAGATTGGACGATTTGTAAATAATAGGAACAGTTGGAAAATAGATGTTAGTGGCCGATTAAATCTTTTTTTTTATAATCTATCCAATTTTTGCTTTTTAATGAATTTAACTAAATAATCTAACTAAAATGAAACTGTATTATGGTGATGAGTCGCCAATAAAAGCTTGTTGCAATTTCTTGGAGAAATCAAGATATGTGAAGACAAAATTTAGGAAGTGTTTCGTTGAGGTGGTATTTACCACATTATTTAAATAAAATTATTGAAACGATTAGGGATTGAGAATGATGAAAAATAGAGAGAAATTTCATATACATTTTTTCTGCATCTATAATTTATTTTCACTTCAAGACTTGAGAGCAGCAATGTGAGAAACGAAAAGAAACAGGCAGACAACTTATTGACTATGAACCCTTTAATATCTTGCATATACACGGCAGCTCCAGAAAAAATCTCAAAACGATAATACGCTTCCTATAAATTAATAAACAGGAAATAGAATAAAACTTTAATTTACAATAGCAAAACTTTTACAATTCCAACATTCTACATTACGAAAAATAGTTTATATATATAAATAAAATCTAACTAAGCTTCTTTTTATTAAAAATTTAATTATTTGCACAAATTTTTTGAACTAAATAAAAATCCTTCAGTTTGTGTAAATTATAACTTAACTAACTTTTGCAGATTAAAATAAATCCACCTAATATTCACCACACAAATTACATAAAAAAAACTAATTTTAATTTCCAAAAAAAACACACATAAAGGATAATACAAAGGATAAGGTATTTAAAATGTAAAACAGGAAAAAAACTTACGAACGATGTTCTAGCAATTTAAAGATTACTCACGTATTTAATTTTAGGAAGACAAAAAATTCGCTGTACCACATCGAATAAAATAGGAAAAGAGTGAAAATTTGTTGCCATAAAATAATTTTTTAATCAGTCAAAAAATATCTAAGAGCTGAAAATAATTATAATTACGGTAATCATATTAAAAGGATTAAAAAACCGCAAGAGAAAATTAAAATTTTTTAAAATTGTAAGGATGGAGAGGTAATATTCGTGGATATTGAGGATTAGAGTATAAGGGTGTAGTAAATATAGCTGGTATGAAAAATAGTTTACGATAAGAAAAATTTACTATTTTAAGAAACTAAAAGATTATAATGATGATTGTTTAAAGTGTTGACTGTTGAAGTGCTGCGGTTTTCATACCTTTAACTTTTTCAAAGATCTTAAACAATAACTAATGAAAATGTGTTAATTATTTTCGTTTAAAATAAGCTATCCGAATTTTATAATGTTACTAAAATGTTAAAATTGAAAACAAAGGTGGATAGGTGGACAAACGTGGACTTTTATACAAAGTGAATCCTTTCTATGTTAATTTATCCATCTTTAGAGACCTTTACATAATTGCTCTGCTGAACAATCTTCAAACGTTGGACCTGTTTGTTCAACTCAAAATCAAATACAATTATTGCTTGAAAATTGATAACCTCTACTGTTAGATACTATATATATTTTAGTTTTTATTTACAAGAATTTTATTTAAATTGTGGCAGTAATAGACAACTCAACGCCTGTGTGTTTTAAAACTAATGTTAAAAGTTAAAAATAGTGTCACGTTTTTTTTCACGATGCATGGCTTTATGTTCACGATGCAGCGTTTCGTTTACATTTAATTTTCTTTGTTTTCGTTCTGCAAAAGGAATTCCATAAATAAAATAAACAATTATATTATTATTATTATGTATAAACAATTTTTCATTTTCTCTTCGTTCGTCTACATAAATTTGTAACGGCTTGTTTTTCCAGTTTTTACTTCTCCTTTGTGGACCTGATGCTGCTTCCTTGTAGACATGTCAGAAAGCAAACTCTTTTGTATTGAATAGCGTCACGACATGCTTGATCCATCCAGGGTTCAGGGAGTGGTTTTCTGGTCGTCCAAATACTTCTTCAGCATCGCTTAAATCAGAATCTTTGAGCAAATACCAGGACGTCATGACCTTCAATAAGCATTGCAAAAAACAAAAAAAATGCAGAAGTGCAGAAGTTGGGCATTCGATCAGTTGAGGGATTCTATATAGTTGAATTTATACAATTGTTTGTTTTTCTTAACGATACCAAAAGTGTATGATTCTTACTAATCCATTTCTCTCATATTCATCCCTTAACAAATAAAAATGTGAAACCGTTACAAATCTTGTTATAATATATTTTAATCACATATATTGACCAACACTAAAATTTCTTAATTGCAACCCTATCAACAACAAGATTAAATAAAATCTTATCTTTTTTTTCGAAAAAAAAAAATCCAAAAACTCCGATCCAGAAATAAAATTCTGATATTTGGTAGATACAACCAACAATGAAAGAAAATAAAATAAAATTATTTAATCCATTACAGATTCATTAGGTCACGAATTTCATCTTTACGACTTATAATAACAAAATATATTTACAAAATTTATGTATGTCGCTTTCATAAAAAATAAAATAAATTGCACAAATTAAATTAAATTTTGTCGTTTTTATCAAAGTGGAACGTAACCAGCAATCCTATCTATACTGTCTACAACTTTGACCATTTTTAGATTATGTGTTATCAATTGTGATGGATAAGTAAAATCAATCATAAAAGTATCAGCAACAAACTTCATCTCCGTCTTAAAATTTTCTATACATTTTGTTATTATTATTTTTATTTTCTTTCATTTTGTTTTTTTAACTTAGGGAATCACATTAAAGATATATAATGTATGGGTGGTTTGTGTATGATAAGGGAAATAAAATAAGAGTCTATTATTATGTATGACATGTAAGTATCGTTTGGTTCTACGAAAATATTGAATATAGGATTTTTTTTTTTTTCAAAAAATTTATAAAAGGATTTAAATTTTCTTTTCATTTTTGTCAAGCTTTCGATTTATTTTATTTTCGTTCGGTTTCTTTATTTTTCCTTTTTTCTCTTTTTGTTAAAATGTCAACGAATAATTTTTATTTTTTCTTATTGAAAATATATAATAAAAGGATATTTATGATTGATTTTTAAATTGAATTTGTTTGTGTCATCTTTATATATATTCGCCCATGATAAGAATAAAAGATCACGTACGAATCTATGTTTGAATAAAATAAAAAAAAAATAAATGAAATTTTTTTACAATGGAAAATTTGCGTTTTGCAAACAATAAACATGTATGCCAAAGTTTTATTGAATAATTTTGTTTACGCACAAACGAATCGTAAAACACATTTTACATCCTAGTTATCGTGACTGAAAGTTGAACTTAACGCCCGTAAAATAAAAGCCCGTTGCTATATAAAACATTAGTGTATTTTTTTACTTTGCCGCCCGTAAAATAATCACCCGGAAAATAATCATAAAATTAGAATAATAGTATATTATTAAATTAGGAGCTAAAGTTGTACTTTTTGTGTTGGCGGCTGACCGTAGGGAGGCCAACAATCATAGACGAAACACAAAAAGTCACTTTAGCTCCGAATTCAATACATTATTTTTTTCGGAAAACGCTAAATTTGTTTAAAAATATGAAATTAATGCATCAAATTTTTTATAAATATGTTTTAGGTAATAAATTTTCTGAAGTTAATTTTTATTGATTTTGATTCATTAAAATGAACTGAAATGCATTCTGTTTTGAACAAAATATGTAATAATATCATGTTATTTTACTTTACTGCTGCCGTTAAAATATGAAAATTACTTTACTGCCGCCGCAAAAATATGAAAATTACTTTACAGCCACCGTAAAAATATGAAAGTTGCTTTACAGCCGCCGGCAGACAAAATAAAAATGGCGTAACTTTTGCAGCCGCCGGCTAAAAAGTAGGACTTTAGCTACTCCCCAGCGGCAGCAAAGTTAAATTTTACAGCCGTTTGCCGAAAAACAAATAAATTATTGTATGAAGTTTATAGAAAAAATCATGGCATGTTTAGTATAATTTTCAAAATGTCTAGCGAGTTTAAAAAATTCAAAAATTGATTTATACTACAATTAAGCTGTGTAGTTGTGCGTAAAACGTTGTACATACACTCTGACTGAAAGGAAGATTACGCCCTTAGTTCAATAAAAAGCCCTCGCTTCGGGTCGGGCTTCAATATGAACCGCAGGCGTAATTTTCTACTTTCAGCCCTCGATATGTAAATAACTTTTTTATATGTAGGAGTTTTGGCACTTTGTACTAGCGAGTTTTTCAATTTTTTTTTACATCAAAATTCAGTATGATCAGGTTACTTTAAAAATTCTAATTTTAAATCTTGAACAATTTTATTGAAACTAACTGATCTCTTGGTCTTCCTTTTTTAGCCAGTCCTTCAGCCAGTGAATCAGATTTTGAAGGCCCTAGACCACCAAATTTACTGATGAAGAACTAAAAGAAAGAAAGAATTAATCAAGGTATGGTGGTACGTAAGTGATGATAGACACCGATCCGACTATGGCAAGCCAGAAAAACGACTTTCCGTTCCAAAATACGACTACAGACAGGCGCTCGAAAAATTGACAGATTGAATTGAAGGAGGACCAACACAAGTTATAAAAAAGCATCATATAGTGTCATACATTAATAGAGATACTATTATCCAGGAGCAGAGTGTAACGACGGACTATTTTCAATTTTTACTCTAAAATAATAGTTTTCCAATTCAATGAAATTCCCTAAAAATTTTATTAATTTTCTTCAATAAACATAGACAATTATTTGTACCACTGTACAATTAAACATTTTTTTGTTGATGATTTAAATAAGTTCAATTAAAAATAATAAACTCAATTTCAATTAAAAATACAGCTTTTGCATTGTTGTTATATGTTGGAGAAATTGCTTATTACGATGATGGAAGGGGAAACAGAAAGCCTAAAGAAATGTATATAAGCGATCAAATTATTTTATATTTGGAGAATATTAATTTTAGAATATAAAATTAAATCAAAATGACAAGTGTTCAGTAAATTAAAAAAATTAAACAAATGGTGATTAATCATTGTTATTATTTTGTATAAAATTAACAAAAATAATTTATAAAATTATTTTAAATAAAGTTCTTATTTACAATTTGAAAACATTAAAATTTTGCAAATTTAATTGAATAATAATAGTTATGAAATGTTGTATATGTAAATGTGTGAACTCAAATCGTTACGAAAAGCATAATAGAAATAAAATAACATGTCACAGATTTCCAACCGATACAAAATATTTAAATGCATGGTTAAAAGCACTAAATTTAAAACATTGGAAACCGCAGGAACATGATGTAATTTGTTCGCAGCATTTTGAGGAAAATTGTTTAGATCGAAGTTCACCGTTAAGGATACGTCTTAAGAAAACTGCAATACCTACTATTTTTAATCAAATGTCTGGGGAATCGTTAATGAAGGGAGTTATCACAGACGATAAAATAAAACATGAAGAAGACAACATTCAAGAAATATATTAATGTAAGCCTTTTTGAATTGTAATTTGTATAATTTTTGGTGATTAATTTTTGTAGAACTAAATTATTTTCTCTGTTAGTTAATTAATAGTTTCTTTTAATTATTCTGTGATTCAGTAAATAAGAGATTTCAAAGTGTAATTTGTTTGTCTTAGATTCAATAGTTTTCTGGTGTAATTATACTATTCGTATAAAAGCTCAAATCATTGTAAGAGTAACCATTGCTAAATTGTTTCCGTAACTAAATTCACGGATGTCACTCTAAATTTTTAAAATCTGATGGAACAACCTCTAAACCTCACCGAAAAAAAACGTTGGTAGAATCAACTACAAAGCTTGTTTGATTTTGCGTCTAATATGAACGTGGTTATTTTAACCAATGTAGCGTTGTCAATTTATTTGAAAAAACGTAACAATTTTCATTATTTAAATCAACAACGGCGTGATCAATTTCGTGTTCAAACAATCACAAATTATAGTTGAATTAAGTAGTTTGTTCATGTTTTTGTTTGAGAGTTATTGTGTTTGTTAGAATAAAAAACGAAGAGAAACTAAATTTGTTTATTAATAATAATAAAACAAAAAAAAAAAAATAAGAATAGAAAATAAAAAGTTTTTTATTAGAATATATTAACATGGCTGGTTTTATTTAACATTTTAGTTTAGGGAATAACTTAAAAGTGTTTAATTGATTTGAATAATTTTAATATTATTTGCATATAAAATTATGTGTGAAATAAATTTTTTAGTGAATGTTATAACAACAATATCGTTAAAAAAGCAGGACCTTTGAATAATTAATCTTAGTGAATTCAAAAATTTATTATATTTTTTCAATACTTTAAATTTGTCTTGTGAAGATGATACATGAAGATTTATCGATATTTTAATTTAATTTTTCATAATAATGAGAAAATTATGGAAATTTAGTATTATTTTCTACACAAAATTCAAATATTTAAATTTTTTGATTTCCAAATTTTGTCTTTTAAATTGTATTATTAAAAAAATGGCGAAAAAATGGACGCATCCTTTACAAACAAAATCACACTCATACATTTCCTATTTAGAACTTAAATATACGAACGCTATCTTTATGCATAAAAATGTTTGTCGGGTTTGATGCGAAACACATACTTCTAATATAAAAAATTTCAAATATTATACTTACGAAAAAACGAACCCATACAAACATCGATAGCACCAAAACAAAACAAAGATGTACCAAACCAATAGATTTAATAGGGAGTATTGCTTGATTCTATCACAAACGTATTCAATATCACTATTTATATTCTAATTTTTAATTTACCACGTTTGTAGTCAATTGAAAATTAAATCATAGTTGACTCAACTACAAACATGGTTAAATCAATATGTTTGTGTTACTTATAAAAAATATATATCAACAACGGTTAAATTGTTAATATACGGAGCATTGGTTGATTCAATCACAAACCAATTTAATTCTCCAATTTTAACGCTTGGTTACAATGCAGCATGTTTGAATCAACCAAGATTTTTTCTTTCGGTGTATAAATATTTTTTTTATATATACGATACACAGAATTGTTTGTTAAAATTATAATTTCTTTGTTAACCCTTTGTCGTCATATTTATTATCAATTACATACTCTGTAGCTCGAATTGTATGATTCACAAAATATTAGCTAATTATACACCAAGGGCGTTATGAATATGATTAAACCGGGCAAGAGACGCAATCAAGCCTAAGAGCTTCTTGCCCGAAAAAATTGATTTAACTCAATATTATGTGCATCATCCTAGTAACAAATCAAGGCTTCTTACCAGGTTATGTATTTCATATCACACAAAATTTAAAAACGACGTGAATTACAATCTTTTAAGTTTTTCTATACAAAAGATAAATAAATGTTTATCGATGTCTTTGCAAGCCATGAAAATTTGAAATAATTAACTAACTGTTTGACGTTCGATATTTTTTTAAAGTTTGAGCTGTCAATATATATATATATATATATATATATATATATATATATATATATATATATATATATATATATATATAATATCTATATATATATATATATATATATATATATATAATATAAATATATATATATATATATATATATATATATATATATATATATATATATATATATATATATATATATATATTATATATATATATATATATATGTATATATATATATATATATATATATATATATATATATATATATATATATATATATATATATATATATATATATATATATATATATATATATATATGTATATATATATGTATATATATATATATATAATATATATATATATATATATATATATATATATATATATATATATATATATATATATATATATATATATATATATATATATATATATATATATATATATATATATATATATAGTTATGAGTCTTGGATCGTAATTAATTAAAAAAAATCAATTTTAATTTTATTTAATTAATTATTCCTTTATTTTATTTAGTTGTTTACACTTCTAAAGTTCACCTAAGACTAACTTAAACATTATTTCTAATAAATTCATTTCAATTTATAAAATGCTTAATTGCTAAAGTTAGTAATATAATATTTAATATAATGGTTATGGTCTTTACAACATTCCTTGAGTTCATGTTCTCAACATGTTTTGTCTTGTTAAAATGCTGACGTTAATATTTATGTGTGAGAACTGAATGTTTGAATACGATTTGTAATGGAATGCTATACTGTAACTCCTCCGGGGGGTGAAGAAAGGGCGTCCTCGGTCTTTGGTGTAATCCCACATTCTTTCAACAAGTCGGAAAATCTTTTTGCTTTTTCCGTTTTGTGTTCTTCTATTGCTGGTTTACTAGAGTTTTTTATTGTAATTCTTGCACCGTTTCTACGAGTTATGATGTAGAACAGTAATATGATGATAACTATCGATGATGCAGAAATGCTTCCTGTCAACGTCCAGATCCAGGTTTGGTGATTTGCTTGTCTTAAATATACATTGCTTAGCTTTTTCCTGTTTTCAATATTTTCTTGATTGATGGTTTCAATATTCAAGGTTGATATAAGCTTTCGTGTTGTTCGAATGTTATGCAGAGCACCTTGAATTTCTTGTATTTGACTTCTTATTTCGTATGAATGGAATTTTCTGTTGTTAAATGTTATTGTACAATTCCAAAAATTTATCAGAAAGTTTCCTGTAAGTGTTCGGTTATGAGGTCCACAATTTGAAGATAAACTTCCGTTCTTTGCATTATTTACTAAAAGTTTGTTTTCAGAAATATATTGTATTGATGTATCCATATCTGCTGTCACATTACATTGGCTATCTGTTCCCATGATTAGTGGCTTAATGCAGTTATCTCGAAATTCTTTAATTTTTGAATGTTTTTGGACGTAATCAGCATAATTTATCGTTGTAAATATTCGTTGTCTTGATTTTATTACGTGTTGTGGGTAGTTATTAATGATTGTAATTTTAATAACCAACGGTACGATCATTATTGCTGTTGATTCTTCTTTCTCCAGTTTTGGCACTTGTAGTATATAGAGTAGTGTTTCATGATTTACAGCATTTTTGGGGATAACATACTGTAGAGCTTCATCTGGTAATGTTATGTTAACACCCTGGTCAACTAATAAATCTTTGACAGAGAGGATTTCTTTCAAAGACAAAATTTTGTTGCTTGGTAGTTCTAATTTAGTTCTGACTATCGCATCTTGGATGTCTTCTAATATGGTGTTGATGGTGTCAATATTAATTATTGTTGCTATCATCTCTATTTCGGACAGAAGTATTTTGTTAGACATCGCTGTAGATTTTACTGCTTTATTAACTGTATCCGTAAGGAGTTGGATTCTTTTATTAATCTGTTCATTTATTTTCCATTGTTGGTTATTTTCACTAATCAGCTCGTTCATTGTACTATTGATTATTCGTAGATCTTGAGCATCTGGGTTGCCTGCTAACCACTTCCATGCTGAACCTAAAGAATCCCATCTTCTATATCTTCCATGTTGTATAGGTTTTATTTGGTTGAAATTATTGACCAGTTTTTTAACTTTTTGTTGTTTATATTGTGTAATTCTAACTTATCGTCTATTTTGTTAGTAACTATTCTACTGATTGACCCTATAGTTAATTCTAAATTTGTCAAATTTATCGGATGGATAATTCTAATATTTCCAATTTGAATTTTACATTTATTTAATTCTAATAATAAAACTGGGTCATTATTTAAGTTTTTAATTTCCAATTTTTGATTATTACAGTACTTGAGAGTAATAATTAGTATAATCATTTTTAGTATTGCATACATTTTATCTTTAATTAATTTTTATTTTTGCAAAATGATTTAAATTTAATTTTATTGAAAATATATTAATTGATTTAAAAGAAAATTTATTTTAAAAGAAAATTTTATTTTTAGAAAATTATTGAAATTTAACTATATTGATTTACTTATATTGAAAATATTTTTTACTGATTTAAATATGAATATTGCAATAAGCTTGTATCTTTTTGATATTTTATTTTAAAGGAAAATTTTATTTCTTTGAAAATGATTTAAATTTAATTATATTGAAAATATATTGATTTTATTAAAATATATTGAATATTGATTTAATTATATTAAAAAAAAAAATTTATTGATACATTGATTAAAATTTGTTCAAAACACAAAAAAAGTGTAGTTCTTCTGAAATAATAGAGAGAATAAAAATTAAGTTATATTAGTTTTCTTTATTCTTTTTAATTTATTTTTATTCCGTTTTATGTTTTTATTAATTTTAAATGTTTTCAATGCTACATCTTGGACTTTAACATGCAACCCTCTTGGTTGAGTTTTCGATCTAATATTTGGTTTAAGAAATACTACTTGGTTTTCTGTTAAACCAGGTGGTTTTTCTTTTTTCTCATTCTGCTTTTCCATTTTCTTTGCTGCTATCTCTAAATTGTTTTTCACCTCTAGGAATATATTATTCGCATGTGCTTGAATTTCTATTGGGCTTGTTAAGTTATTTTGATTAAATATAACTTCATTTGGCGTGAAGCCTGTGGCTGAATGTACAGAATTATTGTAAAGTGCAACCGACAATTCTATGGCAGCTGAAGTATTTGGAGTTACAAGTTTTTCCTTGTTTGTGTTGAATATCTCTATTATTGTTGCATGCGTTTTCTCAATCTGTCCATTGGATTCTGAGGAGGATGCATATTCTATTTTAACGTTAAGTTTATTTAGATATTCTTTGAATTGTGCTGATTGAAAAGTGGTTTCATGATCAGAAATTATGGTGTTCGGAATTCCGAAAAGTGTAAAGTATCTATTTAGAGCGTTGGTAATATCAACTAAATTTTTGGTGTTAATTTGAATCATTTGAAGGTGTTTGGAAAACGAATCTATTACCGATAAGAAACTATTTTTATTTATACTAAAGATATCAATATGTATTCGCTCTAATGGTTTTTTTGTAATAGGTCTTGCAGATATTTTTATGTTATATGGTTTGCGATCATATTTATGTGAATTGCATATATTACAAGCGTTTATGTGATTTCTTATTTTGTTAAGCATTTTTGGGAAAAAATACGATCTCCTTAGTTGGCTCTCTACCTCTTTTATTCCTCGATGTGCTCTTTCATGTTCTTTGACTATAATTGTGTCTTGTCTATTTTCATTCATTACATCTTCAACAATTTTTGTGACGAAAACAAAATGACCTCGTTGTGAAAAATTTTTTCTAAATGATTCCTGTATTAATCCGTATAAATTTTCTGGAGCTAAGATAGCGGATTGTTTGCCATTGTGATATTTTTTTAAAAATTCAGTTATATCGTTTTCTTCGAAAGCTGTTTTTGAAAAGATAATTCTTTTAAAATTTGGGAAAAGGTCTTCTGTGATTATTGTATCTAGTCTAGAAATTTTGAAAATTATTTGATTTCTGTAATAGTTAATTGGGCGATCTGCTAAATGAATAAAGTAGTCATCTGACGTACTTGCGGAGTGAACAGTTTCTATTTCGTCCGAAGGGTGAGAATTTCTTTGAATTTCTTCAGATTCACGTGAAGTGTTTTCTGAGAATTCGTTCATGTGCACTTCGTTTAATTCATTTTCTTTTGGAATTCTGCTTAATGCATCTGCCACTACATTTGCTTTTCCCTTTGTATATTATGTCGTAATCGAAATTTTCTAATTCTAGTCTCCATCTTAAGATTTTGGAGTTTTTCTCTGATGTTTTGATAAAAATTAGCGGTTTATGATCCGTTACTAGTGTAAACTTATTACCGTACAGGTAGTGTTTGTATTTCTTCACGGCCCATATTATGGCTAGTGCCTCTTTTTCATTTGTTGCATATTTAGTGTCTGTTGAATTTAGTGTGCGAGATGCGAATGCAATAGGTCTTTCAATTTTATTTTGGATCTGTGACAGAACTGCGCCTAAAGCGTAATCTGAGGCGTCTGTTGTCAATATAAAGGGCTTTGAGAAATCTGGATAGGTTAGTATCTGATCCGTCGCTATTGTAGTTTTTAATGTCTCAAATGATGAAATATATTCTGGGTCCGTCAAATTAATTGGAATGTCTTTTTTCAAATATTTTGTCATATTTCTTGAGATTTTAGAATAGTCCTTTATGAACCTCCTATAATACACTGATAGTCCTAAAAACTGTTTGATTTCCTTTTGATTTTTGGGTAATGGCCAGTCCAAAATCTTTTGTATTTTGTCTTTGTTAAGTTTCACTCCTTCTGGTGTTATGACATGGCCTAAGAATTCGGTTTCTCTTTTGAGAAATTCACATTTGTCCAGTTGGATTTTGAGATTAAATTCTGAAAGTCTTTTTAAAACAATGCTTAAATTTCCTAAATGATTTTCTAAAGATTCCCCTACTATAACTATGTCATCCATGTATACGTGACAGATTCTACCAATTAAACCTTGTAATACGTTGTTCATGGCACGTTGGAAAGTCGCTGGACCATTTTTCAGGCCAAAAGGCATTCGACAAAACTCGAAGTGGCCTTTATCTGTTGAGAAAGCTGTTTTTAATTGCGATTTCTTTTCCATTGGTATTTGATGGAAACCGGATTTTAGATCGAGTGTGGTGAAATAAATTGATTTTCCTAAACTATCTAATATGTCCTCGATTTGTGGTATTGGGAATTTGTCGTCAACTGTTTTTTCGTTAAGTTTTCTGTAGTCGATCACAACTCTTACCTTTTTTATACATGAGTTATCACATTTCTTTGGAACGACCCAGATTGGTGCCGAGTATGGACTATTTGAGTTTTGAATGATACCGCTATGCAACATTTCTTGGATTTGATCTTCAACATCCCCTTTAAAATGGTACGGGTATCTATACGTTTTCGTATATACGGGTGTTTCGTCTCGGGTTTGAATCTCGTGTTTAATTGCTGTTGTTGCAGATAATTTCTCATTCTGCTTTAACAATACACTTTGATTTCTATAAATTGTTGCAATTAACGCTGTCTCTTCGTTTTTGTTAAGATGTTCTGTTCTAATTACTTTTTTAATATCGTCTTTACTAATTAATTGATTGCCATAAATAGGAATTGGAGTTATTGTTTCAAAATTATTGACAATTAATTTTAACTTTGGAAGTTTTTTAGGTATTTGCGGTTCGTTTGTTAGAATTTTTATTGTAGTTTTACCGTTTTTAGAAGTATAAATGCCTGGTTGTACAACAATGTCTTCATTGACATTTTCAAATTTCGGTACCAACCATTCACCATCGTTGGTTGTATTAAATGTAACAATATGATTATATACATTTCCCATCGGATAATAACGGTTGAAACTAAATTTGTGATTATTTAAAATTATTGAATTAGTTTGATAATCAATCCTCGCGTTTAGCTTGGCCATTGATTCTGAACCGAGAATTCCATCAAAAAATTTGTGGAATTCTAACTCATAATACGTTTGTTTTGGAATATTTTTTTCTAAAAAATTTATCTTATATTTATTTTCTACTAAATGGTTCCCTAAAATATTTTTTAATTATGTTTTTTGTTTTTGCAATAAATTCTCTGAAATGATACCAGGTTTTATTACGTTTTTATTTGCTCCGGTATAAATTAGCAATTTTACATTATTACATATTAGATACGGAACAAAATTTAGTCTTCCGTGTCTGAATCCCGTTCTAAATGAAAATTTTCCACATTTGGATCAGTATAATTTTCACTATTTTCTGAATTTGGATCAATAAAATCTTCACTATTTTCTGAACCTAATCCTTCGATCTGTTTTTCATTTTCGGAATAAATCTCGTGATTATTAATAAATTTCCTGTTAAATGTTTGTCTTGATCGCATGGATAAATCGACGTCCATAGGAATTGGCCTGTCTTTTACCGAACTACTTTGTTTTTTTTCGTATGTTGAGTGCAATTGATTATTTCTTTGTTGAAATACATTAGGTTTATTTGGGAATATAACACCTGAATTATGTTTGATTGGGATATGTTGGGATAACTGCTGGTTTGTTCTCCTTGAGTTATTCGAAATTAACTCATTGCAGTTAAATTTGCATAGAAAAGCATACGCTTCTTCTATATCTTTTGGTTTTGCTGCTTGTGCATAGCCAAAATATGGTTTTCTAAGACCTGATATAAATGCGGCTAATGCATCTTCATCAATGAATGCATTAATGGCATGCCAGGCATTATTGTATGTTTGGTTTTGTTTAGATAAAGATTTTATGTTAAGCATTATTTCTTTAATTTTATTAAAATATCCGTGGATACTTAAATTTTCGGTTTGTTTAGTCGCCCAAAGTTGCGACTTATAGAAAGAAAGTTCTTGCCGGTCACCCAAGGCTTCCTGCAGAATTTCTTTTGTTTCCCTAAAGGTTTTAGGATTGCCAGCCAGACAAAGTATGTCTTTGGCTTTTCCTTCTATTTATTATTAATTGCTTGCAAATACAAGCTATATTGTTGTTCGGATACAAGTGGCTCAAAAACACTAAGTGTATCATCGACGGTCTTGATCCATGATGATAATTGTTTTCGATTTCCATCGAACTTCGGAATTGACTTTATTGGATCTGGAATCCTAAATAAGTCTAGAACGTTTACCATATTGTTAACTACATGTTCTTCTTCATGTGTTACTGGTGGTTGTTCCATTTTTTGATTAAGGTATGCCAATAATTGGTCATGTTCACCTTGTTTTTGGGTTATATTTTGTAATTGTAAACCAATTGCTTTAATTTGTTCTACAACTTGTTGATCCATTTCTAAGTTTGAGTTGGTTTCTCTTGAATCTTCGTCAATATTTCTATTTTGATCAAAGATTTTTGCCAATTTTTTTCTCATATACTATAAATTTGGATCTAATATTTCTATCTCTATCTAGTAGTGGATAGTAGACAGGTCGGCGTCTATCTTGTAGTGCGCTCGTTTGTCTAAATTGGTAACACAATTCTAATTCAATTTATTTACGTGTATTTATGAAAATATGCCTATCTTGTAGTACACTTTTTCCCGGAAATTTGAAATTTAATTAACCGTTAACACACGTATTATCATTTAAAAAAAAATCTCACTTTTTGTTAAAAAAATTTGTTTAAAGATTTCACTAAATAAAAATTAAATTTAAAATTGCTTACCTGGTCGTGTTGAGCTGGTCCTAAATGAAGTTTATGATGCAATGTGGTGGAACCTCAAATCCTCTCAGCGCTTTCCTCTTGGGTAAACTTCAGCCAGAGATGTCAAAAAAAAATTCAATTTTCTTGACGGGTTCACTTTGGAGTTGGTTTTTATTCGCCAATCACTACACTACACTACACTATATTATTCACTTAACCGCACGGCTGCGCCAGTTATGAGTCTTGGATCGTAATTAATTAAAAAAAATCAATTTTAATTTTATTTAATTAATTATTCCTTTATTTTATTTAGTTGTTTACACTTCTACACCTAAGACTAACTTAAACATTATTTCTAATAAATTCATTTCAATTTATAAAATGCTTAATTGCTAAAGTTAGTAATATAATATTTAATATAATGGTTATGGTCTTTACAACATTCCTTGAGGTTCATGTTCTCAACATGTTTTGTCTTGTTAAAATGGTTAATATTTATGTGTGAGAACTGAATGTTTGAATACGATTTGTAATGGAATGCTATACTGTAACTATATATATATATATATATATATATATATATATATATATATATATATATATATATATATATATATATATATATATATATATATATATATATATATATATATATATATATATACATATAAAAAATGTCGAAAAGGTGAATATCATTCAAATTAATTATCCAAAGTCACAGCTAAACTTTATACTGAAAATCAAAGATCTACAATCTTTGAGAAGGTTGACTGAGGTTTCTTCTTCCAATAGACGGAATCAACATTCGTCTCTATGCCCTAATATTTTTGAGGTGTTTTTTTAATCAACAGTATCCTGTGAGAACACCAGTATTCTCAGGTCATTCCTGTTATTCCCGCTTAGATCACATTCCTGCTCAATTTTGATTGAACGACCCAATTGACTTCTTTAAGCACGTGGCATTATTCTCGGCTTTTCATAATTCCGTCATCCTAATTAATGGATGGATTTTGTCCCTAGTCCACAAAAGAGTTTCGGGCTGACAATAGATGTTAGTGCACCTTGTTTCGCTTAGTTGTCGGCTTCTTTCTGACGGTGTTTGACCCCAACCCATTTTGGATATACGATGGTGTAAGATCTTGATGCTTTAACTACTGCTTGGCTGTCCAATACGATAGCAATTAACTTATTCTGATAATTTCTTCCTAAGCTGAAACTTACTCGTTTTTGGATTGCAAATATCTCACCCTAGAATACGCTATAGGGTAGGTGCCCATGTAGACAACATATTTGGTTTCTGTATACATACGCCTGCACCTTTTCCCTACTTTGTTTTTTAGCCGTTCCCTTATCATTTGTTTATATAGGTACTAAGATTGTCCGTAGTGGACTCAATCCTCCACTTCGTTTTGTTGCTCAACTGCGATTAATATTTCCTATCGAAGTTGAATTACTTAGTCATTCTGTCTTTAGGAAATTGAAGATTGGGATTCTCCCTCATAAGACTCTCTCGAAACTTTAACTCGATGATACTTCACTTTGCTATACTCTTCATGCTAAATTTTCAGTTTGGTTTTCCTGGCTATACTCTTAATTTGCAATTGGAGTAGAACCAGTTGTAGAAGCTTCTCTAATGAGGCGGTAGGACATGTTTTCTTTGGCTCCGTTATGCAATAGTCTCTGTATCATGGTATGGATCCACCTTAGTATACCTGAGCTGTACCCCTTGTTGTACTCACAATATATTTACATATCGTCGCTTTAATAATGAAATAACGTATACGCAAAAGTGTAGTTTCGAGATATATGAGTTTAAAGTTTGATGTGCGCAAGCATTTGCATGGACGTTAATTTATAATTTATTAATTCTTACCCCCAGTCATAAAATAATTCGAAAATGTAAAAACACCAATTCAAAGATATCCATATGGGGAATGCAGCGCACCTATTATATAAAAACAACGTATAAATAGCATACGTTGTTTCATTATTAAAGCGACGATATTATCCGAGCTCTTATGGCTTTGCTTACCACTGTTTTAATGTGATTTATCCATAGGAGAAATAATCCCAGATATTTTGTTTGGTGTGAATTGTGAAGTCCCTCAAGATGATGGTTACATGCTAAGCTTTCTTTTGTTGGTAAACGTGACCAACGTAGTTTTACTCAGATTGAGTTCTAGTCTCACAGATGTGCACCAAGTGTCTATCATTTTTAGTCCCCATACATCGAGCAATAATGACAATGTTATTCTCGTACCCAAGATAAGGGCCATGCTACTTATCTGGCCCCCAGTGAATTGTTTAACTGGCAAGAACCTATGACCCACTTAATTTAGTTATCCTAGAAGTGTGGCACTCGCCCTGCAGTAGTTTGAGCTTGGTTTTACTTTTCTTCCTACTTGCGTCTCCTGTACACGCGCTTATGCCTGCTGGAAATTGCGTTTTTAGAAAAAAAAAAAAAAGCAGTTGTTTGCTACTCATCGGCTTCACAACGGCAAAAGTTTTGAAGTAACCCTTCGTAGTCCTGCTGATTTCTTTATTGTAGGTGGTAAGTAGCCTGATATTATCTACCCAATTTTGAGATGGTTTTGCTCTTTTATAGAAGCTTCGTACTTCTTTTCTTAATTTTAACAACTCCTCGCTCCACCAAAACGCGTCACATTAGTACGTGTTTTATATTAGTAATCCGTTACAGAAACTATCAGCCGGTCCTCCGTTACAGCAAGTTCTAATGCGGTGTAGTGTTGAACTGTTCATCTAATCGTTAATCGTAAATAAATCGCTGTGGACCTTTTATAAGGTTTGATTCAAATTGGTCCCACTTTGTGTTCTTGGGGTTTCAACTTTCAAGTCAAGGTAATTCTGCTTTCGTTCTCTCCGGTTCAAATAAAATCATTCTATTAGCCGACAAGGAATATTCATTTGAGATTTTCCAGTTTATTATGAACTGTCCTACATCAATGCTGCCCCTACCGTTAGATGCAATTCCTTCTGTTTTCGCTCTTTTGACAAAAATGAGTGTGTTCCCAACGTTAAACAAGCTTAGGTTTGCTTTAATTAAATATTCAAACGGAAACTTATCTCTCTGGTTTATGTCGGTACTGCCGCATATCTCGTTGTGAAAATTTACACCACACCCAATGATAAGAGGTTACTTCTTCTTGTTGTACTGCAGTCGCTCCGAGTGTTCGCCTCCGAGTGTGATGGTAGTTTATATGGCCACCAAGTGCCTTGGAATAAAATCTAACAGACAAAAGGATTTAAAAATTTTCCTATCATAATGCGCGCTATTTAGGTGAGTTTGCATTAGTATCCCATACTAAATTTATTAATACAAATATTTTGCGTTATGCATCTCTTAAGATATCGAAATATAAACAATTATGACAAAAGATATCTTTTTGAATATTAAAATACAAATTTTAAATAAAATTGCGTCCGGACGAGATGTAACGTCCCATTTAATATCTAACAGTGCCGAATTTCGAGCATCATTTATCGAAAAACCTCCACCTTCTCTCCCCTTAACTTATATCTTGTCTTACATCTCATAAAAAAATATATATGCTATTTGATTATTAAAGATACTTATTAAATTTTTTGCATTAAAATATAAATAATATAATAGCATTTTATTTGGTTAGTGTTTAATGATATATTTTAGGCAAGAGTGAGTATTGCAAACTTGCCAATAAATAAAATTCATTAAACATGAACGAAATACTACAGTTATTCCTTCCAACAGAATGCCATGTATTTTAATATAAATTAAATTATTTCAGAATTCAAACATAAAAAAATTAAACGAATAGAAGAAAAGACAACGATTTTTATTTGACTTTTTTTGTACATTTAATTTCGTACAAATAAATGAATTCTATTCAAATTCAATACCCTTTTGACTGTAAATGGTATTTTGAAAATGAAATATCCTGTGACGCAAGACATCAAATTTTGTACTAATGTGAAACCAGAAAACACAATCGTACAAAAAACTAACATTTTGCACATTGGCAATTTAATTCATATGAAGTTATAGTATGCTTTTTTCATTATTTAACAGAAGAACATGCGCATTTGTTTCAATTTATTGTTTATTATGTAATTTTACATGAGAGTAAAATGTTGTTAATTTTTGATAAAAAACAATTATGATGTTTATAAAATTCAAAGAAAAAACTTTATTTCAGAGTTCAATAAAGTCAAATAAACTGTTTGAATGTGTTGCGCTCATTCAAAAATTTTTGAGCTATATTTTTGTTAATTATAATAACGCACACAATTATGTAATACAGGCGGATAGAGCTAAAATTACGACAACTGTGATGTAGCAGTCACTTGCTCTTGATTTAAGTTCTCGGCCTGGGTTGTGGTTTTCACGTTATGTCTTTGGTATAGAGAAACTACTGTAAGATCTTAAATTGAAACAGAATAAGATAAAGAGTAGCACTGCCATTAAAACCCCAAACAACGCAATAAAAGGAGAGTAAACACACCATTTAAAAAAAATCTAACACATATTTAAAGAACTCAACTACTATGAAACTTACCAAAAAAACGATACACATACCTTGAATGCTGATTCTTAGACAAATTAGTTGTATGAGATAATTGTATTAATGAAAAAGTTTTTTTTCTTAAATAAACCCACAACAAATTTTCTAAACATCACACAAAACAGTAATACAAAACACGTAACAAAATCACGTCCCTGGGTATCTAGCTGGCCATATAACGCCTAGTGCTGGCGGATTAACTCTACTCAGTCAATGGCAGCAACCTCAATCTTAGTTATGGAGTATTTCTTGATTTAATATACTTTTTAAACAAAAATAGTTCAATCGAATCGGTTCACTTGTTTATATTACATGGTAGAAAATACAACAAATTTCATACTTACAATACATATATTCAAATGCCCTTTTCTCGAAAACAAAAAACAAAAATAACGCTTGTCTGTAATTTTAGTATGTTTTAGGAAAATAACAAATATTTAAAAGGTTAAACAAATAAATAATAAATGTAAAAAAGGTGATTTTTGAAATTGGCATGTTTGAAAAATTCAAATTAAAAAAGTCATATAAAATTACTATTTTTTTTTATAAGTGTAATGATTTTATAGAGCCTTACTTAGTACCTTTCAAGCAAAAAAAATTGATTTAAATCGGTTAATCCATTCGAGCACAATTTAACTTTAAACTTTCATTGTCTCTAAAATTCATAACAAGTTTCGAGTCACCCTGTGTCAAAATTAGGAAAAAAACATGCATCATAAAAAACAATACTAACGATTACCGATGTTTCAATGCAATCGGAAATGGTTGGGTTCACATCACCGTCGTTTTGATTTGATTTTCCATCAATATCGCATCTGATTAATAAAATAGAAAATCATTTAAAAAATCAAACAATAAAATATGTATTCAGGTTTAATCTAATTCTAACAACAATTTCCATTTTTTGCGATAAATAATTCGACAGTAAGTTCGTGAATAAAATTGTTATTTAATTTAATTGAAAAGAAAATGAAATTTATAAAAATCGAAAGTGAAAGAACTAAATTAAATTTTCATCGATTATTTAAATTGAATTAAAAGAAACAATTTTTTTTTGTTTAAATTGACCACGCTAATTAAAATTAGATTCTATTTTTATGCTAATTAGAAGAAATACTGTGTTGATTGTTGGGATAATTTAATTTTATTGTTTGATTTAATTTTTTGTTTCTTTGATTTATACAAAATGATTAGAAAGAAAAAACCATAATGACTTGTCAAACAATTAAAGAGATGATTTTTATGGTTGTAAAGATACTGAGTTTGTTAAAAAGCAATAAAAAGATAAAATTGATTGTAGTCACTAGAATAGGGGTGGGTGCAGTTGCAGTTGCACAATTCCTACAAATTTTATAATAAACATACTGTGATTCATAGTTTTTCTTAAGAAAAAATGTTTATTTTGTAAATAAACAATAAAATGTAAAACTAAAAGAAAATCTTTGTTTTTCTTATCAGCAAACTGATTTATCACAAGAATAAAACAGATAAAATGAATCACGTTCAACTTTTATGATTGCAAAACTATCTTTTGGTTAACGAATAGTAATATGTAATCTTTTTAACCGTTAAAAAGCGATGAGTATATAAAATCGACAAAGAGCTACAATAATTACTTACTTTTCAAAGTCATTCAAATAGGGATGACAAATAACAAAATACAACAGCCAAAGAGGGAAATTTTTACTCTTGAATAAAGTTGTATTTATTGAATTATTCCGATAACACAAACATGATACAATGCCAACCCAATAACTTATTCTATCGTTATATGTTCCACGCCCTTTCATGGAAAATATATTCATTCAAAAGTGATATTAATTTCTGTTTTTGTTGAAACTTTATCGCGGTAATATGGATTACATGGTTGTTGTTGTTGTTAGTGAAATTTGAGTCAAAATGATATATCGTATTAGAATTGGGTGATCCATATTGAAGGGTTGAAACACATTAGCGATATTTTTATAACAGAATATATTTCAATAATAAATTCCTTAGCGGTATTTCAGAAAAATAAATGTATGACACTTTACAATTTTAAAGTAGATCTATTTTTATGTTTTTCATGCGATAAATGGAAATGTTGTTGTCACGACTTAAGATAACAAAAGAGACAGTCATCAAATTAGTTTTTAATTATATTTTCAAACGATGAAATCACTCCAACTAACTTCATATCAACAATATCTTATCTTTACGAGGTTTATATAATTAAGAGATTTAAAGCATTAATTTAAATTATAATAAAAGAATTTCCGTTTGCAATTTTCAAAATTGGATTTCAGAGGATTAAAAATGGGCAATAAGTTAATATAATCGTATACGATCTTTTTTTATCTAGATTAATTTGGTTCGACAAAATATAAATATAGACAACAAAACTGATATCACAAAACGTGATTATTGATAATTACAACAAAAGCAATATAACAAAACATGATTTTAGAGATTATAAACTTAGTGTTATTTTTGGTTAATTGTTTAAAATTATTCTAAAAATAATTAAATGAATCAACAATAATGGAATGAATCAAAACATCATATATTGTAACCTTTGTACTATATATTACATCAGCAATGTATACGGGAAGAAATAGTCAATTTAAAAATTCAGAATTGGTTTCTCACCAGCCGTCAAAGATACTTAGCACGGGTCCAAGTATAAAGAATTTCCTGGTGGGACTGTCAATTCAACTGCAGAACGAAAAATTAAATTTTGTGTAAAACGATTGATCACTTGTAATAGAGAAATATTCTCCTTACAAAAATTATGACATGTTTGAGTTCTAAATAATAGTGTGCAACATACAAATTTATATAAAGCTTCATGCATCTCACTTTGCTATTGTTTGCTAGTCCTTCACCTTGCTTAAGGTGCTCGGTTCTAATTTTTTCTATTGAGGGTTGTTCAATTCATCAGTGCTGGAGACGTTGACATTGGTGGTTGTACGATCCATTGCCGACATTTATATGAATGAAATTTCACAACTACGGATTTTAGTTCCATTGGTTTCTGTAATAACCTTCTTCTTTAAACGATATAATGAAGCCGGCTTGTTCGTTCTGATCGCTAAGTCTAAACCTTTTCACAGCATGCAAATGTCACAGTTGCTGTGTTGCCTTAAATCCGCACTATTTAAGGTTTACTTATTATTTGCATGAAACGGAGTACACAACGCACAACTTTTTAAAATCACATCTCGTTGTTGTAGCGTGTAGAAACCGGTTCTTAATCTTTTAGTTTTCCATCTTAATATTAATTTTAATTTTTCGTTTAAATATTTTTTCTCCGATTGACAGCAATTATAAATTTTGCAAACTTATTTCAGTCAGCAAAGAGGCACTTTTCCTGCCTAGGCAGCAAAGTAAGTACCCAAGTAGGTTTTGCCAGACATTGACATACGGCCACGGGCCAAGCACTGGTCCATTAATGGTTAACAGTACTTGGCTATTGTTACTGGGCCAATACTAGAACCAATCATCGGCCGATCTATGGTTTACAGAAAATAGCCAGTATATTGTTACCTTTGAATGGCCAAACACTGGCCAATGAATGGTAAATATTACTTGGCTATTGTTATTGGGCCAGTACTGTAGCCATGAATTGGCCAATCTGTCATTTTTTTTAAATTTAACTAGAGTATTATCCCTTTTAGATATACATAGTTTGAAAAATTTCACATATAGTTTAGTTATCGCCTTGTCGGTTGAAGGACTATGGTATTATAGAAAAGGATGGTATATGTTTTAATTTATTTTCATTTCCATTTTATTTTAATTATTTTGTAAATAATTTATTTAAATTTATGTATAAAAAATATTATTTTATATTTTTTTAATGGCGGAGTCAGGGCGGAGTTTGCCATTACTCAGCTATTCCTGCAACTGAACCAGTTAGTTGTATGGGGAGTTTTGAATTTGTTCCGTCATTTTTATTTTATTTTAAATTAGTTTGTATTTAATTTATTTAAATTTACACATGATAATAATGTATATTTTTTTTAACGGCCCAGTCATGGTTGCCAGTATTTGGCCCAAGAATGGCAACCATTTATTGTCCGATGTTATCATCCAGTAAAATTATGTTAATGGCCCAGTCGTGGTTGCCAGTACTCGCCCATTGCTGCATTACTGGCTGCCAGTAATGGACCATTACTGGACCAGTTGTACAACCTTGTATATGGGTACTTTGCTGCCTAGGCAGCAAAATAATTAGACTTCATAAAAATAACAGACATTTTTCCACGAATCTAGCAGAAATTTTCTGCTCATCTGTCAAAGTATAATTATTATGACATTTCCATAACAACTAATCCTTCCAACAATTACGATTTTTTTTTCATTTTTAAAATTTTGCTTTATTTTTAAAGTAATAATTATTAAATTACATATCATTGTAATTAATCGGAGAAAAAATTATATGTTCAACTCGGCAGCAAGGTAGATTGACTGCCTTGGCTGAATTCCTAGCCTCGCTTCGCTCGGCTATGAACTATCAGCCGCGGCAGTTAATCTACTACTTTGCTGCCTAGTTAAACAAATAACTATTGCTATCATTCTCATTTCTTATATTTTTGTTTCTAACATTACAAAATGAAACCCAAAATTGTCCTTGAGTCCTTGAAAAAATGTTGTACTAGTAAACTTGACCAAGAATTTTAAGATAACCATAACACTCCCTCACTATAGTGCAATTGTAGAGTGCACTATATAAAATGTACAGAAAATCGATAAAGAGATTATTGCGAATTAACACTTACATTTTGAACTGTAGTCTTAGTTGTTCTGACTGTTTTAGTAGCTGTAAACAATTTCTGAGGTAATTGGTCGAAGCCGACGTTTTTGCACTATGTTGATAGTCTTCTGTTCAAAGCAGAAAATGATTAGATTTGTTTACTGATGGGAGGATGTTGATAATCAATAAGCTTGGTCAGTGTATTGTCTTACGCAGCTATGTTTCGAATATGCTGAAATTTGCTATATTTTTGTTAAAACCTATTTAGTTGAACAGAAAAACTAGATGAAGTGAAGTTTTTATTGAATTGCGGCATCTGGTATGTGTAAAATGTGTATGACTTGAATGGCGATTTTGAAGCTGAACCTTTAATAAAAATTAGTTCTGTCATTTAATGATTTTAATTCGTTTGTAAGGAATTGTAGAATCGACGCGATCAAGGGAGGGCTTAATGTACAGTTTAAAAGTTTTGGAGGCAGCTAGATAAATAATTTATGTAGATCACATAAAAATCAAAGGCCCTGAAAGCCTTTGATTTTTATGTGATCTACATAAATTATTTATCTAGCTGCCAAATACAAATGCATGAACCATAGGTCACATTTTCTGGTATTGTGCAAACCGACAATCTTTTGAACAAAATATAAATGAGTCCAAAATTGAAGGAATAACTGTTTTGGGCATATCATTTTCGTCAACTTCATTTCCACTCAACGAGATCGATTCTTGAAAATATTGTACATCTCTCACAATTTGAGAAACTAGGTGTTTAAAATTGCAAGAAAGAGAAATGTTGGCATATAGTTTTCCACTGGTTTGCATACTTGATGCTCTGATCAACCTTTGTCTCATTGTAGACAGACCAACATTGCCAACCTTCTCCATACAGGTTGGCTGTTGTAATTTTGGTTCACACTGAGACAGAGAAGCTATATGTTCTGGGATTTGGCGTGGTAAAGCGTAGCCAAGTAGGATTTGTGTTCTGTGCGTATCGGGTTCGAAAAAAAGAGGAATGAAAAAGTGCACAAATTAATCAGTCTGGGAGTTAATGCAGCAAAAATTCTAATTGAAGAAAGCGTGGCCAAGGAACAGTTTGCCTTTAGAAAGGGAATCGGTACAACGGAAACGATCAGTGTATTTAAATCTGTTGTGAAGAGATATATTGACAGAGACAAGTAAGCATACCTATATTTTGTAGACTTGGAATAGGCTTTCGACCGTTCTATAGTGGGAGCTGATGGAGATTTTGAAACGAAAAGGAGTTGACTAGAGAGAAAGGAGACTAATCAGCATATTGTGTATAAACCAAAGAGTGGCTCTAAGAGCTGGTACAAGGAGAACGGATTGCTTTCAAAAGGGAAAATTTGTTAAACATGGATGCTGTTTATCTCCAACACTTTTTGTATAACACTTTTCTATATAAACATGAACTTTTTTATATAAACATTTGGAATGATAGAAAAATTAGTACAGTTTTAATAAAAAATATATAAAAGTGTAATCTTTTCATAATTAGATTTATTAAGGGGGTGGAAATGAGGAGGGGTAAAAACACTATTTAAAATGTGGTCAAGTGGGGTGTCATTTGAAAGAGCACCTAATTTAGAAATCATTGCAATTTTTTTTAGAATTTTGCGGTGCACAGTTTTTGAGTTATTGTCAAAAACATACCGTCCCCCCCCCCCTTCGTTTCGACACTGATTGACAGAAAAATTTGGAAAAATTCACAGAGTTAGGAAACTTGGTAAATTTTGTATGAAAATTATACCGAAGTCTCAAATAATTATATTTCTGTGTGCTTAGGGGACCGGTGTAAAGAGGGTAAAAAAATTCGTTGCAGCTTTTTTTATAATTTTGCGGTGCACAGTTTTTGAGTTATGGACAAAAAAGTGCAAAATTCAAACCGTTCCCCCCCCCCCCCTTCGTTTCGACACTGATTGACATAAAAATTTGGAAAAATTCACAGAGTTAGGAAATTCGGTAAATTTTGTATAAAAATTATAGCGAAGTCTCAAATAATTATATTTCTGTGTGTTTAGGGGACCGGGGTAAAGAGGGTAAAAAAAAAACTTTTTTGACCCAAGCGAGTGGGGTGTCATTTGAAAGAACACTTAATTTAGAATTCGTTGCAATTTTTTTTAGAATTTTTTGGTGGACAGTTTTTGAGTTATGGACAAAAAAGTGCAAAATTCAAACCGTTCCCCATCTACGTTTCGACACTGATTGACAGAAAAATTTGAAAAAATTCACAGAGCTAGGAAATTTGGTAAATTTTGTATGAAAATTATACCGAAGTCTCAAATAATTATATTTCTGTGTGTTTAGGGCACCGGGGTAGAGAGGGTAAAAAAAAACTTTTTTTGACCCAAGCGAATGGAGTGTCATTTGAAAGAGCACCTAATTTAAAAATCATTGCAATATTTTTTAGAATTTTGCGGTGCACAGTTTTTGAGTTATGATCAAAAATGTTCAAAATTCAGACCGTCCCCCCGTGTATCAAATATTTATTAATCGTTTTGAAAGGGTAGGAATGGTAAGGTGAAATAAAGATTTTTTAACCCGAATAGCAATATCGAGTGGGACTGGCGTGTACATTTTTAGTCATGTCATCCCTTATACTGATTCTTAGAGCAATTCTTAATTTTGCAACTCTTTTAAAGTGAATATAACCAGTTATCCAAAAGAAAGAAGACTTTATTTCAAAATTATCACGGTCCTTTACTATCTATTGTATATTGTATTGTATTGTATGCCATAAGTGGGCCCAAAGGGTGGCGCAAATTCTCAAGGTTCAAATCAGATTGATGTGATTTGTTAGCTTGTGTTAAGATTCACGTTTGTAATCCATTCATAATTACTGGTTTAATAAATTTCTTGTATAACTTTAGAAAATGTTGAGTTTTAATTGAATGGTAGGTTTTAGGGTTAATATTTGTTTAATATGCTATTGTTTAAGTCAAACATTGATCTTTTGTTAATTTTAAATATTGTTAAAATTATACGTTGTTTTTCAAGCACCGACCTAAATGTCGAACTTATGTAATCTAACACAAAAAAATTGTTGCTATAGAAAGAACTGAAAATTTTAGTAAAGCGATGAGCCTATAATTCTATGGAACACGAAAAATATAGCGAAGGATCAAGTGATTTTATTTCTATGTGTTTAGGGGATGGGAGTGGGGAAGGGTGAAAAATTGTTTTTTGACCCGAATGAGTGGGATGTCATTTGATAGAGCACCAAAATTAAAAAACAATACAGTTTTTTTAGAATTTTGCGATGTACCGTTTTTGAATTATTCTCAAAAAAGTGCAACAAAAAGTTAGTCCCCACCCCCCCTCCATACGTTTCTTCGTTGATTGACAGAAAAATTTGAAAAAATTCATAGAGATAGGAAATTTGATACACCCTTAACGAAAAATATAGCGAAGTCTCAAGTAGTTTTAATTCTACGTGTTTAAGGGATAGGAGTGGAGAATCGTGAAAAAAAGGTTTTTTGGCTCGCATGAGTGTCATTTGAAAGAACACCAAAATTAAAAAACATTACAATTATTTTAGAATCTTGCGATGCACAGTTGAGTTCACATTGAGTCGTTCCTTAGCTACCATAAATAGCTATGGATATCATTTAACCTAAAGTAATATTTTTTATATCATTTCGATCAATTTAGATGAGATTGACATTAACTATTGATGTTTACGATGAACCATTTAGTTTTTATGTGTCTATGGTCTGGCAATATAAACCCTTTACAACACAACTTTATGTAAATTATTTTGATATTGTTTTCTTTACATTCACGGAACCCTTGACGAGCGAATTTTATTCGCACTTGTCTGACTTTTTTTAAATTAGTTTGTATTTAATTTATTTAAATTTACATATGATAATAATGTATATTTTTGTTAACAGCCCAGTCATGGTTGCCAGTATTTGGCCCAAGAATGGCAACCATTTATTGTCCGAAGTTATCATCCAGTAAAATTATGTTAATGGCCCAGTCGTGGTTGCCAGTACTCGCACATTGCTAATTTACTGGCTGCCAGTAATGGACCATTACTGGACCAGTTGTACAACCTTGTATGGGATAGGAGGAAGGAACATTGTTAGTGTTCGATTCGCAGATGATATGGAGTAATTTGCAGAGTGGAAAAGAATTCAATAGTATGCTAAAGCTTCTAAGTGAAATGGTAAGGCTAATAGGTTAAGAATAAGCTTAAAAAATCAGTGAAAATAGGAGCAAAAGAAACGTTGAATATCAGTGTAGATGGAGAAAAGTTTGAACAGGCAAACAGGTATAAATATCGGTACGGTTCTGAAATGTGGACACTATCAAAGAAAGAATTTAAGAAAATAGGTTTCAAAATGTGGGTATGAAGAAGAATATTTGAAATCAAATGGATTGGCAAAGTGAGGCATGAGAAAGTTTTGAGTAGGGTGGGAGACGAACGTTGTCTAGTAAGGACAATTGAAGACAGGAAAAAGAATTGGATTGGCCATGTACTTCGAAGTTTATGTTAGCTAAAAGATCTTTTGGAAGGGTCAGTGAATGGAAAACTATAGAGAGATGTGAAACAGGAAAATGATTGACACTGTCAAGTAGGCAGTACAGGAAATATATAATTGATGGAGGCAACAGGGATCTGCGCAATCAGATAACCAATGATGATGATCGACTGATTTAAATCGCACACAGTGAATTTTTTGCTTACACTGTTACTAATAAAATACTATGAAAAAAAAATTTTAAAGATGGGGCTGATACCATAGGTCAAACCTTTTTTAATTTTTTATTGACCACTAAAAGTTTTACATGTCAAAATATAAAGAAAGAGTTTGTTATTATTCTAAAGATATTAGTTTTTCAAAATGTGCATATTAGGTCAAACATTTTAGTTGTATAAACTACAGATGTTTAAAATTTTTTAACTAAATTCACATCTTTGAAATTTGACTTTGCATTTTTAATCGATTTTTTCAACGTAATCTTTCCAACGTGTATAAAACCGTTGACATCGGGAGAGCCGTCTTCTTGCAATTAGATTTTAAAGTCAGCCTAAGTTTGAATTTCCAGAAAACTTTCGAACCACCCTGTTCTCAAACTAAACACTTTAAAAAATTACCAGAGTCTAGAAGAGATTTATTTAATCTACTATAAATAATTTTTTTATTTATTATATTATTTGTAAATTATGCTTATGCTGCAAATTGAAATTTTGTTGCTCCATTTAGACTAAATTTTTAATCAAAAAATAATGTTGAAACATAGATAATGATGAAGTAGGGAGATGATTTCATTTTTTTCCAATATGAAGGTATGGATGGCAATTTCTCAGAGAAAAATTCCATTCCTTCTTTTCGTGTATCGTATGGATTCGTACCTCTATCACCGCTATGTTCGAATTCATTGGCAGATACGCTGACAATTACACCACCGAGGCAATGACTATTACGAAGAAAAAATTTCATCATCACTTAATGTTTACTTATGTTTTTTAATAAAAATATTTAAACTCAGATAAAGGAAATATGTTTTGTAATGTGAAAAAAGAGATAATGAGGAGGGAACTTGGTGAAGCTGGCACCATTTCTTCCTTAAAGTTCCTCACGGAGTGTTTGGCTCGAGCAGGTTCAAGAAAAAGCGCTCTGAGTGGAAACAGAAAGCACCAACAGTGGGAGTAGTTTACACGAAGTGAACCAAAAAGCCGACGACGCCGCTTGGCATCACAGCGATCCATCACATCCAAAGCGATCCATAGCACTAGCTTTGCAATTTCATTTAGGGCGATTCATATGGCCATTTTGAAAAACGACTATCCCCCCGAAGAGTGGCAGATAAACTATTAATAAATCTCTTTCCTTGCAAGAACGAGAAAACATCAGGTTGCACATTAAGGAATGACAAATGTTTGGAAGTCGGGATGAGTGCACATACCAATTTTTGCACAAACCGCACATACCGCAATTGCCCATACCGGAAAACAGCCAGATCAATGACCGTAATTTCGTTACGGGAGCGGCTGCAATCATTATGACATGCATTTTGGCGGGAAAAATTGTTCCAAAAAAGTTTAAAAGTTTAAAAGTTTATGCCACTGACGACTATCGCATAAGAATTTCTTGTGTTACCGAGAGAAGAAGCAGAAAGTATTAATGAATGAAAGGCATACTCGCCCTCACCCACAACATTAAATGGAAACTGTAGGGAGCTTGCGTTTGGCCCAAGTTAACGTTCTTCTTGACATAGCACCACTAGAGGAAAAGTTAATATATATACCCACCTATCATGCCTATTTAACAGGTCGTTCAATAAGTCCGTAGGATAAGTAAGAAAAAAACAACATTTTGACAAAACTCGATTTTTTTATTCAACATAGTTGCCTTCGAGGGCGATACAACGAGAATAGCGATTTTCCAACTTTTCTATACCACTTTTATAGTACGATTTCTCTTTCTCGTCAAAATAGGCCTCAGTTTCAGCGATTGCTTCATCATTGGACTTAAATTTCTTTCCAGCAAGCATTCTCTTGAGATCTGAAAACAGGAAAAAGTCGCTGGGGGGCTAAATCTGGAGAATATGGTGGGTGGGTAAGCAATTCAAAGCCCAATTCATTCAATTTTGCCATCGTTTTCATCGATCTGTGACACGGTGCATTATCTTGGTGAAACAACAATTTTTTCTTTTGCAAATGTGGCCGTTTCTTTGCGATTTCAGCCTTCAATCGATCCAAAAGTTCACAGTAATACTCGCTGTTGATGGTGGTTCCTTTTTGGAGATAGTCGATGAATATTATTCCGTTCGTATCCCAAAATACAGACGCCATCACCTTACCGGCCGACTGTTGCGTCTTTGCTCGCTTTGGATTCGGTTCGTCGACTGCTGTCCACTCAGCTGACTGTCTTTTGGATTCTGGTGTGTAATTGTGAAGCCATATCTCATCCATTGTCACATATCTACGATAGAATTCCCTTTTATTGCGGTTTAACAGTGCCAAAGACTACTCCGAAGTATCGATTCGTTGTTGTTTTTGGTCGACTGTGAGCTCACGCGGCACCCAATTTGCACAGAGCTTTCGCATACCCAAATGTTCATGTAAAATGGTAAAAACACTACCATCTGCTACCTTTACAATGTCAGCTATATGGAGCACCTTCAATTTGCGATCGTTCATAACCAATTTGTGGATTTTTTTTATGTTTTCTGGAATAACAGCCTCATTTTGGCGTCCACTGCGCTCTGCATCTTTTGTGCTGGTACGACCAAATTTAAATTCAGCCATCCACTTCTCTACCATTTGTCTCGATGGAGCAGAGTTTGGATAATGTTTATCAAGCCATTGTTTGGTTTCCACTGTATTTTTTTTCATCAAAAAGCAATGCTTTATTAAAATTCGAAATTCACTTTTTTCCATTTTTTTTTCAAAAACAAAAGTTGCTTCACACAAAATGCTATAACTCACGAATAAATAGTCAGATTGCTGTCAAATTTATACACGTATCGTTTGAAGGTTAGTACTAAATAAAAATCATATGGAAAAAATTCTAGTAACGCCATCTATGTGTCATCCTACGGACTTATTGAATGACCTAGTAATAAGAAAATATACTACTTTTTTGGAGGGGCTGGTGGCCATAAAAACTAACACAACGCTCAGGGACATTCACTGTGAGATAGTGGTGGTAGTGGTCTACTTCACAGGAGACAAGATACACATTCCGTCCGTTGAGGTACGGAGGTTGGTGGAATTGATCACTAAGAACAAATGGCCTCTAATCTGTGCTTTAAAAAGTATATATAAACGAAGGAGTTGAATGGCAAACGTTTCATAAAAAGAAAACTCGCTTGCTTTTAACATGCAGTCTCGTCCACCATCATTGTTTTAGAAAACAAAATGGATTTTATAATTTTATCTTTTAAACTCTTTGAAATATAAGCAGCAAACGAATATATTTCAGTTTATTTTTATACTCTTATCTTTATCATAAAAAAAACTTGTCGTAAAATTATATATTTCAATTTAATTTTTTTTATTTCCATATATGTATTGTAAAATTTTATTTTATTTTCTTCAAGTAAAAAATAACTTACAACGTCAAAAGATGTCTTTGTTTAGTGAAAATAAAATTCATTTTTTATAATAAGAATTTTTATTAATTTTATGTTTTTTTTTACAATGAGATACTAAGAAAATGATAAGAAATATATAAATAGTGCTTTTGTTTCTCAGATATTTGTTTCTGTTTTGTAATAAATCAATGAGTTAAGCTTAGTATTACAACACACAAACACACTTACACGAACGAACAACTTTATATAAAAATAATTTAAAATTCTATTTAGAATTAATATTTTCATATAAAATCAAATTGATCCTGGACACACAAAACCTATGAAATTATCAAAATTATAAAGTTATTAATTCTTGGTATTCAGTAATATGAAATGTAAATATGGTTTAATGTATTGTATATATTGAAACTTCAAAGTTTATACTTTCAACTTATTTACTTAAAAATTATTAACAAACCCAAACGAATTATTATTATAAGCAAGTATTTTTTATGTGTCTCTTGTAATATTTTTATGAAAGTTAAATAAATTTTTAATAATTTTTGTGTGGCTTTGACACCTTTAGCTTACATTCAACATACGTCATTTTGATGTGAAATTTGAAAATAATACATATACATATTATAACCGTTTAAAGAGCAGAGGTCTAAAGCTGTGTCACGAAAAAATTTTCCGTAAATGTTCAAAATTCAAATTAAATTGTCGTTCCTGGTACATTTATTTTCAGACTCCAAAATATTCGTCAGCACAAATTATGGACTTCTGAAAAACAAAAAAAAATGTTCTAATCACCATAATATTATAAAAACATTTCAATCTTTTTTTCTCATATAATTTTTAGGCAAACCTTGTTAGCACTTCTATGTGAAGTTAAGAAATTTTCTAAAAGAATAATTTTATTTCTGATGTTTTTTTCTTATTAAAATTTTTAGTATTCTTTTTTTTTGTTTCATTAGCAATACCGTCTAGAATATAATTCTTAATAGCCTAAAACTTTTTAAAAAACAATTTTAATAATTATTTTCTTATAATTTATGATGAAACAAATTTTTGATGCTACCGTTTTTTGTTTATTAAAATTGGTTGAATTAATTGTTCCCCACTGTTTTAATGTGGTTCTCATATTTAGCAACAGCATTCAGGTTTTTTCTCTATTAACATCAATAAGTACTGTTCTAGGCAATATTGACATACAGTCTGCTGTTTTAAGTATTATCTATTAGGCGTTGTCGCTGGTGGCGGAGAGCAGACATTGCATTCTGATCCATATATTATCAATACCTAATTTAAAAGAAATCAGGCTATGCTAGGGACCTTTGGATAAGCGGCAAGCTCTGACCTGGATAAGTGTTTATTAAATATTTATTGCAATCTGAATGATCGTTCAAAAGTTGTTTTATTCTTGGAACAATTTGTTGATATTATTTAGAGTGAAAATTTTAAATGGGTAGATTTGCTGTTTTCTGCTGCTCCACAATTTGACCGTAACCTTTACCATAGATGATATAAATAATTCAATAAAATTAAGTGAAGTTGGTAAAAATAGTTAAAGCTTACTTACTTACATAAAAATACCAAGAAATTAATTTTAAAATAAAACAAGGACATTTTGACTAATTTCGATTACATCTACCACATCTTACTTCTAGAGATTCCTGCCAGTATATTTTTTCATTTTTTATGGACAAAAATTTCGCAAAATATGCAAAGGGTATGATAGTCTTACCTGTTTTTTGTCAAAAAAGTGAGTAGTCGCAAATCTCGGGGAGTGACATATAAACTGAAAGGTGGGTCCAAAACATTTACAGTGCTGAAGTTTGAGGTTTAAGAAAGGCACCAATTTTCGTTTTGTATGTAAAATTTGTTATTTTTGATTTATGGCCAGTTTAAGGTAGCAAACGTAGTATTTTGACTAATTTCGATTACATGCACATTGCACAACTAGAGATTCCTGCCAACATATTTTTTTCATTTTTTTATGGACAAAAATTTCGCAAAATATGCAACTCTTGGCTGTTTTTTTTACCAAAAAGTGAGTTGTCGCAAACCTCGGGGAGCGATATATAAACTGAAAGGTGGGTCCAAAACATTCACCGTGCTGAAGTATGAGCTTAATTCAGCAACGGGTCTAGGAATGGACACAATTTTCGTTTTGTATGTAAAGTTTATTATTTTTGATTTATGGCCTATCTATAAATAGATTGTATTAAAGAAAAAAGATTTACTGTACCTTAGTGGTCATTGGTGAGTACCCAAATTAAGTACTGCCTTCTATCCAAAGTTCTTTAGGATGTCTGGGAAGGGGAACGGTTCATTATAAATAGTTTATGTCAATACAATACTTCCTCAGATTATTCCTTCTCCAATAAACAGAGACATAATTGTTCAGAATTTGCATCACATCATCTAAACTACCGATCCAGTTGAATGAGAATCATTTTTTTCTCTATAAAAACAACATCTCTTCTGGCCCTTAATCATATAACAAAAAAGCAATGCACATACCAACACGAAATTCAAAGGCTACAATTTCACATTTAATAAATTATGAACGACCACAAATTCATTTAGATTGAAAACTTTGAAGAAAATTTCATATTCTCTTTGATATGATATTTTAATTATTGAGGTAGGTCAAAAATAAAATAATAAATTCATTTTCGGAGAATTTTTGGGAAGTTTTTGCCTTTGATTGTTTTATTTTGATATAGACTAAGAAATGAAGTAGTGCACTGAATTAATTAGATGTTTGAATCGAAATAAGACCGATCGTTATAAGACAGTCAAACTGCCGGTAAGGCCCTAAGTGTAAACACTATCACATTCAAAATAGTTGAACACGGTATGGGAATCCTAAACAAGCTTGGAAGTGATAACAAAGAAACAGTTTACTAACAACCTGGTCATGTAGGTTAAAGAATATTAAAGGGACTTATAAACTAGCTAGAAATATGTACCTGTCATCGGTCCGTAATTATTTTGTGGACTATGGACCTAATCCATTCACAGTGGAGGATGAAATTATAATTAAATGGTTTAAAATCGGAAATAAAGCCCGTTGCTTAGGCATAGGTGGCGTATGGGTGATCAATATATTTTTGAAATGAAACGAAGATAAATAATTCTCGCTAATAAAATATCGAGCATTCTGTTCGATCGGGGATTATCAAATTAATTATCAATTTAATTAAAAAAAATTGAGTAGAATCATTAAGACGTTAATATATGTGCTGTGATTGTATTTTTAGTATAACTGCTCCATATGCAGTGTTGTCAAAGGGTTTTTCAATGTCTAAAAAGACACGGAGTACAACTTTCATGTTCACTGTCATACTAAATTCGCTATAGTAAGGTTGAACAGCATAGCTTTCGCGTATTTACCCTAACTATCATTCTAGTGTACCAGTTTGTATATGGATCTCAATCACCTTTTAAATCGTGTTTCAACATGAATGATGTTAAATTAAAGTGATCGGTCTACGCTACTTCAACTGGGTGACATATTTTAAACCCACTTTTATCGTAGGAATGTTGCGAAGCTGATGCATAGGCTAATTTCACCACAACTCTGGAAACAAAATGTTCTAGATATATAGTGAATATCCATCAAATATTTTAATTCATGGCTAACCAATATTTTAGATTTTGCGTAGTTCTTATTATAAAAAAATTAAAGAAAGCTGTAGTATCCCAACGAACAAAAAAAATAAAGTGAGAAACAATACCTTTTGTATAATGGAACCCACACCCTTTGTCCACTGTACCACAAACGATAATAAATTTTCCTCATATTATTTGAAACCTTTTACCAACGTTTCATGAAAATCGATGTTTAATTGCAGGCTAAAGTATGGATAGACACATAAAAAAACTTTTTAATTGGAAGGGACAAACCGGAAGTTGGTATGTAGAAATATTGAAAACAGTACTAAAACATTATTTACCAAGTCTTAGAGGTGTTCGGGGGACCTCTCACCATTTTTTCCAATTTTGAAATGAATCCTGATCTGTCATTTTCACATGAACCTAGATCATTTTCCAACAATTTATCAAGATCCTATGCAGGTAAATAACGAACCCACCCAATATAAATATATAAAAATATGAAAATATAAAAAAAAAAAATATAAATATATAAAATATAAAAATATAAAAATATAAAAATATAAAATATAAAAATATAAAAATATAAAAATATAAAAATGTAAAAATATAAAAATATAAAAATATAAAAATATACAAATATAAAAATATCAAAATATCAAAATATAAAAATATAAAAATATAAAAATATAAAAATATAAAAATATAAAAATATCAAAATATAAAAATATAAAAATATAAAAATATAAAAATATAAAAATATAAAAATATAAAAATATAAAAATATAAAAATATAAAAATATAAAAATATAAAAATATAAAAATATAAAAATATAAAAAATAAAAATATAAAAATATAAAAATATAAAAATATAAAAATATAAAAATATAAAAATATAAAAATATAAAAATATAAAAATATAAAAATATAAAAATATAAAATATAAAAATATTAAAATATAAAAATATAAAAATATAAAAATATAAAAATATAACAATATAAAAATATAAAAATATAAAAATATAAAAATATAAAAATATAAAAATATAAAAATATAAAAATATAAAAATATAAAAATATAAAAATATAAAAATATAAAAATATAAAAATATAAAAATATAAAAATATAAAAATATAAAAATATAAAAATATAAAAATATAAAAATATAAAAATATAAAAATATAAAAATATAAAAATATAAAAATATAAAAATATAAAAATATAAAAATATAAAAATATAAAAATATAAAAATATAAAAATATAAAAATATAAAAATATAAAAATATAAAAATATAAAAATCTAAAAATATAAAAATATAAAATCATAAAAATATAAAAATATAAAAATATAAAAATATAAAAATATAAATATATAAAAATATAAAAATATAAAAATATAAAAACATAGAAATATAAAAATATAAAAATATAAAAATATAAAAATATAAAAATATAAAAATATAAAAATATAAAAATATAAAAATAAAAAAATTCAAAAATATAAAAATATATAAATATAAAAATTTAAAAATATAAAAATATAAAAGTATAAAACTATAAAAATATAAAAATATAAAAATATAAAAATATAAAAATATAAAAAAATAAAAATATAAAAATATAAAAATATAAAAATATAAAAATATAAAAATATAAAAATATAAAAATATAAAAATATAAAAATATAAAAATATAAAAATATAAAAATATAAAAATATAAAAATACAAAAATATAAAAATATAAAAATATAAAAATATGAAAATATAAAAATATAAAAATATAAAAATATAAAAATAGGAGAAAATACAACACAAAAATATGTCACTATAAGGAAAAACCTAGTTATCCCAAAAACAAAAATCTTTTACTTAAAATAAAATAATTACCAAAGTGACAAAAGTGCCGAAAACAGTGAAAATAATGGGAAAGTATATAAATAGGTACATATTGGCAAAACCAGTTTGCTCCTTTATCAAGAGAGCTGGACGAGCTATTTCATCCAACCCTGGTGATTTTTAAGGCTGCATGGTGTTTATAGTACACTTAATAACGTTCTCCATAAATAATGGTGCAATTATTCTTTAGTCTGGGCTTGGTTTTTCCTTTATTTCTCGCGTCTCATACATACGCAATACTGACCTCTAAAAGTGTATTCCATTTTATGGTAGTACTGCCACCAGCTAGTAAGCTGCGCAATCGTTGTCTACACAGTTGAAAAAGTAACTGCAATATTTAAAGCAAGTCTTGCAATAGGAGCTATGCGTTGCAGGTTATTATTGAATTGTTAAGTAAATGTTGCATTAAACCTAATTACAATGCATTTCTTGCATCATAATTTATTTCTATAGAACAGCTAGAAGTTTTAATGCACCTTGCTACAATTTAAAACATTAAAAATTTAATGCAATTTCAAAATTCACTAGAGTATTATCCATTTTAGAAATATATAGTTAAAATCGATTCATGTATGTTTTAGTTATCGCTTCTCAGCTGAAAGTCTATAATAATAGTGATTAACGTGGTATGTATGTTTTAATTTTTTCCGTTGTAATTTTTTTATTTTAATTTGATTAATTTAGGCAGGTGCGTAATAATCAAAGTAACTCGAAATTATGATGTAATTTGCATTAAAATGTCAAACTAAAAAAAATGTTGCGCGTAATTTATTTAATGCAAATAACAGACATTTTTAAACAATAAGCTTTATATTTTACTCCAAATAATCTGTTAAATATTGATGCAAAGAGCATTAGTTTAACTTTATATAGCAAGCTTTGTGTTGTTTTGTAATGGAAACTTCCGTAGGACCTATATGTGTAGCAATTTGCATTACATACTCAATTTTTTTTAACTGTGTACCATTACAAAGTTTTTGCAACCGGTTCATCAAAATTTCCCCTATTATGACTAACTCATATGCACTTGGCATGGTCTGGAGATAGACATCCCTTACATTTCCGTTGCTGTCGCCTATGGGATCAAACTAGTAATGGGTAGAAGCATTTGAACGCGGTTAAGTAAAAATTTGCATGTTCATATTTTTAGTAGTTTAAACTTTGAACATAATATAAACATTATATATAAACATCATACAGATCCGTTTTGTAAATAAAAAGCGTGACAACCAGTAATTATGAATGATTCAAATCTCAAAAGCTGGTTGAGTGATTTTTCATTCTATCAACCATATTGGCTTTTCGATTGTTTTAAAAGAAAAACACATTTACCTGACTGAAAATTTTTGTTCTTTACCCATCATGGTACCTAGCAGTTTAAGCGGCGTAACATCCTTACATGTCCAAGAAGATGCATATATAAAGAAAGAAGACATTTCTTTAATCAACAGCAATCAATGTTGAGGTCACAATAAAAAAAGCTCAAAAACCACTCTTCTTTTTTAAACCTAGATTATTTGTGTTCACATGTTACAAACAAAAAGCATGATGTACATTAAGTCTATTTTACTATAGTCATACTACTTATAATTAAGGCAATTGATTAAAATGTTCCCACAAAATTTAAACAATGGAAATTTTTTTTTTTGGGATTTTAATCTAAATAAGTCTTAGAATATACTAGAAAATATTAAAAGATTACAAAAGACATTATTCTTTACTAAAACAAAAGATTGAAATTATTTTCATTCACAAAATCAATATTTAATTTTAAAGATTGTATTTAGTTTTCTTATCAATTATTAATAAATAACTAATTAATAAACGAATTAAAAAAAAATTTTATCTATTAATATTTTTGGCTACTGTTTGTAAATAAAATGTTTTATAAACAAAAAATATTGATACAACGAATCAGTTCAAATAAATAAATTAACTTATGTAAGTCTTTTCGGATCTTGTAAATTAATTCTTGTAGGTTATTGAACTTATTATTATTATTGATTGATATCATAAATATTATTTTATCAATTAATTTAATTTTTTTTTAATTTGAAGTGAATGTTATGAAAGTGTTTTTGCTATCTTGTTTGCAATGATCTTGTAATGATTTTTAAACGGAAATAGGATAATTTAAACTTGTCAGTCTTTCTAGATAATTTTGACAAACGTAACCGTAGGTTGGTATATAATGTACAATAAACTGTGAAGATATTTATCACAGCTTTTAATCGAATTCGAAAAATTTACCTATTGTGATGTGCGTGGAGTTTCCCTGAGCTTGTTCTGCTTAAAAATATGTGTAGGCAATCTTTTATTAGCAGGTTATTTAATTGTTAGATAAAGAGGTTAATCAACACTCTTTTGTTTGGGATGTTTTCGTCTACGAAAAAACGTTCTTTGGTACCTTGGGTCAGACGCTTCTTCCTTATTGATAATCATATGTAGCTCGTGTAATTTGGCGGTTTGCTCTTGTAATTATTCGGACAATTTGGAACTCAATAGATCTTCTGAAATCGTCGAATAAAGTTTATGGTCGCGTCATCCGCACAAGATCTTGTACATCAAAGCTGGCGATTCAATCAATGATCTGTATCACTGCTACGCGATCTTTTCTGAGTATTGGACTACCGTAAAATGCGGCTTTTTTTTTGAATAAAATGTGTTGTGTTATAGGGTTTACAATTAGTGTCACAACAACACATAAATACCTTTTAAGACCTAGGTCTAGACCTAGGTCCCACAACAACTGACGTTCTAAGGTCATGATGAACGCTTTTTTTAAATCTCTGCGGGTTGAAGTCACCTGAGACTAAGGATTCCGGCAAACTATTCCATTGGAATGCAGTTCGGACAAAGAAGTCTTTCTGCGATCTACCAGTATAACAGCGTGGGATCTCGAGCGTTTGACTGGTTGCGGTAGCCGATTGTCGAGTGGAACAGAGGTAAGAATAAGTTTGGGGCATGATGCTGCTGATTTCATCTGAGCACTGTTGATGACGATATTTGTAAAAAAACAACGAGGTCAGCAACAGTGAGACGATATTGTAGGGAATCAAGTTTTGATGTCAAAGTTCGATCACCCACAATTCGTAAAGCCCTCTAGTGAACAGAGTCCAAGAGGGCCAAGATGGAAACAGAAGCAGCACTCCAAACTTGACAACAGTACTCCATACAGGGACGAATATAGGACTTATAAACATGGAGCAATTGGTATGGAGTGAAAAAGTGTTTGCATCTATTTAGGAGGCTGAGGTTTTAGACGTGCTTTTTGGCATCGCCATTACATGATCGTTCCAGAGTAGGTCATTTGACACTGTGACACCTAATAAACGAATGCTTTTACATTTACCTATTGGTTCATCACACATACTGAATAAAATATCTTTGGGGAAGACATTTTTTAGGCCTACTACTGAGCCTATACTGAGCCTTGAGGTACACCAGCGTTAATTAGTTTAGACTCAGAAGAAAATCCGTCAAAGGAGACCAAAATGTATCGGTTGAATAGAAAATTTTGAATCAGCTTCACAATATTGGGATGAAAACCATACGCAACGAGCTTGTGGATCAAGTTGGCATGCCAGACTCGATCAAATGCCTTGGAGATGTCTAAAGCGATACGTATGTTTCACCACCTCTATCAAGTATGCTGTTCCAACAATGCGCTACATAGTTTAATAAATCGGTGGTTGATCTTTTGTTTCGAAAACTGTATTGGCTGTCGGCTATTAAATGATTTACTTCCAGAAATTTTGAAATGTGTGTATTAATATAATGCTCGTAGACTTTGGATAGGACCGATAGTAAAGCTATTGGCCTATAATTTGAGATATCGGATTTTGGTCCCTTTTTGGGGACGGGCTGGACATTTGCCAACTTCCAGCACGAGGGAAATATACCAGATTTGTAGGATTGGTAGAATATTTTAGTCAAAGTTGGTGCAAGTTCTTTAGAAAAGGTTTTTAAAATGATGGGTGGAATATTTTCCATTCCTGAGGTTTTGTTGATGTTTAAGCCCTTTAAAAGTTTGGCGACTATTTTGGGTTTGAAGTGGAGTTCATTCATGTTAACTCCGGAAGACGGGATTTGGGGTATTTCTTTAGGAGTTTCCAAAACAGTGGAGTTCAGAACAAAGCGTTCAGCGAACAAGTTAGCTTTTCTTGCGGGATCATTGACGATTAAATCACCATCAATAACAAGGTAGAAACACAACACGGACGATAACGTCGGACGATAAAAAAAACGTCTACAATTTCGCTGTTGTAACCACAACAAAGGCATCAGCGTGAAAAGCTGTCAAAAATAAAATTGCATAAACTAAAATACTTTGTTCTTTGTCAAACTGAATTTTACAAATTTCAATTTTAAAAATAACTAATTTTTACTAATAAATAAATAATAATAATTTTTCTACTAATAACTAATTTTCAAAATAAGATGCAAAATACAAATTATGAAAATATATAAATGAATAAAACCGAACTTTGAACATAAACTGAAAATTCAGTTGACAACTCAAAACAAAACGATTACAACCCCAGAAACGCGAAAAACATCAGAAAATCATATTTTTCAGTTGGCGGCACTGTCACAATAACATTAAAAATTACCCTTGCAGCCAAATAAAAATAGAATTGATATCTGGCAATAATCATCGCCGACGATAAATGAGAAATAGAATCTAAATTTTCTCCGACGAAAAAAACTTTTTCGTTTATCGCTGTAGTTGTGTTTGAAATGTATGTATCCTGTGTATTCTAATGTTACTAACGTCGTCGTTGGACGATTTCGCCCATGTTGTGTTTCTAGCTATAGGGGGAATAGAAGATTTTGTACCAGAATTTAAAGAATTGATGGCACTGTAGAAACTCTTGTCAGAAATAGACATAGACGTAAGTTTTGAAGCTTTCGCTCTGTCAATTTCAGACTTTTCGTTTGAGATAATCTGGTTAGATATTTTGTTAGCTTTTAGATATTGGGATCGATTAGCGGCAGTTTTGTTATGAATCCATATGTTAAATGATCTACGTTTGTTTCTAAGTGCCGCTTTGGCAGCCTTCGAATACAAGTATTTTTGCTTGGGTTTTACAATGGAAAAAGGGACGAATTTATTGATAGCAAATTGGATGATTTCTGTAAAGTTTTGAGCAGAAACATTTACATTGTCAGTGTAAAAACAATGACGGTCGAAAGGGAAACCATGGAAAAAATTTTGAAGACCACTCTTATCCGTTTTTGAGTAGTGAAATATTTTACGGGGTTTGGGAACTGTAGTTTTAAGTAAATCAGTTTTGATAACTGATGAAATTAAATAATGATCAGAATTCCCAATACTACCTTTCGCGTCATCGACACTCGTAATATCTTACCACAACGGTAAGATAGAGATCTAAAAGAAAACTATTATCACCGCCATTACGGGAAGTGAAAGTTGGACTTTTAACAATTTGGAATAAGGCCTGAGACGCAGCAAAAATGTCTGCCAGCTTTCCACTATTGTCAACATCGTCTGTCGATTTGGAGAATTCCAACCATGATTTGTTGTGGACGTTGAAGTCACCGGTAACGATAGCTTCACAATTAGGGGACTTTGCTCTAATCTCGTCCACAATGTTTGTTAGTGAATTAAAAAAGTTTGGGTTACGTTTGTTGGGGGACCGGTATAAAGCTATTGTAAAAAAAGTAATTTCGGGAAGACAAATCTTTAAAACCTTTGTATTGAAGCCGTCACCGTGTAGTTCAAAATTTGGAAGGGGCGTGTACGCAACACTCTCATGAATGAATGCGCAAACGCCCTGATGGAGTTTGAAAGCTGATTCGAGCCTGTATTTGGAATTAAGCGATTCTATAAAGAGAAAATTTTCAGAAACTTGTGTTTCTGTAAATAATAGAATGTTCGGTTTGTCGTGCTCAAGATGATGTTGCACGTGGTCATGGTTAGCGTTCAATCCGCAGATGCTTTGAACATGTATTTTAAAATTTTTTATTGATTCATATATGTGTTGTCCCTGCAAATTCCGTGGACGTGCCGCTTTATGGTCGGGTGGATTGCTCAAATTTGCTTTACCACTAACAATTTGATATCCGTCGCAAATTCTGCTTGTTCTTTCTAGGGTTTTGTATACAATAACGTACCTGAGCATGACAAATCAGCATCGAAGAACAACTACCAACTTTTTATAATCATACCAGTCAGTATCAGGTAGATTATTTAAGACCGTCAAAGCCTTTTCTCCAACTTGTGGCTGTGGCGTTCTCTGATTTAAATCTTTTTGTTGGTACTTTATAGTTCTACCTTGGTGTTTCCGAGGTGTTGATTCTTCGACCAACCTCTAACTTAAACTTTGTTTCTGTTTTCGCAGTTGATCATCCACCATATTCTTCGCCTCACCCCTAAGTTATTATTTGATTGCTTGCTTCGTGTTATTGGCAGTCCTATTTTTCTATAGTATGACTCAAATCGTTTTTCAACTTCTCTGTCGCTTTTTACGAAGCGATTGATTCGGAAATATTTATCAGTATCTGCGTTGAAATGACTTAACTCATGCCATTCGTTCTATTTCAAATTGTAACAATAAGTTCAATGGTTCTTTCGTTATTTTTCGTTTCGCAAACATTTGAAAATGTTTGATTCCAGACAGTTCGTGAATTGACTGAAGTTGATTGGTGAATCAATCAAAATTAATTAGTTGAGCAATAATTAATTTTTGATTTAACTTTTGATTAATATTAGCATTTAGTGAAATTTGCTTAATTTATTCAAAAGAGAAAAGTAAAAAATGTTGTCGTCATCATGATTTGAAGATGGCACAATAATAATTTTTAATTTAATTCATTTACGACATCATCTACAATTGGTGCAACAATTTTCTGAATGTTGCATTACTATTCAACAATCACTTATAATTTTGATGCAACTAATTTTTTTTTGTGATAATTTTCATCCATCACGCATTTATTTTGGTGCAACAAGTTAAGAAAAAAATTTTAATAATATCATAAAATTATGATATTATTCAATTTTTTTTATGATATTTTTCCATAATCTCCTATTTATTTTGGTGCAACGATAATTTTTTATGATGTTGAAAATAATCTATTTGTTTTGGTGTAACGGTAATTGTATTATACAACAATTGCCTATTTTGGTTCTTTTTTTATAGTATTTTTCTAAAATCGTTTCGATGCAACAATTTTTGTTAATATTTTTCAACAATCGCCAATATATCAAATCAAAAGTTATAGAGAGAGTCTATGCTGTTTCAATCCCGTCCGTGTGTGTATCTATCTGTCTGTCGTCTGTGAACAAAATCTCTAAGAAGCCACTTGACCTCAAGTTAAGTGCCATATTGACCCCAAGCTAAGTGCACAGATATCTTAACTCTATCGATTCCTTGGCGTTGAGATCCTCAGGTTACTTGTGTTGTGACCCAAGATATGGAGGTCAAACGGTTGAAATGCAAATGTGTTTGTCTGTCTGAGAGATGATATCTCAGGAACCACTTCACACATTGACACCGAAATTTAGTACACTGGTATCTTATTCAAGCACTGCTCAAGACATTGATTTTTAAAACCGCAGGTCAATTGTGGCTTGAGATATGGAAGTATATCTATATGTCTTTGGACACAATTTCTAAAAAACTAACTAACAGCTATTAACTCCAAATTTTAGAAACAGAAATATTACGCCAATATATGCTATGGCTTTGATTTTCAGATCCGCAGGCAAATTGTGACCCGAGCTATGGTCGTGTGTGTAAAAAATTTGTATGGGTGTGTGTCTATCTGTCTGTGGACAAAATATCTTAGAAATTACTTTACCTACTGACCCAAATTTGGTACACAGGTATCTCAGGCCAATCTCTCTCTTTTATATATTTTTTTGTTTTGTGATATTTTGTTATATTCGGTGATTATATTTCTCGTTAGCTTTGAATAGTTTTGTACCTCGGATCTACACCGTTCTAGTTTTGAGAAAATCATAGCAATTCTAATACAATCATGGGATTGCTCTTTTCCTTTTAGTAACATTTGATAATCATAGTGGAGATGGTCTCTGTGGTTCAATAATGTTTGGGTTGTCAGAATTTAATTAACTTTTTACCTTTGTTTCCGTTCATTCAAAACTTTTCCAGCATTTGTTAAGAGTCGAGGATATATAGCTACCGAATCCATGTAAAGGCATAACTTTCAGAGTTTATCGAAAAACACCAGACAATAAAATAATTGTGCTCCATCAAGTCCATTTCTCCTCAAAAATTGCAGTGTACGGTTGAGAGCTTACGATGCCATTTTGTATGCCATCCGTGTGCATCCGTCCCATATTATAAGTTCACATGTTTGGGGTACTTTGCCCATTCCAAAATATTTGATATTGCATGTTAACATCTCAGTGGTTTGAAAATTCAACGGCAATTTCAGTGCTGAATGTGTTGTTCGACCACCATTCAGAAGTGTTGCCGCAATTCCAGATTTATTCCGTGGTCGTTTGGTTGCTAAAATGATTAAAAGGACTGTACCTGTACCTCCTGGCGTATCTATGGAGTACAATTCAGATGGACAGTATTCTATGAATCAGCGATGATTGGTGTCCCAATGGGCATTTTCAAGAAGATTTAATTCTTGGCAAGCTTCCATGACGTTCAAACTTTCCCGTTGTTGCATTTCATGCAAATTATTTTGGCACTTCTGATTCAAGTAAAGTGCTTGCAAAGAAATCGTCCTTGCACAAAAGAACGCAGTTAGAATTGTTTACGGTGGCGTAAATGCTCCCATGTATATTTTCCGTTGCAAAATACACACACTGTCCATTTTCAAGATGCACTGACAAAAACACAACTGTTGGATGACGTGCATGAATTGGAAATGAAAAAATACGCCAAACAGCTTAATTGCTATTAATGTTGCGTCTCAATAGATACTGTTCGATTTCATAGTTTGTGCAGATGCATTTTCCACTCCAAAAACTGCCGTATTGGTTCTTTTGTTGACATATTTGCAAATGTATTAGATCGATTAAACTAAATTGCAATTTGCAATACTCGAAATTGATGTGTGCTTTGAGCGTCAATGAGAGTATTGGTGAATACCACACAACTCAATGAATATCTGTTTCAATGTCATTGTTGCAGACTTTTGATATATTTGACAATATGTTTTATCATTTCCTGTGATAGTTTCGGCCTATAAGTATCTTAGATATTTTCCATTCTTCATGCACCCAGGATTGTTGTTGATCTTAGCACATGGACCATGAATCATGTTTTTTGTAACAACTTCGAATAAGCCTGCATCAATATCAACATCTGGTATTTCTGTTGAGATGACTTCATCTATTTGTCATGGTGTAATTTTGTAGACCAAATCAAAATGTGTGCAGCGTGTCTCCCCAAAAATATAATGTTCGACAGTGAAATCCATGATAGATTTCAATTTTTGTTTAAACACACGTCCAGACAACAAGTTCTTTAATTTCATATTACTTACAATTGCACGTGAATTTGATACAAACATCTGGACGGCCGTATGCGCGAACATAAGTCATTACATCTTCTGCGTATTCATATAAGTTCCGTGGGCTTCCCGTGAATGTAGCCGGTTGTATGACAACTTTTCCTAGTTCATTGGGATTATAATCAGTAGCAATTGCATCACGCAAATGAATATATTCTTTGGTTTGGTTTGATTCAAATAAATGAAGAAAAGTTGATCAGTCTCGATTTTTGCATACATAAACGCAATGTATTGATGGAACAGTTGATATGAATAGTAATCATCAATTGATATGAATAATAATTCATGGCACTGACTTTCTTATTGGTTTCATCATGCTTGTGTGGAGTTCTCATTTAACGTATGAGCGATGAATTTCAAAAACTCGCTGAACATTACCATCTCTCCGATGAAAAACTATATCACGCGAGTAAAATTCATTTGGAAACATGAACTGTACTTGCGTATGCTTGCCAAGAAAAGTTTTGACTAACTTGTGTCACCTGATATCAACGTTGACAACTGTTTCGGTGGCAAATGCAATTCTGGCAATTTCACTTTTCCACTTGCGCTGCAGCACATTCCTAGAGTTTCATTCTTTGACTGTAATCATAATCAACATCGTAATGGAATGCAGCAAGATAAAAATCAGTTTGCAGTGTCCGTCTGAATCCAACATTGTATCCTCGATTGAATCCCAGTCTTACTCTAATTTGGTCATTTGTTTCATTAGAACGGGCTTTAGCAGTGTGTAATCGTTCGGTTTCTATTTTTGATTCTCATTGCTCGTTAAAAAAAACACTTACGATAACATTACGATAAAAACTACCTGAAGAGGAATGAATTGCATGTAGAAGCTATAAGGAAGGATTTACTAAAACCGCCGGATCTTTCTCCGATAATCCAGTTCAAGGAGAAGAGCTACAAAAGAGTAAATTGGCATGGCTTAAATTTTTTTTCAATAGGTGATCCCATAAAGTAATCCAACTCTAATGCACCACATATTTATCTAGTTTATCCAAGGTTCAGTCAGGTTTCTATAATCAGAGGACTTTACTTCAATTGACTTCCAAATTCAAGAAACTCAAGTATTTTGGATATCCCAAATTATTTGCATTTGCATTTCTTTCTTTCTATTAAATAATTATAAAAACATAAGAATAAATAATTTGTTTTAATTATTTATTATAAATAAATTTTGATAAAGTGAACATGAAATAAATCCATGAGTATTATCCCAATGCGACAATGATCAGGGGCTGTCATTTACAATTAACCCACAATATTGTTCCCTTGTTTATCATTTTTGTAGTAATTTTCTTTAGAATTTATAGATTTTATTCTATTATTTTTATTATTGAACGTGTGAATAAAGCTTTATGTTTCGGATTAAAAAAATAGAAGATCAATTCGTTAATGCTTTGCATGCGTTCAAATAAAATTAAATCTGTTCATTTGACTGTCATTCGAAATTTTGTTTTTATAGTTATCATTGTTTAGTTTGATTTTCATTCTTAAAGGGTGATTGAATTATAAATATGAAAATAATTCCGATGTTGTACCTGATGCAATTCGTGTTTTGGACGGCCCAAAACGTAGGCATTTGAACCGGACAGTTTTTAACCATTTCATAGTTGGCATACAAGTTGTAAAGTTGAAACGAAACATACTATTTTAGGGTGTTCCGAAAGTTTTCTATAAATTCAAACCATGGGGGTTGGAATTGTATTTGTCTATAGTCTATCGGCCTATCCAAAAAGTACACAGTAAATCTTTTGCTTAAACTGATAAAAATATTATGAAATAATTTGTTTAAAGATGGCGTCGGTTGTCCAGATCACGAATTTCATCTTAAACTAAATATTTTTGGCCTGGGAAACACATCCTTAAAAAATTATATCTTTAGCACAAAAACGAAAGATATCTTTAAATTCTTCCTATTTTTAGGGTAAGATATTATGCATTTTTATTTTGAAAAAAACGTTTAAAATTTTATTTCTTAATAGTTTTAACAGTGTAAGCAAAAAGTTTAATGTGTATTCTGTTTTAGACAGTCAATAACCTTTCCAACGCACATAAATTATCAAGTGAGCCGTTCTCCTTTAATTTGATTTCAAAGTTACCATGACTTTGGTTTTCCTGAAATTTATCGGTTCTCAAAACGAAAACCTTAAAAATTTTACAATCAAATTTTCCAACTGTATTTTAAGACATATTTATTTAATTTATCGATACCTACTTAAGTAATCCAACCACTTAAAACATCGATTCCTAGAGCAACTTGTTAAACTTCCCCTGTTAGGTTTAAAACAAGTGCTTGAACATTTACATAACCACCTGCAATTTAAAAATAAATAAACCATCTGGCACAGTTTATTCATTAAAACAAATGAAAATCTCTATCAACTGTGCAACCGTTTTTTTAAGTTTTGACAAATAGTTCAACTTTACAGGCAATTGTTTTTTATAAAAGCAAAAGGGTGCATTTATGAGAGAAATTTTTTTGCAACAAACATGCTATTACAAAACAAGTGGATTTATTTATAAGGTTTTTTTTTTAGAAATATTTTCCTAAACATATATTTTTATTCATTCCACTTGCCTATAAAACAGCAAAATTATCATTACTATAAAATAAAGATAAATCCTAATTGACAGATTTTGTTTACAGAAAAATTATGATAAATACATATAATTTTTTTCTAATAAATCTATCCATCAAAAATATGTTATGAAATTAAAATAATATAATAAGAAATAAATAACAATAAAAACCTCGGAAATAATAATTCAATTGAATTAAATTCATCAAATCAAATGGAAGCTTAATATTATTGTATTATTAAGTTGATGTCGTTTATCGAAAATTCAACAAAATTCGGTGAATATTGGAAATTAAGTGATTAAGGGGCACAAAGCAAGTGATTTGAAAATGATTTGTCGTTATTTGTACGCTTATTGCCGTCATTTCATACTCACATATATTTTGTTTTCAAGTTAAGATATTTATTTCTACATACAACCCTAAAACACCGCGAAATATGTGTTGATATTGTTAATAAAATCCTTATTGTGACAATTATTTTATTACCCAGTTTACAGGCAAGCAAAAATAGGGTCCAGATTTAAATAAGTTTTATTGTTATTGTTAAAGTATAATTTGTTAAATAAATTGAAGGGGGTGTAGAATTTAGGGGTTTATCAAAAACAATGTTCATTTTCGTACACTTCGTTTAAAAATGTGTTCTAATAATTATTCTAGATTTACAGTTTTGTTTCGTTTTAGTTTGAATACATTCATTAGAAACATTCAATGTTCTCACAATGAAATATTTTGCATTGTTTATTAGAAGTTTGTTTGTTTTTTTTACGTACCTCATGTTTAAAAACATGCCTTATGTTTCTTAGGTTTTTAACAAACCAAGAAATGCGGAAAAACATTGGGAAAAGTTTCTTGCTGCTTATAAGTTGTAGTCACATAGACAAATTAATTGTCATTAAATTATCAGAGTAGCAGATAGTTTCAATACTTCATTAATGAAAGATACTGTTTCGACTTAAAATAAACGTTTTTAGTTGACGAACAATAAGCTGCAGTCTGTACGAATACAACCACATCCTACTGTTTACATCACTACTATGTTGTGCTGTCGAGCGTTGTTGACAAAGATGAGGAATTTGTAGCACCAACATATACAGCAAAAGTTATCTTTATTCAAACATTGACTTTAAACTTATGTCAATTATTTATACGAGGATTGGTTTTAATTTTAAGTAAGACTAAGCAGTTAGAGAAGTTGTAGTTCAAAGCTCTAATTGTTTACTGTTTGAGACTTTTAATGCCATAAATATTTTTTAGTTCTTTTTACATAACTAAAACACTGAACAAATGAAGAACTGTCTCGAAGAATGTGGATGCAATTTGGGATTCTGAACTGTAGAGGCATAAATCTAATATTATTACAAAAGTATTCTCATGTCAAAAGTTGTGAATGATTTAAGATTGTCTTGAAGCTATTCTGAATAAGAGAGCAACGTTTGCTAAGCGACGAATAAAACCCGAATTAGATGGATTACTTAAGGCACTATTTTATTTTGAAATAAAGCTTCAATTTCAGGCACGATTTATTTAGTAAGTGTGGCATATTCACAAAAAACACTTGCAATAGTAATTTCAATTAAAGTTTCAAGAAAAATAATTATAAGATAACATCCACCCATAATCAACGCGTTCGAGACTTAGTTACCCATGCAACAATAATAGGCGCTATACGAGAAAGAATTTTATTTTTACTACAATAACTTTTATACGTAAAACTTATAAAATTAATGAATGAAATTATATTTGTTGAATATAAAAACTTTTTTTTAACGAATTGTAATCACTCATTACTTTCACCACTATTAGAGAGGGACCATATAAAGAACACACTTGGAAAAACGGAAAATCTAGAGATCCATTAAACAATATGGTTAAAGAAACCAAACGTGTTTCCAAAGAGGTAGCAAACTTACTAGAAGATCGAAAATTAGAATATTCCTTCCATGTAACCAACCCGAAAGTCTCAAAACTTTATGCGTTACCCAAAATACATAAACCTGGAAACCAAATGAGACCGATTGCTTCAAATATATCGACACCTACAGAGAACATGGCTAAATATGTGTTAAGTAAATTTGATGAAATTCCACCTCCACAAGGTTACAGTATTAAAAACACTGCAGAACTGCTAGAGAGAATCAAAAATATTACAATAGAACCAGACGAAATCATGGTATCATTTGATGTAACTGCACTCTTTCCAAGTATCCCGATCAATACCACTATAGAATATCTAGAGGACCATCTAACTAGAAATCGTATTCCAGGAAACAAAATAGCAGCTTACATAAAAATCGTAAAAACATGTATGGATCAGAATTTTGTCAAGTTTAGAGACAAATTCTACAAGCAAACATCTGGTACATCAATGGGAAGCAAACTAGCCCCATTTTTAAGCAATATATTTATGAGCAGAATGGAAATAGAAATGAAAGAAAACTATATGTTATTTCCTAAGATGTGGCTTAGATACGTGGACGATGTTTTTTCTATAGTCAAAAGAGATGATTTGCCAACAATATTTCAATTCATTAACAACTATCATCCCTCAATTAAATTTACATATGAAACAGAACAAAACAACATTTTAAATTTTTTGGATCTAAAAATTATAAGAAAAGACAACAATAGTTTAAAGTTTGGAATATACAGAAAACCTACAAACACAAACCGGTATATCACAAACAACTCCTTTCATCATATAAGCCACAAAAAAGCTGCTTTTCATTCGATGGCCAACAGATTGTACAATGTTCCAATGGAAAAACCTGAGTTTGATGAAGAGGTAGAATATATACATAATGCAGCAATAGCCAATGGATTTTCAAAAAAATTTGCTGATCAAATAATGAAACAACACAAAAGAAAACATGAAACCTCTAAGCTATCAAAACTAAGCAGACTAAAGGAAAGTGTGAAATCAAGAATTAGCCTACCATTTTACCCAGCAATCACAAACAAACTACAAAAATTTTTTAAAAAGCATCAGATTGAGCTTGTCACAAGACCAAGTACACAAATTAAAAAACATTTAAACAATTATAAGGATAAAGAATGCAGCAACTCCCGTTCAGGTATTTACCAAATCAAATGCCAAAACTGTGACAACACCTATATCGGACAAACGTTCAGAGAATTTGGCACAAGATTAATTGAACATAAGAAAGCCAACGGCAATACATCTAGCGTGGCCCATCATATGAATGAAAACCAACATACAATAGACGATACTAACTCAAAAATTATTAAAAATGTTTATCAGAAATGGAAACTAGATGCATATGAGTCTTATCACATCACAAAAACAACAAATAAAATGAATTTAGAGGACGCACCAATCATTTCACCACTATTTCAAATTTCGGAAAAACCAGGAAACTATTAATGAAACCGTAAACATTTTAAGAATAATTTTTTTTTAATTTTTTTTTTCTCAATTTATGACCTTACTTTAGAGTTAAGTTACTTCCCTTTTTTTTGTGTCTTTTGTTGTTTTTAGCTTTTTTGTTTTATTGTTTAATCTTAGGTTACTTCCCCATTTTATTACTGATACTTATCTTTCAAAAATCGATAATTAGTATAAATAGAACAATTAAAACACTGGATACTTTAGTTGTAAATCCTTTGTTAATGGACTCATAGAGTCCGAAACTAGTCAGGAAATACAAATAAAATTAACGATAAAATTGAAGTTTTGCCTGTTTGTTTTTGTTTTAATTTCTTTTGGGAAAAAATAATAATTAAAGGGTTTTTCTAAAAAATTTGTCGTTAAACAGTGAGTGAAAGTAATAGGTGATTACAATTCGTTAAAAAAAAGTTTTTATATTCAACAAATATAATTTCATTCATTAATAATGGATCACTCACGTCACTCCGAAATTGATATTGAATATACTTATAAAATTATTATGGATATATTCCTATTAAAAATAAAAGGATGTTTTACAAGCCTTTCGGTTGAAATGTTCAACTAGAGTTTCAAGTACAAGTTGTTCAACAATTGAATACTTTATTATGCTGATATCATAAATTTTCTTACATTTTTTGATCTCTCTGTTCACAGAATGGCATTACCACAATTCAATAATTTAGAAGAGAAGGTGCAACAAAACAATGAATTTTGATTAATGATTATCTGAAATTTAAACACCTAGTTGAAATGAAAATGAACGAACTAAACGTATCTGAAACTCAGAGCTACAATTTGCTACATCCTGCTGTGTTCAAACAAGAAAGCGGATTGTTTTTAAATCAAAGGATTTATGTAGGCCCAATACTTTAACCCAATTCATGCTCAATTCTGGTCAGGTTCACACGCAAAAGGTGGCAATTACGGGTGACATCAAGAAGATGTACCAACAGATGAAGGTGATCAAAGGTCATCAAACCTATATATCAACGAATTTTATATAGAAAAAGACAAGTGATTCTCGACGACAGTGATCCTGTATACAAGATCACCACCGTTACATTTGGGCTAGGGAGTACTTAATACTTGGGTATTAAATCATTAAACAATTGGTGGCTGATAAAAACGAGGAAACGAAATTGAAAAAAGTCATACATAATGTTTTTTATATGTTGATGATCTGTTTATTGTCTGGTGCTCAGACAATTGAAGAAGTCTATAATTTGAAGAACTCAATATTCAAATTACTCAAGATGGGAGATTTTGAATTGAAAAAATAAAAATCGAATTACGCGAAACGTCAGAACTGAAGACAATTTCGGACGAAAATGATGATCGTATGAAGGTTTTGTGGCTTCGTAGGATTGATTCTTTCTCGTTTAAAATTGTAAATTTTGAATCGAAAATGCCAATTAAACGTCAGAGGATCTCTGAATATTCGAGAGTTTCCGATCCGCTATAGGCTAACTAAGTTCATCCATTGTGTTGGGTGAAGATGTTAGTTCATAAATTTTGCTAATCGAAGTGTTGTTGAGATGAGGAGTTATCATCAGAACTTCCAAGACAATATTGGACTTTGAAAAAAAGGTTTAATTATTTTCAGAATATTAGATCTCCAAGATATTTGGGAAATATTGACCGAATTGAATACCATCTTTTACAACGCTAGTAAGAAAGCTTACGCTTAATGTTAATGTGCGAATTGTGACAATGAAAACCAAGGTTGCTCAATTAAAAACTGTAAAAAATGCAAGGTTAGAGCTTTTGCGTGCTTTCTTGTTGGCTACATTGGCGAAGGAATTTTTAAAGATCTTTGATGGTAGATTTTACGCATGGACAGACTCGACGCAAGTGCTGGCGTATTTATCAGATTATCCTGGACGATGAAATGTTTTTGTGAGCAACCGAACTGCTTTTGTATTAGAGTATGTTCCCCATGATCCCAGCAGATCCAGCTTAAAGGGGGATCTTGCCTGCAAAGCTAGTGTTGAGAGGATCCCAGCTAATCGTTTGAACAAATACCAATTGATTCAACAGCGACCTCAAAATTTCTAGCTTCAGTTTCATAGCGATGACATTCATGCTCTGCAGCAAAGAGAAAAAGGGACACTTAAAAACCAAACTGCAAGGCAGGAGGGTTGGTAATGATATCAGAAAACAATTTACCAGCAATTAAATGGCTCTTGAGTCGAAACATTCAAGTTTTTCCTGATCTGGACGACACAATCCGACGTGTGGAATTGAAAGCCAAAACAAACGTCCGCATCGAGAGGCATTGGATTTTTCGGGTTTTGTTATGTCTTGACCGTTTCAAAGTCAAAGGGGGAGATTTTCTACGACAACTCTGATGACTCAGCTGATGGGTTCCTGAAAAAAAAAGACAACAATAAAATTTTCTAGTTTTTTATTTTAAATCAAACGTTTTAATTTAATAAAACAAATTTAATCAACACAGATGTTTTAAATTAAATTATTAATTCTATCAGAAAATCGCTTCACAAACAAATGTCTTTATCATCGACTGCCATGAAGATAATTGTAAAATGAGAATTTCCACATGGCTACGTTCGTAAATTACAATGAAGGCAAAACGAAAGGAAATGATAACAAAATAGTACTTTTTCTACTCCTTTCACAGTAAATTATAAATTACATCACACTATCCATGACATGTAAATTGATTATTTCAACTAGCGTGTGATAAGTAAAAAAAAGCGTGCGGTAATGGATTTTCATATATATATTACCGCACGCTTTTAATAAAAAGAAAAATTTTTATTTAAAGAAAAATTTGATTTTTAAAAATTAAATATTTCAATTCATTTTGACACAGAATAATGCAAAGCCTACCACAATTTGTAAACTATTTGCATTTAATTTATAATTAGTAGTTCATTTTTTCAAGTAATTATATGCGTTTGGGCATTAAAACAAAGTCGAAGAAATAGTGTATTGCATATCTAGAGTTGTAAATAGCATTTTACATGCGAGGGAAAATTTTGCGCACGAGACGCGTAGCGTCGAGTGCAGTATCTTCACGAGCATGGAAAATCCTTTACAACTCGAGATTTGTTATATACTTTTTCTACGACTTTGTTTTAATGCCCAAACGCATATAATTACTTGAAAAAATGAACTACTAATTATAAATTAAATGCAAATAGCTTACAAATTGTGGTAGGCTTTGCATCATTCTGTGTCAAAATGAATTGAAATATTTAATTTTTAAAAATCAAATTTTTCTTTATATAAAAATTTTTCTTTTTATTAAAAGCGTGCGGTAATATATCGTCGCTTTAATAATGAAACAACGTATGCTATTTATACGTTGTTTTTATATAATAGGTGCGCTGCATTCCCCATAAGGGCATCTTTGAATTGGCGTTTTTACATTTTCGAATTATTTTATGACTGGGGGTAAGAATTGATAAATTATAAATTAACGTCCATGCAAATGCATGCGCACATCAAACTTTAAACTCAAATATCTCGAAACTATACTTTTGCGTATACGTCATTTCATTATTAAAGCGACGAATATATGAAAATCCATTACCGCACGCTTTTTTTTACTTACCGCACGCTATTTGAAATAATCAATTTACATGTCATGGATAGTGTGATGTAATTTATAATTTACTGTGAAAGGAGTAGAAAAAAGTATATAACAAATCTCGAGTTGTAAAGCATTTTCCATGCTCGTGAAGATACTGCACTCGACGCTACGCGTCTCGTGCGCAAAATTTTCCCTCGCATGTAAAATGCTATTTACAACTCTATATATGTAATATACTAATTGTGTATCTAGTTACACAAAGCTGATTTTTTCCGCACGCGTCGTAATTTCGTCCATAGAGGCGCAGCCGAGTTGGACAAATATACGACAAGTGCGGAAAAAATCAATTTGTGCAACGAGTTGCACACAACGTTTTTTGCAATTCCGAAAACACAATTAAACAAAATTATTCTGCAACCAAAATTTTTACAATCAACATTCATATTAAAATATAAGTAAACATTTCTATTATCAACTTATCATTGAGACAATTTTCTATGAAACAGTGCGGTAAAATAAAACAGTGTGGAAAAATGTGCGAAAAAATCTCACTTTTTGATATTGTTGACAATTTGAGATAGAAAGAATAACATGAGTTTATTCTTTATTTCGATATAGAAAAATAATTTTAAATTAATTCATTTCAACGCATATACTGGTAAATATTTCCAGATCAACCGCTTCGTAGCAAGTTGAGCTATAATCTATAATTACCGTCTTTTTTAAGGGTTTAAAACACTCGGCTGCTAAAGGTGGTTATGGTATTTCTTCAAGATTTTTAAAACAACAAATTCGTGTTATAACTAACCACTTGGGAAATTTGATAAATTCTTCTTTTGAATAATTTGAATTACCGGAGAATCAAAAATATCTAAGGTTTTTCTCCTATTTAAATCTGGAGAAACATTTCAAATTATAGACCAATTTCAATTTAAGCAGTGTTTTAGAAATATTTAAAGAACTTTTATTATCACGACCTGAAACTTTTTTAACTACCAATTCATCTTCAGCAATTCGATTTTATAAGTTGATCAAGCCTTTTAACTGTAGCATTACCAGATATTTAGGAAGAACTTTTGAAATTAGATTCATGGTTCAATTCAATTAGTTTAAACATGAATATAAAAAAAATTCATCTACAAAAATATATAATCTTGAAACATTAATATTTACGTATATATATAAGTGTAAAAATATTCTTACAAAAAATGAAATTATATTAAGAAGAGCTAATAATGAGCTCCATCATTATCAAACACGTAGAAATGAAGATTTCTCTATTGATTTCAGAAAATTAAATGTTCCGAGCAGAAATTTGTTAGATTTCAAATAGCACTCTAATCAGGTTTGCCCTAGATCGGTTGGGCTCCGATCATGAGTGTAAGACTTTTGCCCAATCAGGACCTGATAAAAAAAAGTTTATGGGATTTTTTGCATTAAATTTCTAGACAATACTTTGAGTGAATTCATAGAATGGGGAACATTTCTATTCTAATTAACATCCTAAGTCACGATTGTATAGTCATTAAAGATTGTTTCCAATCAATGTGAAATCAATGGCTGACACTTGGTCAATTTGTAGTCCTATATGTATTAACATTAGACTACATTAAGGGAATTTAAATTTATGTGGGATTTTTGAGATCAATTAAGCTCAAGTAAGTAAAGAAGTAATTGGAATTTTTTCAATTCAAAGGTATGGTTTGAAGTTTCTCAGAAAAAAACTCTACTTCACATTTCTCGTGTTTCGGATGAATTCGAACCTTCCTCCTCAGTGCCCGGCTCGAATCCTTAAACAGGCACGCTATCAATTGTTCGCACAGAGCTGAGGTTCAGGCTTCTGTGGGGGTCACAGGTGGCGGATAGTGAACTGCCTTCAATCTACATACTCATATGTTGTATGTAGGTGAGTTGACGAAAATAAGCAGTACCCGATCAAGAGCACAACAAAATGCACGACCGTCTGTCCTACAGTGGGCGGCTCACTGGTCAGCGTCTGTCTTCATGTTAGAAGCGGCTGTTTATTCCCACCTGGCAGTAGGTATAAAATGCTAAGAGAAGAAAAACTCCGAAAATAAAACAACATGGAGAGTGATCCTAGATCAAGACTTACGGTACAGGGATTAGGTACCCCAGTGCCGGCGACTGCAGTGAGTGAGCAAGCACTCTCCCAGTCGTCGATATCCAGCGACTGAAATGATACATTGATGGCAAACTTTGCCACTTTATCAGCTACTACTACAAGAAACAAGAATAAGCTGGAGCAGGTATTTGCAAGGAGCAGTAAGATGGCTAGGTCACCATTATAAAGAAGCGATAGCTTGAGCGACAGTCCATGCATTTCCGCTGGATTGCAAGCCAATAACAATAAAATGGTGCCAAAAATGCCTCCTGTACCATCTGCAACGAGAAGCGCACCCCAATACGCTACCGAGCGCCCGGATCTAGGTATCGCGAAAACAAAGAACGTCAGTGGATCACCATTAAATGTCACGACGAAGGCAACACCGACGTCACCAAAACAACCAGCGACCAACCAGGTGATACCAGTAGGAGGTACACACAGTGTCTATAGCAATGGCGTAGATACCTTATTGGTAGTTAGCTGTAAAATTGAACAGCTGCAAAAAATGATGTCGAGCACATGGTCCATAAATCAAACGTTTAGGAACATTGTGAACGAAATCGAACGGTTGCAAAAATCTGCTGTGAATGACCTCATTGTTTTCCAAAGCGTCAGGCTACAGGTAAACAAAGTGTATCAAACTTCACCGACCTTGTAAGCAAGCGTCGATGAAAAATAAAAAAGACGACGAAGTGGAAATGGTGAGGACATGAAAGAAAAACGCCTTCGCCGAAAAAAACTAAAACAGGAAGAAGGATCTTGAAAGAACCAAGATCAAGATCCGAGCAGAGCGTGATCAAGTCAAGTGAAAAGCAGGTCAAACTCTCGAATCAAAACGTGCTCCCTGTGGTAGCATCCGAAATGGAGTGGCAGCCCGTGAGAAGACGTAAAAGGAGGAGAAAAAAACGCGTCCTGTTGAGCCTACGCGAAACGAACCACGTTAACCTACGAAAAGAGCACCACGATCGGTTGCTTTAATAATATCTATATCCTAACATTAGGAAGACAGCTAAAGGTGAGCTGCTTCTTGAACTTTAAAAAGGCGAACACAATCAATAGCTTAAAAAGCAGGCAGAGCTAGCACTCAGAGACTCGGCGAGTGTTAAGTCGGTGTGCCATGAAACTTTTATAGAGTGTCGCGACTTAGACAAGACAACAACGAGAGAAGATATTTGCATTGCAATCCAGACGCAGTATCCTACAATTGGGTCTATCCAAACAAATGCAATCAAATCTTTGAGGACATTGCAAGACGGGACTCAGACGGCAATAATCAGTCTCCCTGAACGATCAAGGCATGCGCTCGTTGCGTCTGGACACATCCAAATTGAATGGGTAATATGCAGACTGCGCGAGCGAATCACTCCAACACGCTGTTTCAGATGCCTTGATTACGGTCATGTAGAAGGGCACTGTAAAACTGATGTGGAGCGATGTGTTTTAGATGCGGAGGAACAGGACATAAATCGAAAGGATGCAAAGAGCCCCAAAATGTGCTCTTTGCCTGCCGGGACCCACAGGGACTATTGGGCATTCTACAGGAGACAGTAGATGTCCAGCCTACAAAAGAGCGCTAAAACCGACTTTCGCCCGTCATGGTTAGGTGTATTCAGATAAATCTAAACCACTGCGAGGCGGCACAGGACCTACTAACATAGACGGTTAGAGACCAGAAAGTGGACGTGGCATTGATTTGCGAACAACATAGAACCCCTGTTGGCGATGGGAACTGGGTTAAAGACAGGATGAGCAAAGCTGCTATCTGGACCTGCAACGCTCTTCCTTTTGAATGCAGATTTAGTCGTCAGCATGAGAGTTTTTTCTATGCCAAAATCAAAGGTGTCCAACATCTACAGCTGCTAGATTCCTCCTAGCACATCACTGGACGAATTCGAAGAAACACTTGACCAACTAATAACAGACGTCAGAGGTAAGTCAACCATCGTAAATGCGGGAGATTTTAACGCTTGGGTCGTTGAATGGGGAAGCAAACGAACTAACACTAGAGGTAGGGCAGTACTTGAGGCATTTGCCAGACTTGATCTGGTACTGCTCAACCATGGTACCACGGAGACATATAATAAAGGAGAAGCAAGTTCAATTATCGATATCACTTTTGCAACTGGGACACTCTCGAGAGGAGCACAATGGATGGTGTCTGACTTGTATACGCATAGTGATCATCGCGCTATTATATTTGAAACCCAACCACCACAGCGGTTTGAAAGGCGCCAAGTCAAGCGGAAGGCGCAGCAAAATGGGTGAAAAATCAAAGTGTTGGACACGGAGATGCTGGACTACATGGTTGAATGCATGCCAATACCGGAGAGTGGTGCCAAGATAGGAGCACAATTTATTGCGAGATATCTAAAAAGCACCTGTGATGCATCTATGCCGCGTAAAAGCAAAAGTAATGGACGGTACCCAGTATTCTGGTGGACCGAAAACATTGGCTGTTTGTGAAAAGAGTGCCTCAAACTCCGGAGGAAATGTACACGAAGGAGAAATCATGAGCACTATAAGCAGTTCCAAAATGATTTTCGCGAAAAGCGGAAAGAATTGCGGAAAGCAATTGCTAATAGTAAGAGCAGATCATTCCAGTGTCTTATAGATGAAGTTCAGAATAACCCATGGGAAGTGCGTGCAAAATTTTACTTACTAAACTTAAGGGTGTTCAATCAGCTGCATCAGTGTGCCGAAGCTGGGGACAAAGCCAAACGAGTGGGGGTCGCTTTTGCAAGGCTTATGCCAAAGATTGGCGGCCCTAGACAACCGATCAGAAAGCTTCTAGGTAGCGTTAGCACATCAATATTGATGTATGCGGCACCCATATGGCCCTCAGCGATGGAAACGCCATCTTACGTTAGACCTATCAAAACGGCCTACAGACTGACATCGTTGTGCATTTGCTGGGTTTTTTGCACGGTTTGTTAATGTTATTGCGACGAGGCTGTTAATGTTATTGCGAGTAGGATGCCGATCGATATCGCAGCAAAAGAGGTATCGGTTCTGCGTATAGCAACACGGAATGATAGGGGCTGACGAACACGCGAAGACTTCAACATGGACAGTCATATAGAATGGCAAGCGAAATGGGAAGCTTCCACCAACGGACGATGGACCTCTGTGATGATCCCTGACATAAAGGCATGGACATCAAGAAAACACGGTGATGTCAACCATCATTTGACGCAGATCTCAGGCCATGGATGTTTCCGTGAGTACTTATACAAGTATAAGCCCGTAACGGATCCATACTGTCTCTACTGTGAGGGAGGGGCCGAGAATGCTGAGCACGTGCTAATCGAATGCGGAAGGTTTGCAAATTCACGAAGACCTATTGAGCAGCATATGGGAGAGTCAATCTTTCCGCATAGACATATGCAATTTATGCTGAGCTCAAAAGTCAACTGGGACATAGCGAAAGAGATCATCACATGTATGATGAAACGACTGAGACAAGACGAACGAAGAGCAGCCTTGCTCTACACTACACAGCAAAACCACGACAACACATAATAATCGAGAGAGTGCTACACTCAACCCCTGCCCTGCGAAGGAATGCCTTAATTGGTGGTACCGCAAGGATACAACAAGACCACAAGAGCAAGGGAGATGTTTTTACACGGCAAGGACCCGCGGTCGCCTGCAAAGTCGGGTTCCAGGTCGAATTTTTGAAACGTTTCATCTTCCTACGAAAAACAAAAAAACTGCCAGCTAAAAATAGTCTAAATAGTTTCAGGAGGTCTTGAAGCGTAAAACAATATATTGCTTTGTCTCACATCGTGAAGTTAAAAAAGAAAAAAGATTCAGGACTTCTTCAACTTGTATCCCTAACAAAAATATTGAACTATACAAAACATAAAGAGATCTTTGACAGAACAAAATCATTTTATAAGAAATACAATTAACAAGAATTTTGTTATGCGTATGAAATGTGCCGAGAATGTCTCTACATGGAGAAGCTGTAGCAGGCATTGTGAATGAAGTGATCCTTGGTATAAATTTGATGACACCGAATGGATTCATGAATGACGATCACGATGAAGCGAAGTATTTCTACAAGTGTGATAATCGTAAAAGTGCCAAAGAGGTCACTTTTTTCGAAATAAATCCTAGCAATCAAAAATATTTGGTCGGCTACAAAAATATTGCCAGCGCGCCACAAATTCGATTTGCTTACATATAGTATAGTAGTTCGAAATTTTCATAAGACTTAATCATCATTTAACGACAAACATCCTTTATTATATTTTTTAATAACAGAAAATGTACTTATCCTCTACTGATTCACAAAGTAAAATGATCATCATAACACAAATCAATTACTATGGTAATCACACGCTTGATTTTATTTGAACAATTAATAAAAATAAACTAATAACAACATCAAACCAAAGCAACAAACAGGAAATAACCATCATCACGAATTTCACGGATAATAAATTTCAAAAGTAAGAACTGTTTGCCCGATGGAAACTTAAATCTATCAACAATAAAAAAAATGAACATGTTATTGTTTTCATTCCTTGCTCATTCAATTACCTTTTTTATGGTTTTACTTAGTGCTTTTTCTGTAAGTTTTTGTTATTCTTTCTCAAGAGTTTATCTAATATACAAAATAAATATGATCAATTTGTAAATTTTTTTTGTATTGAAAATCAATATAGACTGACATGGATAAAAAAAAACAAATAATTTGAAAAATAGGAAATGACGGAAGAAAAGATAATCTTCATCTTATGATTACTTAAATCTTGTTACATTTGAATTAGTGAGGAGTAAAAAACATTTTGTTTTTTAATTCCATTACATTTCTATTGTTAATTTTCCTTTATGCAAATTTAAATTCGTAGTTTTATTTTCTTAATATCCTCACCCTTAAGGTTAAAGGAAATAACAATTTAAAATTTGCTTGAAGTGAACAAGATGGTAAAAGACGAGATTAAATTTGTTTTGGTTTCGTTAAATTGTACGCTTTTGTCTGACAATGTTGTTTTTTTTTTGTTATTTTCTAGTTTACTTGAAGACCACTAGTTTGATGTATTTTAGTCGGTTTATCTCGTTTATAAGATTTAAGGACTGTTCCTTGAGATTTCCAGTCCAAAATTTAGTGCTGCACATAAATAGGTTGAAAAATATTTGAAAATCTATATAAATATATGCTACTTGGCGACATGGTATATGTAAATCGGCAAAAAGATGTATATTCGGCAAAAAGATGTATATTCTATTCTATCGCAGTTCTGTAAAACAAACGAAAACAACTTTATTTATTTTTGAACCCGCCTTTGTTTTATACTTGACTTCACGAAAAACACGTTTACTCTCGTCAATATTGTTCCTTAAAAAAAGGAATGCTAAAAACCAATGTTTGGATATAAGTATAGCGTCATTCGGTCTACTGCATTATTTGGTTTAATAACAATGGTTATTGACATTTAAAGAATCAATTGGAAAGATGAGAAAAAAGATCAAATTGTTAATTTTATTTAATAAAAATTACGATAAAATTATTGCTATACCAAGCTCAATGCAAATTTTGATTAATGAAAAAAATGTGATGTGTACCTAATACGTTAACTATAAAAAAAATAATGGCACAACTATTTCTCTTTCTTCTTTGGACTTTTACTTCGATTTCTCTTTTTCAATAGTTTTTTATTAGCTTTTACCAATTTATCTTTATTCATAGTTTTTTTGTTTACAGCATTTCCACCCAATCCAGCAATGATTTTAGTTGCAGCCGTTGCAGATTGTTGATCTTGTTTAATTTTTGCTGCAGTTTTCGGAGCTATACGAGTGTATAAATCATAATTAAAATCATTACAACTTTTTCCATTACAAAATTCTTCACTGCAATCTGGACAAGCGAAAACTCGTGTTTCAACAACTCCGGACTTATTTTTTAATTTTCGCACAGATGAATTTAATGTGCTTTCTCGTTTATCTCGTGCTTCTGTTTTGAGTTGTAGTTTTCCGATTTCCACTAACCTAAAATAGAAAAATTTAATTAACACTCGTTTTAATAAAGAAAATGTAATCTTTTATACTTGCTGAAATAGTCCTCTTCTACTTTAGTTTTTGGTCGTAAAGTCGTTAGCATCTTCCAATCGATTGGAACAGGACACAATTCCATTATAACTATAGCTCTCATTTCAACTGGAATTGGATCAACGTACACATAAAGTTTTTCTCTTTCTCCATTATGTTTCAAAAGCGTTTTAAACTCCTTTTTCGGCATTTTAAAGGAATAATCTTTATCTTTAAATTTAATATCTTCTGGACGCACCTATAAAAGGATAGTAATTTAAGTAAAAATATAATAATATTAACGTTTAGTTACAACTACTTTTATCGGTCTCATTTTATAATCTGGAACTTTTTCAATTAATCTTTTGAATTCATCTTTCGAATTAACTGTGGATTTTGATAAATCGAGAACTGGAATTACTTCCTTTTTCTTACTAAAAAAATCATCCAGTTTACTCATTTTTCAGTTATTACTTTTAGCAAAACTGAACTCTACACGAATGTAACAAAAATGTTTCAGAACTACTATTTTATCGATTAAACAATTTCGAAAAATAAAATTGCCAGGGGAACGACACATATTTATTGTAAAGGTTAAATTTAAAGTTCCCCGTTCATATAGTTACAATTACAATAAAATATCGATATTTTTTGGTTTGTTACAAAATATTTCCATCAGTTTAACATTAAGGATCCGATTTAATTTCCACCTTGAAAATGTCAGTCGGGGCGGAATGAGCATATATTTTTTTTGAGTTTATGTTTCCTTTTCCAAATCTATTTTGTTATAAGTACCACGAGCTTATAAAGGCATTTCTTTGATTACATTAGGCGATGTAAATTTTACTAGCGTTGATATCAAGAAAGGGTCCGATGATCCTAGAGATTGTTAAACTTGTTTATAATTAATGTTTCAATAAAAGTTTGAACAATTTGTTGTTATGATCCGCATTTTATCTGACAGTGTTGTTGTATGCTCTATCACTTTATTATTCCAAGAAAGTACAACGATCTTAGACCGGTTATTCGATTTTTCATGATAAAGCTTAAACTTCAACACGGTGAATGTTTTGCTTTTCGCTTGCAGTTGACATTTGCCAAGATCGGCTACAATTTATTTTTCTGGATTTCTAAGAGAATATGTTAACCTTTTGACTGTTTCGCACGTCTTTAAAGATTTTGTCCCACAAAACATCTATGAACTATCTGGATATGAACTATCGAGACCTACGGATATGAACGAAAGCTCTGGATATGAACTATCTGGTCTTATTTGAACTTATGTTATTAAATCTATAGTTCTAATAAGCAGAATTTTGCATAAAACTGGTTTTAAGTAACCGCCAATTTCCATTCAAAACAATAGTATCTACAAAACATGATGGCACTCCTATACCCGTTATCTTGTTGATATGTCATTTGATGATAATAAGTTTTGCTTGCTTTTTGAAAGCTTAGGTTCACTCTCTCCCCGACCGGGTCCGTGGTAGAATTGACACTGCCTTAGTGGAATGCGATTTAAAGGGGCTCGGGCCTGAGGGACTCTCGGGATAAGAAATCAACTTTAAAAAGTTTCAACGGCCTCCTCGGATGGCGGGTGAGCGTATGGCCGAGTTGGGGCACTTTCTTCAAGGATATCCCACTAGGACGTCCGAAAAAAAAAATAAAATTACTTGGAATTTTTCGAATGTTAAATGTATTACCGGAGGAAAAAAAGTCGCATCTCCGAGGAGACTGTGAACGAAGGAAGTATATCATAAACGGGAGGTTCATGGATGTCCCTTTTTCGATAAAATATCGGCTATTTCGATTCCCCAGGATGTCCCTTTTTCGATAAAATATTGGCTAATCTAGACAAGATTACCACGGACTATCCCAAAGCAAGACTGGTCATTCTTGGAGACTTTAATATTCATAATAAAGAATGGCTTAAGTATTCATCGCGCACTGACGACGTAGGAAGACAAGCCGAACTGATACTCGCAGATTATCACGGTTTGACGCAAATGATAGAGTGGCCCACTAGAATCGCAGACAATTCACATCATAACAATAATTTGCTGGATCTGTTTTTGACAAACGAACCAGATACTACGAAGACAAAAGTTGAACAACCCCTCGGAACATCGGACCATTTACTAATATCAGCAGTAGTGCAATTTACATCACCGACACAAATTAAAGCAAATCCTCGTCGGGTTTGGAACTATAAACGCGCTGACTGGGAGGGACTGAGAAGCTTTTATGATGAAACACCTTGGAAAACTATTTGTTGTGTTGATCAAGATCCTAGCACATCGGCAATAAGGATTTCTGAAATCATAAAAGAAGGAATGCGGCGGTTTATTCCAAATCGATTAATCACTCCTAAAACTGAGCCTTGGTTCACACGGGATGTTGATGAAGCAGTGAGAAATAAACGCAAAGCATTCAAAACGTATAACGCTAATAAAACACCTGAAACCCATAGCGCCTATAAGAAAGCCAGAAATATTCGTAAATTCAAAATAGACTTGGACAAAGACGCGTTTATCCAGAAGAAAGCAAAGAAATTCGCCGAGCACCCATCTGGCTCACGTAGTTTCTTTCAGGCAGTTAAATCAGTCCAGAGCAATTTTACTCGATCCTCTATTCCAACCTTAGTTCTGAATGACATTCCCGTGAGCGACTCGAAAGAGAAAGCGGATCTTTTGGGTCGTATTGGGTCTACACTCATTCGCCCAGTTGTAACGAAAATGAAACCAATTATTGTTCGATGCAACATTGTACGGAAAATGCTTCTTTCTCTCAATATCAACAAATCCGCTGGCCCCGCCGGTATTCCACCCCTCATTATTAAAAACTTTGCTAGGCAACTAGCTCCAATTTTAACAAAAATTTTCTATTTATCTTATAAAACCGGAATATTTCACGATTCTTGGAAGCTGGCCAGCGTTCAACCCATATCAAAGAAAGGCAGTAAGATAGACCCTAACAATTACAGACCAATTGCAATTCTGTCGGTTTTTAATATTTGAAAAATATGTTAACTACAATTTGATAGATTAGTTGGAAATGTCGCAAATTATTGATGATAAGCAGTATGGTTTTCGTAGAAGTCATGCAACAGGTGATCTGGCCTTTGCCTACGTATCCCATCTCTGGAACAAATCGCTGGAAAACCACGGTGAAACATTCAGTATTTCACTTGACATTTCTAAGGCATTTGATAAAGTTTGGCATAAAAATCTTATAGCCAAATTAAAATTTTATGGCATAGACCATCTTACTGTCTCATGGATTCATAGTTTTCTTACAGGTCGCCAATTTCATGTTAATTTAGATGGTATCACATCCAATATTTTCACAACCAATGCTGGGGTTCCCCAAGGTTCGGCACTCTCACCAACCTTGTTTCTTCTATACATTAATGACTTACTTATTTCCACAGTGCACCCAATCCATAGTTTTGCTGACGACAGTACATTACATGCATCACATGCATCTCCTAAATTTCGATCTCATACTGCAGTTACCTCCGATAGAGAGCTGCTAATTGATTCTATCAACAAAGATCTGGAGCGTATGGAATGGAATGGGGTGATCGTAATCTTGTTGTATTTAATTCAACCAAAACCAAATTATGCCGTCTTTCACGAATAGAGCGACATAAAAATTTTCCTATTAAAATAAATGGGGTGATCGTAATCTTGTTTCATTTAATCCAACCAAAACCAAATTATGCCGTCTTTCACGAATAGAGCGACATAAAAATTTTCCTATTAAAATAAACCATGAGGAATTGCGTGAGGTTGAATCAGTTAGACTTCTTGGAGTGGATATTCAAAATAACCTGAAATGGAATAAACTTGTCTTCAACCTCGCTAAATCTGCAATGCAAAAATTAGGATTCTTGAGTCGATGTAAAAAGTATTTCAATCCCGAGCAAATTTTGCTAATCTTCAAGTCCTTTATTCGTCCATGTATGGAGTACTGCTGTCATGTTTGGGGAGGTGCTTGTCAGTCAACAATAAATTGTCTAGACTCAGATAAAAGCAATACTGTTGATTGGTGATACCGAACTAACGGATCAGCTTGATTCACTCCAGCACAGAAGAAATGTAGCTGAATTGTCAATCTACTATAAATATAACTTTAGTGAATTCTCCTCTAAGGAAATTCAAAATATCCTTCCATCGTGTGCACAGTATAATCGACAAACAAGAGCTGCCGAGTTACCCCATCCATTTGTTGTACAAATACCTCGTTGTAGAACTGTGTCCTTCCAAAACGACTATTTTAATAGAGTGGCCAAATTATGGAACTCAATGCCTTCCTCTGTATTTCCCGATGAATTTTCCTCTCAGGCATTTAAAGAAAATGTCCATCATCATTTAAAAAAATTAGTATAGTTATCCCTATATCCCCATTCCTTCCATTTTCCTCATTTCCTTCCTTTGTAGTTAACATGGTATCTTCGGATATTCAAAGAGTCTAAATAATGAATATTTCATATTTAATGTGCTAAACATGTCTAACTTATTAATAAAAAAAAAAAGGTGAATATAGGAACTTGGAAGGTAAGCAGTTTACTGAAGGAAAAAAAGATTTTAGTGGAAGTGGAAACAATAGCGTTGTTATACTGTGGGAGAAAAATTTATAAGTAAGTGAAAAAAGGAATGGAAAATTGGAATAATTTTGGAGGAAAAAGGCAAGCACTGCTGCAAGATAGTTATGGATGCATGGAACGGCGTGGTTGGTAAGAGTAGGACTAATAGGGTAGTTGGGCAATATGAACTGGGAAATAGGAATCATTTAATGATTGAATTTGGTAAAAAAAGGAATGTTTGTTACCAATACTAGGTAGGTTTAAAAACTCAAAGAGAAGACTGTATACGTGGAAAGCACCAGGTGATGGCTATTGAAGGCAGATTACCTTTATGACTTTACTATTTGATTGACTTTATTATTCAAAAATGGAGTAAAAAAAGTGCGAGGGTAACCAGGAGCTGACATACACAGCGTAAATGGGTTATAAACAACAGCAGCTGCGAATAACAATAACAGAGTAAATATTAAAAGTTATATATTAAGAAATGGAATCTAGAAAACTTGAAGGTACTAAATAAGGAAGATTTTAGAGGTAAAATTCAAAGATAAATATTACGAAAACGGCCATAAAGAAAGTATGTGAAGAAGAAGTATGATATAAAAAGAGAAAGAGAATTAAGAAGTGGTAAATAACGCAAACTATGATTGACAAGATGAAAGTACGATGAAAATGTAACAGGAAAACACGTCAGAAAGGCAAAGAATGTATACAAAGCTTAATCCAGGACTAAAAATAGAAACAAACAGAATCCAAAAGAATGGAATGCAGAAAAATGCAAATAAATAGAGAACCTAGGAAGGATTAAATCATACCGTCCGATTTAATTATTACAAAGTAAAATATTTGGCATTTGATTGTAACGCGAAGTATAAATGTGGCAAGGAAGTAATGGACTTTCAAGAAAAGGAAGAATGGGACGTGTGTAGTGGAGAACTGGGCCCATTGGAAACACCTATGGATCAGTAGAGGCAGGTCACCTACCTAGCGAGGTTGGAATCCCAGAACTAATCACAGCATGTCAGTTTGAGGAAGTGTACCTGCCCCCTCAGCACAAATAAACAGTGTGCGCGTGTAGCTTACATAAAACGGATCAGGAAGGGAACAAAAATGAATATTTTGAAAACCGCTCGGTTTTTTGAATTCTTCAAAATTGGAGGCAGCTACAAATTTTTTGATGACGTACGTAACAAATTTGTTCGTAATTGGCTTCAAATTTTGATGTGTTCAGAAATAAAATTGGATGAATAGAACTTGAGATATTTTGAAAACCACTAGCTTAAATTTAAGATAGCGGGTTCTTGAATTTCTCAAAATTGTAGTAGGCTACAAATTTTTTGATGACGTAACAAATTGAAGCCTAATCGGCTACAAATTTTGATGTATTAGAATTGAAATTGGATGAATAGAACGTGAGATATTTTGAAACCCGCTAGCTTAAATATACGATAACTGTTTCTTGAATTTCTCAAAATTGGCAGGGTCTATAAATTTTATAATGGCGTAACAAATTTGCTACAAATTGGCTACACAGGCCTGATTAAGTCCTGGTTGTAGCCTACATTTTTAGTCTGCTATCTTAATAGAGCCCAGAAATATAATGAAATTATTAATTCAAGCGGGTACATTATTTTAAACAAAATTGATAACGGCTATTATACTCGAATATCGACTAATAATTCTACTATCGATCATATATCTACAGACATTGTAACAATGTCTTATTATTTATCAATAAATGATTCAAGCATAGCAGATAATCAGATGATCTACTTTAGTATTGGTAAAGACTCCACTTCGTTCTCTAATATAACGCAAGATTAAACCATTCTGCAGTACGAAAAAATTAACGTTAATTTATTCTCGGATTCCGTATCTCAATCAAAAGATTTTTCTGCTCCTATCAATATCTGCTCAACTACTATAAAAAATCACACTGTCGCAGTGAGAAAAAAACTTAAAATTGTTAGTGAACTTCCATGGATGACAGATGAAATTAAAGGCATAAGAAAAAAAAGGGATGAATGTTATAAATTAAAAAAAAATTTATTACGAATAGTTTCTTTGAATCTCAGTACAAATTTTATAAAAAATCGTTAACTTGAAAACAAAGCAAAATTTATTTTTTTCAAAACGAGTTAAACAATAATGATTTCAGAAATGTATGGAATTTAGTAAATAAATTTGTTTTTATCAAAGTAAAAGATAAATCAAAACTTTTACTGGAACATAAAGATTCCTTGACCACGGATAAAAAACAAATATGTAATGTTTTTAATGATTATTTCGTTAACTGTACTGTGAATTCGCCAGAATCTGACATTTCGCTCGAAGCTCTTTTCATTCAACAGGAAGATGAATCTTATAACTCTTTTAAAATTACTCCAACATTAAAGGAGGAAATATTAGTTATTCTTAATAACCCAAACAAAAGTTCTGCAGTGGGTTACGACGGAGTTTTCGTTAGATTTTGTTTGAAAATTAAAAATATTCCAGTTCCAAAACTTTGTGAACTAATTACTAAAGCTATTTACAATTATGAGTTTCCTGACGCTCTTAAAATTGCTCACCTGATTCCATTTAATAAAACTCTAAAAAAACAATAGTTAGTAATTACCGCCCAATCTCACTTTTGTGCACTTTTTAGAGATGCTAGAAAGCATTCTGTTTAGAAGACTAGATTCTTATTGTAAATCTAATAACATTATCATTAGCAAACAATTTGGATTCTGTGACCATTCATTATTCAAGTACACTGTCGCAACATCTGAACTTATATCTGATATACGTTCGGACCTAGACAAAAAAATACTTAGTGCTTGTATATTTATAGATTTTCAAAAAGCATTCTACTCAGTAAGTCATAAACTATTATTAAGAAAGTTATATAAAATAGGAATCAATGGTAATTACCTCAAACTGTTCGCAAGCTACTTATTGAGTAGGAAACAAGCAGTAAAAATCGATTCTACGATCGGAGACGACGAGTTCGTTAAATATGGTGTCTCTCAAGGATCCTTACCTGGCTGTTTTCTTTTTAATATTTACGTGAATGATGCTTTTTTGTTGGGCCTATGTGTCAATATCATTATGTTTGCTGACGACATGGCTCTTGTATTCAGAGAAAAAACAGACAGTGACCTTCGACTTAAAATGCAATCAGACATAAATGTTATTAATGAGTGGGCTTAAAGATAAATAATAAAAGAAAACAAAGTTATTGTTTTTGAAACTAAAAATAGATTTAATGCAATTTTTGACTTTGGATTAATAATAGATAGTCAACCTATAGATAGAGCATTTGTTGTTCATTATCTTGGTTTCACAATTGATGTTGCTCTCAGCTGGTATAAACATATGGATAAGATTTAAAAATAAACTTAAAATCATTAACTTTATTTTATTCAAAATGCGAAAGATTTTGCCACAAAAAATTAAGTATCTAATATTCCATGCTCACATTCTAAGTCATGAAAGATACCTTCTTCGATACCTTCAATCTGGGGCCTATCTGCTCAATAAAGACTTCAAGAAATTCATATCCTTATTAATAAAAGCCTGAGAAATATAAAATCTCTACCATACTGTTGTACATCTCGCCTTCTTTACAGTGCACAGATTCTTCATCTTCAAAAACTTATCGAATTTGAGCTTGCTGTTTTAGTTTTTAAAATAAAAAATGATATGATAAAAAACAATTTCTTCTTACGTCAAGTCAGTGACGTTCATGATTACTCTACAAGACGTAACACTGACTTTTATATTGATTTTCCGTACAGCCAGTGGCCAAAGATCTCCTCTATACAAAGGCCTGTTAATTTATAATAATCTTCCTGGTGAATTAAAGGAGGAGACTCGTATTTCACTATTTAAAATAGGTTTGAGATATCATTTATATTAGACTGAATAAAAAAAAATAAATAAAAAAAAAAAAATAATAAAATATTAAAAATTTGTTCTAAAATAAAATTTGAGAATTAAATTGGCTCAAACTAAGCACAACTAAATTATATTAAAATAAATGTATTTGTTATTATTGTATAACTTTTGTTATTGTTAGTTATTTGTTATATTGTACTTATCAAAAAAGGAACACATTATAATTTATTAAATTTGACAAAAAATATTAAATATTAAATTATTGAAACCCTTATTTGCGTCCTGCAATGTATGCTTTTGCAAATAATTATCTAAAATTATGTTAATCTTATATATTAATACGCTAAAAAAACTTTGTACAGCCTAAGGCTTTTTTATTCGAATTTTGATTCATTTCAAATTTTAACTGCTAACCGATATTAGTGTAACTTAGATTTTAAAGATTTTTGGGATTTTTCGGATCATAAATAAAAAAGTTATAGACGAATTAAAATGTATTATTGAATTTAACAGCCTCCCACATACAATATCAAATGGAATTGCCCAAGTATATATTTTTTTTTCAGAAAAACGAAAAACTTTTTATATGTATATATATATATATATATATATATATATATATATATATATATATATATATATATATATATATATATATATATCTTATATATATAAAAATCACGTGTCACGATGTTTGTCCGCGATGAACTCCGTAACAACGTAACCAATCTTAATGAAATGTTGTACAATGTGTGTATGATGGTCCAGCTTGAGAGATAGGATAGTTATTATCTTGATTAAATGCCTAAATATTTTTTAATTGTAAATTAAATGTTAAATATGGATTGTTCATATGCCAACTTTCAGATGGCAGCGTAAATCAATTTATTCAATTGATAGTATACTTCAGGCGTGCTATACACCTGAGCTAAACTATGCGAAATATGCGAACTATGTTTTTAAAAAAGTAATGTTTTAATGCGAATAAAGCTTTTTCAAAAAAATGTAATGTTTCCGTTTTTCTTTTCTTTTTTAAAAATTTTGTTTCGGTAATGTTTTTTTCTATAATTACATTATATACATTATTTTTTAAAAACATAGTTCACATATTTTGCATAGTTTAGCTCAGGTGTATAGCGCGCCTTAACTTCATATAAGGCCATTATTAGACTATCAAATATGTTTAAGTAAAAAAGTTTTGTTTTATATTTGATAATAAACGAAAAGCATATCATGCTATGTCATATACGTTACCAAAGATTATTAACAATTTTGTGGAGGTTATATATTAATTATAGTAGTGCTATAAAGTATCGAAATCTGTAAAAAATTAGTGTATTGGTTTTTATAAAGTTTTAATAAAAATAAGAGTAAAAATAAAGAAAACAATAATTTAAATTTATTTTTAAATTTTTTTAAATTTTTCATTGGTCTTCAATGTTAATTTACAAAAATCAATATCAAATAGAAAAATACTCTTATACGTATTGCTAATTAAAATAGAACGATTAGAGGTAAAAAAATTGTCATCAAAACTGGATGAAAAACTAGCAAAATTTATTTTACAACCTTTATGCTTGATTTATAGTCGGTAACTTTAACTTAACGTCAAGTACAAATGTATGAAAATTCACTAGAACATTTATAGTCGGTACGTAAACTTAACGTTAACTTAACGTATAGTTCATTTCATTCTATCTTAAGGATTTTTTGACGTTTAGTATAAAAACTGAAGAAAACTAATATTTAATTGCAAGTGTCCATAAAAATAAAATTTTATTTATTAAAAAATGCAAAAGATATAAAAAGAGCGACTTTAATTAAAGCCAAATATTAGCATGAAATTAATATGAAAATAAAGTTTTTTATTTTTAAATTTTGTATCAAATGTTTATTTCGAATTTTATTATTTTAAATTTTGATTGTGAAATCAGTTTGTTACTTTTAAAGCATTGATTGATTTATAAAATTGATTACAAAACCAAAATTAATATCAAATCAAACGTCAAAGAATACGTAGTTTCTTACCGACCTTAAATCAAAATTTTGTATTGAGTCTTAAGTTACGGTTAAGTTAAAGTTAACGTCAACTCTCCAATTTCATGTCAAATTTTTTTTATTGACCAATATATTTGATAGTGTGATATACGCCTCTTAAATTTGGGTTAGCCAATAGATGGTGCCGTATTTGTATTTAAAAAATTGGTTTTAATGTTAAAATTTTCCAAATACACAACGCTTGCTTTTTCCAATTGTTGTGTATTATTTTTTCATTGGTGATTGGTGATAATTATTTTAATTGTTTTTTTTTAAATATCGGTTTATGCGCGTACTTGCTTTGATCAATGTTTTTTTTCGTTGAATATAATTTTATGAAATAGAAAAATGAATGTATAATATTTTATTAAAATAATATGTCAAATATTTTGAAATAGCACATTTTTTTGGAAATTTTAGGTGAAAAAGATGATGAACAATGTCGTTGAAGCTACAATTTTGAATGGAAAATTCAAAGTGGAAGATGTACTGTTGCTACGTATTTCAATGATCGCAACAGATATGGCATTTGAATTCAAACTAGTGATGGGTAACCTCAGCTAAATTAGCGATCCGTTCAGACCGGATCGTTCATTTGCGCTGACCGATTTAAAAACATCGGTCTTCGTTCAATCGGTCACTTGCAAAAATATTAAATATTTCAGTCAAAAATATATAATAATAAAAATGCCTCGTTAATAGGTCAAGAACCACATCCTAATTAACAAGCAACAATCCCCATAAATCTAAGACCAATTCGTCTAAAAAGTTGCGAAGGGTATTCAAAACTTTTCGCAAAGAGGATGAGTAGCGAAATAAAGAAGAGAGCCTCTTCCTTTTAAAAAAAAATATTGCTCATATACTAATGTAATTTATTTAAAAGGATTAATAAATCATTGCTTAAAAATCTATACATCTATACTATAGTACATCTACTATTTTAAGCCACTCTGTATTTGTTTGTTTTCTACCGTTTGTCTTAAAGGATTCTTCTTTATAACATATTGCAATCTCATTTTAATGAGCCATATAGTCTAACATCTCATCCTCTAATTAACATTCAATAAAAAAAATCCTCATCCATTCTATATATATATATATATATATATATATATATATATATATATATATATATATATATATATATATATATATATATATATATATATATATATATATATATATATATATATATATATATATATATATATATATATATATATATATATATATATATATATATATATATATATATATATATATATATATATATATATATATATATATATATATATATATATATATATATATATATATATCGATTTAAGGAAAAAACATTATTAAAAGCAAAATTGCACTATTGACTATAGAATAAGGAATATAATGTTTAAGTCCTGACATGTAGTAAATTGTTAATTTTTAACTGAAGCTTTAGCTGAGGTACAACAAACAATTTTTTTTTACAGCAAATATTGCATTCAAAATTAAATTAAATCTGAAAAACTTAAATGAAATTAATTCTATTATTAGTAATTATCTACTAACAAAAATTAAAATGAATAATAAAAATAATTTAAATACATATAAATATGTATATGTACAAACAAATGTTTTTTTTCATAATCATTCATTAATAATTAATATATACAAATAATCATCTTCATCATAATCAATTTTTTTCCACTTTCATTTCACAATTATTCATAATTTGTAAAAGTTGAATGAAATCCATTTCTTTTTTTTCAATGTCATTTATATTTTCTTCAAAAATTTATTTTTCATTCTTTATGTTCAATCATTCTTTCTTTTCCGAACGAACTTATATTTAATTTTGTTTATTTTTATCATTTTGTGTTGTGCTTATTTGTTGAACGAGCTGAACGAGGTGAACGAGGTGACCGAGCTGAACGAGTTCAGTTTTTGTTCTTTATGATAAATTTTTCATTACAATATTTTTTGTGAACTAATCGTTTTATACGCAGGTCATTTCTTTTGACGGGCGTGTTGTTTTGTTTATTAGTAAATTCGAACCGTTCAGTTTTTGTTCTTATGATAAAATTTTCGTAAGAATATTTTTTTTTCTATTTATGATTTTAATAAATGTATAATGTATATGGTATTGTTAGTTTGGTTTTGTTTCATTGTTTATTAGTTTTGTGTTGCTGTTAGTGTTATTTTAATATAAAGGTTTGAAAATTTTTAATTTTCATTGTTAAATGAAGTGCGTATATTTTTTATAATTTTTAAATGGGTATTGGTTTCTTTATGTTGTTATGAAAATCTGCACGACTAGTTAGATACATTTTTTCAGGTCACTTTTTTATGCGAAGCTGTTGAATATAATGAATAAATGTTTGAGAGGAGAAAAACAAATTCGCATATCACAATGATCGGAATCAAAATTTGATCGTAATGAAAATTTGAAGACGAAGTGATATTGGAGGTGCATTATTACTTTTTATTGAAGGTTTCTTTGAGGTGTATTATTGAAATCATGTTCAAATCCAAAACTACGTTTTTAAATTAACATGTGGATTTTGAAAAAGTTTGCATGATGTTAATTGTTAACTTACACTGCTGCCATTATATTATATACTAAAAGACGTTCATTGCACATAAAAAAAATGTCAATAGTAAATAAAAAGTTAGTGACCGACGAACGACGTTTCTTTTATTACTGAACGATCGGTCGCGGTTCACTGAAGTGATCCGTTCAATTAACTTCGGTCGTTCACGACCGACGCATCACTAATTCAAACGTTTAGTTTCCAGTGCGACTCGCTTTTGCAATGACCATCAACAACTCAAAACGACTTTTCTTGAATTTTCTTTCTTATGAGATACCGACAATATGCGACGGGTATAATGTTAAATAAACAAAAGTTTTACACTATTTGGTGTAAAATAAATAAAGTTTTTAGAGTGATTAAGTAATTATTTTAATTCACATGAGTTTTGCAATTTTAAAGCATTTTTTATTTTCTCTCAGAAAGACTTCTTTAAAACAGTTTTTGTATGTTTCGTGTCGGGAACAAATACAATTTATAATTGTATAATTACAGATGAAGAATTCAATTTAAATAAATACGCGATAATGAAGTTTCAATTAAGAAATTATCTGAACATGAAAATTGTAATATGTTTCGTTGTTGTTTCATCCACTGTGGCTGAGTCTGTAAGATGGCTTTGAACTATGATGTCTCTGATGAGTGTGAGTTCAATTCCGACAATAATTACTTATTATCGGGAATAATACTTTTAATAATTACTTTGAGCAATAATTACTCACAAAATCGCTTAAAATTTAATATTCCATTAATGTTGTCTATATATGGAACATATATGCCAATATATTGACCGTGTGTAAGATATTAGTTTCGCATTGATTTGCAACATTCAACAATAATGACTTTAAAATGACTTAAAATGTTGACTAAATAGAAATATTTCTCATCCTATGAATTCAAATCCTATAAATTCATATACAAAAACTTCCAAATAATTTTAATTTTTTTTTGCATCACTTCTTTTATTCCTTTTTTGCATCACTTCTTCTATACCTTCATCGAGTGTATTGTCGCTATTCTTACTGCCCTTGCTGACCATAAAATCATATACCGATCAAAATTTTTTGCAACGTTTTTAGTAACCTACCGGTAAAGAAAGCGTATACTAAACAGCATGAGCACTGTGAAAATTTGTGAATCCATTTTTGTTCCGTATAATGTTCTAAACAGATTACACACCTGAAAACTTATTTGATCGCGTATTTTTTATATATCCTTTGTTTTATATATAATACTATTTTTTTATATTTTACTGATCAACTAGAGTGCTGATCCTTCCTTTTACATTCATATTAAAAAAAAAAAATAGAAAACCATTTCTTATTACTACTCTTTGAAATTATTGCTACGTCAACAAAATGTATACACACAAACTTTATTTATAGGCGTAGCAAAGCACGCTGGGTCCCGCTAGTATATATATATACATACATTATAAGTTTACATACAAGTAAAAATATTCTACTGGGTGGTACTGTTTAGAATTTGCATATTTATATTCTCATTTCTCAAAACAAATAAAAGAAATAATAAATGTTACATTTAAATTTAAAAGCCTAATATGTTTGAATAAAATATTTCCTAATATTGTCGATACAACACACATTTTAGTCATATTGAATTACTTTAAGAACACTTTATATTCGTATGTAAAAAAACACGAAAACAAAAAAAAACAAAAAAAACAACAAACGAAACGAAATGAAATTTAAAACTTTATTTTCTTTTTTTATATTTTAGTTTATGCATTTCTTTGGGACTGGATAGATGTTTTTTTTTTGGTATTTACTTTTTTTGTTTGTCTGTTGATTTCGGGAATTTTTTTGTTTATAATAAAAAATTGGTCATTACATTCAAAAAGTGGAGGTAAGGTATAAATCGTCGCTTTAATAATGAAATGACGTATACGCAAAAGTATAGTTTCGAGATATTTGAGTTTAAAGTTTGATGTGCGCATGCATTTGCATGGACGTTAATTTATAATTTATTAATTCTTACCCCCAGTCATAAAATAATTCGAAAATGTAAAAACGCCAATTCAAAGATACCCTTATGGGGAATGCAGCGCACCTATAATATAAAAACAACGTATAAATAGCATACGTTGTTTCATTATTAAGGCGACGAAATAAAGATTAATTGATTTTTAAATCCATTTTGATGGATGAAGTTTGTTTGATGCACATGATTTAGATGCACAAAAAAAAATAAACAACGAAAAAAAGATTAATATTATTTTAATATTTTTATCGGGAGCTAGGCGAATCGTGAAGATGTCTTTTGATTTTTAGGGTTCCGTTTTTTATACGGAACACTATTGGTGAGAGCAAAACGAGTTTTTCACATTATATCGATTATCTCGTAAACTATAAATGCTACATCGCTAATTTTGCGATGCACCGTTTTTGAATTATTCTCAAAAGAGTGCAACAAAAAGTTGGTCAAACCACCCCCCCCCCCCCTATGAAAAAATTCATAGAGATAGGAAATTTGATAAACCCTTAACGAAAAATATAGCGAAGCCTCAAGTAGTTTTAATTCTACGTGTTTAGGGGGTAGGAGTGGGGAATCGTGAAAAAAAGGTTTTTTAGCTCGCATGAGTGTCATTTGAAAGAACACCAAAATTAAGAAACATTACAATTATTTTAGAATCTTGCGATGCACAGTTTTTGAATTATTGTCAAAAAAGTCCTATTTTTAGCGTTAACACCACTCCACCCCTAAATTTCGTCGTTGTTTAACAGAATTGATTCGTTCCTTAGCTACCATAAATAGCTATGGATATCATTTAACCTAAAGTAATATTTTTTATATCATTTCGATCAATTTAGATGAGATTGACATTAACTATTTATATTTACGATGAACCATTTAGTTTTTATGTGTCTATGGTCTGGCAATATAAACCCTTTACAACACAACTTTATGTAAATTATTTTGATATTGTTTTCTTTACATTCACGGAACCCTTGACGAGCGAATTTTATTCGCACTTGTCTGACTTTTAATCTTTACTGATTGAGAATAAGAGGTAATATTGAAAAAGATGTTTTTTTTTGTGGAATATTTTTCAATGACGATCAATGACATCTTTTTTAGATTGATTGTTGATTAATAATAACTAGGAGGGCCCGGCGTGCTTCGCTAGGCTTATAAATAAAGTTTTTGCGTAGACATTTTGTTGACGTAGAAGCAATGATTTTAAAAAGTGATAATGAGAAATGCTAGCATATAATTTTTAATTTTTCTTTTTAAACATATGAATGAAAAATAATCAGAACTCTAGCTGATCAGTTCGGATATATGAAAAATTAGCGATCAAATAAGTTAGAGATCAAATAAGCTTACTTGAAAACTTATTTGATCGCTAATTTTTCATATATCCGAACTGATCAGCTAGAGTTCTGATTATTTTTCATTCATATATTTAAAAAGAAAAATTAAAAATTATATGCTAGCATTTCTCATTACCACTTTTTGAAATCATTGCTTCTACGTCAACAAAATGTCTGCACAAACACTTTATTTATAAGCGTAGTGAAGCACGCCTGGCCCATCTAGTTTTAATTAATATGCTAATTGGTATGGGTGACATTTTTAATTTTACAACTCAATACTTTCATCTCAAACAAAAATAATAAAATAAAAAGGGAAACCACAAATTGTGTGGTTATGTTTTTGGTTCCTTCTTATATCTTATAAATTTAACTAATTTTTTTGCTTTGTATACTACAAACACAACATAAATTTTTTTTTGTACCATCACAATTGTTACTATTTTAACTAATTTTAATATTTCTGAGATGAAACTAAGATTTACTATTATATTACCATCGATTGTAACCATAAAAAAATAAATACGATTAATAACACTAGATTCATTTTTGGTTTTTAATCAAAAATGTCTTTTTTCTTCAAGACGTTCAATTTTTTTTTGATTTATAATGCCAACTCTTTAAAATGGTGATGACAACTCATCAAAATTATATTCACAACTCATCAAAATGTACATGACAACTCATCATTCCATCGGTTGGATTCTCGTATTTATGATTATAACAAACATCAAAAACTATGCGTTGGTAATCTATGTTTTAATAATGAGCAATATAGTTGTGTGAAAACGCAAAAATCACAATCGCCTACAGGTCCACACAATGCAACTGATAAAACATCCTCATAACACGTGAAAGAAATGTGAGAAGAGTATTTGGTTCATCTGAACAGAACTAATGGCTAGAATTATAATGTAAAGAGCATACTGAAGGATGAGGTATTAACCGCAAATAAATGAATAAAGATTGGAAAGGCTGCAGAATATATGGTGGGATACGGGTAGACATGAGAAATCCGTTGGGGAGAAAAGAAATGAATTGAAGGAGCTAACAGCATTGTGTAGTAGTATTTTTCAGAGTGGAGAAAGGACTTAGGATTTTAGAGAAACAATAAAACCCACTAGCAAAGAAGAAGAATGGAAAAAAAAGTGTGAAGAACATCCGACGATTAGCTTAATTGTGCATATGAGGCAAAGATCATGTTGAAAATTTTTAAATGGAGGTTGTGGTAGAGGATCAGTTCATATTGTTGTGGTGAAAGTTAGAGAGTGGTATATAGAGAAAGGAAAAACTATAACCGTTTCTTAAGCAGGGTTTGCTGGACTCTGAAATATATGACCAAGAACTGATTAACGGTTAACAGTACTAGGTTATTGTTATTAAACCATTACTAAGACGAATTATCTGCCAATCTAAGGTTTATAGAAAATACCCTATACACCTTTACTTTGCACGTACAATCTATTTGTATTGTAGTAAGCAAATGCTATATGCAAATGACCTCACAATCGAGAAAGGTAAGGCCGCCGTTACGTTTTGATGCATTGCGAGGATTGCCTCGCAATAGTGCAACAAACCATTACTATTAATTAAAAAACAAAAAAACATTTGAGATTTTGTGAGTTAAGGCCTTGAAATTACCTTTGGCTGAATACTGGACCTATTATTAAAGGTGTATAATTAAAACATCTTTGGAGAAGTGAATTCATTAAGTTTAAGCTTTATTGAAATTTATATTTGACTTTTCTATCCATCCCAGAACTGCAAGTTAAACATTTCTCGAAATATTACCCCTACAACAATAGAAAGCTCCGTAATAATTTAAATTTAAAGTGAACATTGGACAAATTAACAATAAAGAATTATTTTTATTTTAATCCAAATTATATTTACAAAGGAAAAGATTAAAAATAATGTACAAATGTACATTATATACTGTTGTACAGTTCATCTTCATATATCACTCAATTTTATAAAATATATAAATGCAAATAGTTATACAAAATATATGTTGCAAGTAACAAGCTTTAATTTTTATTAATAATTAATGTTAAATATAATTCCGATCTGCGAGGTCCCAAAAAGACCGAGGACCTAGGCAAATACCAACAATGGCTATCCTTAATTGCGACTCTGGAGGTAGATTTATAGCCGGCTACACTTATATTTTGCAGGCAGTAATTCACACAATCGAACGCCTGGTATGTAGTTATCAAATATGAGCTTTGTCAATTTTTATTAACACCCAAATTTTTTTACAGTTTTAGTCTTAAACGTCACAACCCTCGTCAAGCCCAGTGTGCGACATAAAAAAAACAATTAACTCCTTCTAGCAAACGCCACATTTTCCGATTCACAATCGATTAATATCACTTATCAATATCATAATCAATTACAATTAAGAATAAATAAACTACCAGTTTGCGTAGTCAACAACTTAAATCTTTTATTTAATAAACAAAATTAAGTTTTAAAACAAATTTACATAACAAACTCGAACAAATTCATCAGGTTCTAATGTTAATCTAATATTTATAAAAGTAAATCATAATAAATATGTACATTTTCATTAAACATTAAATACTTTAAATATATATACCTACCTACTGGTGGTAGATATACTCAAACTGAAAAAAAAATCATAATAATAATATTTGATTCAAAAATACAAAAAAAATAATATCAAATAAAATGAATAAATATTATTAGAAAATATTTGAGTTTGGATCTGACAAAAGACAACTTTTTGATAATAAATATAGTTAAAATTTGATTTAATATAGTGATAATTTGTTTTTTAATATTTGCTATTTATTTTTTTTTAGTATTATTTTATTTTAAATTTAAATTATGTGTATTATTTTACTTTATAACTGCAAATATGTACCAAAAAATTATTATTCTAAATATTTATATCGCTCAAACAGTGAAAGAAATATTTTTTTTTTCAACGTGCGACTCTTCTTCATGTTAAATATTTGGTTTTTTGATAAATAGAACGAAAGTGTATGAAGAAGAATTACAAATTTTTTTTATTCAATTTTAATTCTTCTTCATACATTTTCTTTTATGTGGAAATAATGAAATATGTAGATATGACATTATTTAATTTGATTTTTTATGAGTTTGTATCATAGGATATGTAGGGATAATGTTAATCTTAAACTCATCTACTTCGAGTATAAGTAAAGTATGTAAATTAAAAATTCCAGAAATTCGATAATTAAGTTTCATTAAACTTTTAATTCACAACGCAAATAAATGTTTATACACAAAAAAAATATCGTTTGACCGTAATAAAAGAAATTTTGTTCTCACATTACAACAAACAATACAGAAAATTAAATAACCAAACTCCTAAATCTAGTATCAACATTTTTCCCTTAACGAAAAGGAAAAATGAAAGGAAACAAACCAAAAATGTTATTTTCATTTGAATTATTATTTATTTATTTATATCATTGTTAATATTATGATTTTGTTTATATTGGACCAATATTTAGCGTTTAAACTAAAGGATGCAAAAAATATTTGCCTGATACTTTGGGTGGTGCAAATAAATGATGTTATGTTGTAAATATTGGTTGAAAATATTGGCTCCATTGTTATCGTGTTTAAGAATTGATTCATTAAAATCATGTTGATAAATTGGACGTCATTATTTTAGACGCAGTCATTGGTGCGGAACCACATCACCAGAAATTTAAAAAGACTGCATTTGCAGGAAGAGGTGGTGCATGAAAAACATCCAGGATAATAAATTATACATAAACCAATATTCATTTCTTTTAAAGAGTGTTGTGTAATAGGCATATGTGTCACAACAACGCATAGATTCCTTTTAAGACTTAGGTTCCACAACAACATGCATATAACGTCAAAGATGATAAGATTCCACCAGTCATTTTCCAGTCGCGGATAATGTTGAATCAACGTCAGAAATTAATAGATGCCCGTAAAACTAAAAAACTATGTTTTAATTACTGATTTCAGTCTAACTGCAAATGTAACTGGTCGATATAAGTTTTTGAACAGGGATAATTTGGCATCATGGAATCAGGAACTATTCACTGGCAATAAAATTGAAGGAGGAAAAAATTTTCAAATATGTGTGGGTACAACGCAATTATGTTCTGGTAAAAACAGATGGCCAATCGAAAATTATCAGGCGCTGATCAAATAGATAACATACGTAAAAATATGCTTTTTTCTAGCTCTTGAATTTTTCTTTACCTTCTAACCTCCCGAGCAGAAATTTGTCAGGGCTCAAGTAAGGTCCTGATCAGGTTTGCCCTAATTCAGATCAGGCATTGGTAGTTTTGCCTGATTGGGCTCTGATCATGAGTGTAACGTTTTTGCCCTATCAGGTCCTAATTGGGATTACCGGATCAGACCCTGATTGGGATAGTCGGATCACGCCCTGATTGGGATATCCGGACCAGACTCTGATATATATTTATATAATATATACATAAATTAATCAAGTTAAAATAAAAAAAATACAATGGAAAAAGTTAAAACATACACTCAAAAAAAAAACTAAGTGAAACTAACAAAATTCTACATACGTTCTACAATTTTTTTATATATATACAATACACAAAAATTTTTGTCAAATTTACATTTTTACAATAAATATTGTAGATATACAAAAAATTATTTGTAAACACTACAAATTCTTTTACTATCATCCAGCAAAAGATAGTAAGCTTTATAAATTAAATTGTAAAAATGTCCAATACATTTTTGATTTTATTAAATGTTTTGTAAAATCCTCAAAATTAATTTTTGTTTTCACAAAAGTTTTAGAAAAATAACAAATTTTTTTATTTGGTCAACAAAAGACATATATATGGATTTAGTATTTTTTTTGTAAAACAGTCATTGATATTGATATATATATATTTATATATATATATATATATATATATATATATATATATATATATATATATATATATATATATATATATATATATATATATATATATATATATATATATATATATATATATATATATATATATATATATATATATATCAATATCAATGACTGTTTTACAAAAAAAATACTAAATCCATATATATGTCTTTTGTTGACCAAATAAAAAAATTTGTTATTTTTCTAAAACTTTTGTGAAAACAAAAATTAATTTTGAGGATTTTACAAAACATTTAATAAAATCAAAAATGTATTGGACATTTTTACAATTTAATTTATAAAGCTTACTATCTTTTGCTGGATGATAGTAAAAGAATTTGTAGTGTTTACAAATAATTTTTTGTATATCTACAATATTTATTGTAAAAATGTAAATTTAACAAAAATTTTTGTGTATTGTATATATATAAATAAATTGTAAAAATATATATATATATATATATATATATATATATATATATATATATATATATATATATATATATATATATATATATATATATATATATATATATATATATATATATATATATATATATATATATATATATATATATATTACTTTGTTAATACAAAAAACACAATTTTTTGCTAATATTTATTTTATTTTTAATTATTATTATCTTATAATTTTTATCAAATTTACACTTTCTAGCGTAATTTCTTGGTGGAATTGCATTTTAATAATTAAAAAACTTTTTAATATTTAATTTTATTCCACAATATTTTATTTAATTCACTAGTACTTTCGCTTATAGCATCTTCAGGTGATTAGTCCTAATCACCTGAAGATACTACAAGCAAAAGTACTAGTGAATTAAATAAAATATTGTGGAATAAAATTAAATATTAAAAAGTTTTTTAATTATTATAATTTTTATTATATTTTTTTATGTTATGTTTTTATTTTGAAATATCTGCATCATTTAAAACAAATTTAAAACATATTAATATTTAATACGCCGTTATATTATCACAGTATAAGCTTTTCAACTGAAGTAGCACTGTAAAATCAATTTCAGCATCTAAAAAACAATGAAAAAATTGTAATATCTTTTTACTTTATGCTGGCTGTCACCGATTACGTAGGTTTTGAAATATGTCGTAGATCTGATCCAATTCAGTTCATCCATTATCTCAAAGAGTCAATTCCAATATCTACGCAATCGGTAAATGGCCTATTAATGTCGAAATATGTAAAATTTACCTGTGCATAGAATATGTCTTCTAAATTTATCATGTATGTATTTTCACTATCACTATTTAACATGAATAGACATTGCTAAATAATCACCATTTTAAAAAATATCTGCGAATTTTTATCTATAGTGTATTCTTTTTGACTGTACCGAGTATGGACAAAAAATCCAGAATTTTAAAATCAGCTCTACACAGAACAAAAACAAATCAGTACAATTACAAGTTAAAAAGAAGACTTGGATTCTGTTCTATTTTTCGTTACAAAATTAACCCAGATTGATTGTGATTGGTTGATTTTTATTCACAAAATATTATTTTCATAATATTAATACCTGTTATACAAAAAAAACATCCCAAATACGATAAACAAACAAAAATCACAAAAAATTTCAGTACAACTTCTACACCACTAATTTCTACGATGCTATTTCTTTGTACTGGGTGTGGGCAAAATAGCAATTCTGTTTCCAAAAGAATACTATCGAAATCATAATTCTGTGCTGGTGCAACCCAAAAGAATACAAATTTCGATAATTCGGTGTTGGAACTTGTTCAGTACAGTCGAAAAGAATACACTATCGGACAACCAAATTGAAACTGAAATTGGTTAATACCAATTTTGGTTATACATAATTTCAATTTATAAAAATTTATAAAAGCATTTCTAAAACCTTTTCTATGTAAAAAATGCGTTTGTTTTTTTTAAATAGCATAAGTCTCTTTGTAAAGTTTAAAAAAATCGACAATATTCGCATTAAGTTTGACAATCAAAATTGTAAAATGTCATTTTTCTCTTGACAAAATTTTACAAAATTTTGTACAATTGAATTTTATTTTGTTATGGATAAGTGAAATATGATTTAAAATTTTAAAAAATCAAGATAACCTTAACAATATTTTTGTTAAAAGAATGAAAAAAATTTGTATCTAGAAATATTTATGATTTTGTACATTTGTAATCCAAATCACAAAAAATTGGTTAGTTTACAATTTTTTTTAGATTTAAAAAAGTCAAATGGACAATCCAAAATTTTGCATGAAGTTTAGCATATTTTGGCAAATTCACAATAAATTTTGTTAGCACTTTTACAAAACGATTTTGTGAATCTTACCGTTCAAATTTTTTTGAGTGTATATACCACCTTAATCACTATTATTATAGTTTTTCAGGCGAAAAGCGATAACTTAAACATACATGAAACGATTTTATCTATATATTTCTAAAATGGATAATACTATTCTAGTGAATTTTAACCAATTGACATTTCAGCTAGGGATCAAATACGAAACACCTGATCAAGGCCGGATATATTTAAATAAGGTAAGCCCTAAAAGGGTATTCTAAATCAGGCCCAGAACAGGCCCACATCAGATTGCCCTAGTAGGGATTGCCCTTATAGGACTGACCAGGCACTGATCACGCTCTGACTGATTTCCCTAACTAATTTCTGCTCGGTTTGTTTCTTGTTTAATGAATGTTACCTTATGTTGAATGATTTAAATTTTTGTTTTTCCGTGAATATCATGTATCATTTGAATAGCAATATTCCTTGCTTTCTTGCAACTTTATTTAGTTAAGTGAATTATTTTTTACGTTTTTTTTTTGTATAATTTTTAATTAGTTTTTCTATAATTTTTAGTCAAGATGAACAACCAAGAGTGCTTTCCGATCATAATACAGAACATTGCTAGTATTGGAAAAAACGTCGATGTCTTCACAGCTAAACTGTTAGTGCTTCCTACACCATCTCTTCTAGTCCTCCTAACTGAAACGTGGATGTATGATTACGAAGTGTGCAACTATGATATTGCCTATAAGTTAACGTATTTCATAAGTTATGCCGGATTTTCAAACCATGTGAGTATATTGACCATTCGTGTATAGACTGTTTGAAATACTTAATTCAAACTCATCATCAATTAATATTGAAGAAGGGCAATTGTTTTTACACCGAGTGATTCAATAAATTGGTGAATTTCTAATTTCATTGGTGAAGTTTTTGGTATCTGGCATCTGGTATCTGGTATCTGGTATCTGGTATCTGGTATCTGGTAGCTGGTATCTGGTATCTGGTATCTGGTATCTGGTATCTGGTATCTGGTATCTGGTATCTGGTAACTGGTATCTGGTATCTGGTATCTGGTATCTGATATCTGGTATCTGGTATCTGGTAACTGGTATCTGGTATCTGGTATCTGCAATCTGGTATCTGGTATCTGGTATCTGGTATCTGGTATCTGGTATCTGGTATCTGGTATCCGATATCTGGTATCTGGTATCTGGTATCTGCTATCTGGTATCTGGTATCTGGTATCTGGTATCTGGTATCTGGTATCTGGTATCTGGTATCTGGTATCTGGTATCCGGTATCTGGTATCTGGTATCTGGTATCTGGTATCTGGTATCTGGTATCTGATATCTGGTATCTGGTATCTGATATATCTGGTATTTGTTATGGTGTACTCACTTAGTGCCGACTGTAATAGCGCCGAAAAAAATACTGTAATAGCACCGAGAAAATTTTGTATAGAGTCTTGGCACTAATTCAATTCAAACTAAAATAGCGCAAAGATGAAATTTGCAATTTGATTACACTGACATAGTGCCGAGAATCAAAAACCCCGTCGTTATGTCAGAAAAATTTAAAACTCAATATCTCGTTGCTAATTCAGTTTGAAATGAATTAGCGCAGACAGTTATTATCTCTGCCCTATCACAGAAATTGTTTAAATTAAGTTCTCGGCGCTGTTTCAATATAAACTGAATTAGTGACGTAAGTCTTTTGCCATATTGGAACACGAATTTTGAGCACACCGACACACATACCTATAAAACTTTTTTAAGATTATTTTTTACATGTACGTATAAAGAGTAACGTACGCAGAAAAACGTAATGCGTATATGTCTGTTATTCCCCCAAAAATATGAAACAAAAATTCTCAGAATGGTTGCATGCATTGTATGTAAAAATAAGAAAATGATAGGAGAAACAAAAATCAAAATACGGTTAATCATTTCGAATGTGTTTGAAATACTTATTTAAAGTTACGGTTAATAAGAAAGTCTCCAAAATTAATTCGTCAATTAATTCGTCAATTAATTCGCACACAGAAAATTTTTGTTTTCATTATTTTGTGAGAATTTTAGAAATATATACACTATTCCTACTAGGATATTGCCTGATTAACGCATGGACCAGCACATATCAAAGCACAGGGCGGCAAAGTTTAGAATACATTACAAAACTTCTTTTTTAATTTTAAAATAAATATTGACCACTAGTCGATGATCAACATGGCGATAATCCGCTATTGGGATATTCATGATTTAAATTAAACTGAGAATTTTACAGCGAATTCTTTATAAACACTGAAAGAAAAACTGTTTTGTGCCAACCGAATATGTTCTGCCACAATAACCTCAAATTCAGTTGTTTTTCCTCCAAAAACCAAATTTGTAGACCCAACAACCGAATTGATGACACAACAACCGAATGTGATATCATAGTGACCACATAATCACTCTGCCAACCGAATGGTCGAATTTTTTCTTATTGTGAGCTTTCCGACGTTTATAATTCAACAATCGGTCTACGATGGTGAGGTACGTACCAACACTGAACTATTCTTCTCACGTTCCATCATCTTTCAATAATCAATAATCTCTTTCACTCCAAATTTTTCCATTGCCATCTCTTCAAAATTTTCAAACAAATCACGGAGCTCGATAATATAATTGTACAAGGAATCATAAGGGATTAATACCTTAATTACGTAAATCCTAATCAACTGAAGCTTCTTATTAACCGGTTGAAATCTTTACAGAACCTTATTCCATATGATTAAAAGAATGGCATCGTCTAACAAATTTGCCTGATTAAAGAGGCTCGTGCTTCATTTCGAGCCATTCGTTTTTACAAGCAAACAAATTAGATTTAACAAATTTTGACATTATCAAAAATAAATAATTTGAAAATTATAATTATATCTAATGAACAAGATATACGAAAATATTTGCTAATGTTAACATAACAGCACAGTACAAATCCCGAAGTAATAGAACAATTAAACAAAGCCAATGGACTCGTCATATAAGAGAGGTAAATAAAAAGTGAGATTAGATTGAATCAATTCCAAATCAAAAATCTTTTTGGTGCTTAAAAAGACTTCTGTCATAATTTTATGATCCTAAAAAGCTATACCAAATTCTGACGCTTCGTTATGGTGAATATAAATTTCAAAAGGCAAAATTATGACAATTAATAATTGGGATCTGCCATTATTTTGTCGTTTCGCACACAGCCATACATAGATACATAACAATTTTTTTATTAAAGACGAGGCAGATCTTGTTTTATCCAGGCGGCCAAAGTTGTAAATCTGGCCCTGGTTCTGGCATGTGCTTTTATTGTCCTGACCAGATCAAGGTGAACTAGAACAAGTCCTAGTAGAGTATTTCATAACCGGTATATATCTGAAATCAAATATATTGTCTCTATTCACGCATACCTATTACCTAATGGTTCAGTACGTCCTCTGATCTGGTTGTCTGATTCAACCCGGACAAGGATAATTTAAAGTGTAACACGCTGCATTAGATTCTAATTCGATCCCAATCAGTTGTGAGGATTCTTTCAATAGCATTTTTGGTATTAAGTTTTTGATTCCTTTTTTTTATTTCTATAATTACAAAAATAGAGTTTTTTGCAAGATTTAGTTTTTCTGACCGCCAACAGAAGTCAAACGGCTACTTAAAAAAGTATGGAATTAGTGCCGAGACTTCTTAAAAAATTATTCCTATCAGTGCTAATTTATTTTCCCTTAAATAATTTCCGAGAATTAAATATCGGTACTAAGTCAAATACTTCATTAATTCAATCTCGGCATTAATTTAAAAAAAATTGAAATAGTGCAGAGATTTAAAAAAAATTAAATTTCGGTCCTATGTTAGTTTAGAAATGTCTGCAAAACGTCAGTTTGGAAAAATTTGCAATAATTAAAAAAAACTACATTAGTGCCGATAATTTTTTCGGCGCTATGTCATCAGCACTATGACAGTCGGCGCTATTTCAAGGAGCCTCTTTTATCTGGTACCTGGTATCTGGTATCTGGTATCTGATATCTGGTGTCTGATGTGTGGTATCTGATATCTGGTTTCTGGTATCTGGTATCTGGTATCTGGTATCTGGTATCTGGTATCTGGTATCTGGTATCTGGTATCGGGTATCTGGTATCTGGTATCTGGTATCTGGTATCTGGTATCTGGTATCTGGTATCTGGTATCTGGTATCTGGTATCTGGTATCTGGTGTCTGGTATCTGGTTTCTGGTATCTGGTATCTGGTATTTGGTATCTGGTATCTGGTATCTGGTACCTGGTATCTGGTATCCGGTATCTGGTATCTGGTATATAGTATCTGTAACTTGTATCTGGTATCTGGCATCTGGTATCTGGTATCTGGCATCTGGTATCTGGTATCTGCTATCTGGTATCAGGTATCAGGTATCTGATATCTGGTATCTGGTATCAGGTACCCAGTGTCTGGTATCTGGTATCTATAGTATCTGGTATCTGGTAATTGGTATCTGGTATCTGGTTTCTGGTATCTGGTATCTGGTATCTGCTTTCTAGTATCTTGTATCTGTTATCTGGTATCTGGTATCCGAAATCGGCTACCTGGTATCTGGTATCTGGTATCTGGGGTCTGGTACCTGGTATCTGGTATCTGGTATCTGGTATCCGGTATCTGGTATCTGGTATCTGGTATCTGGTATCTGGTATCTGGTATCTGGTATCTGGTATCTGGTATCTGGTATCTGGTATCTGGTATCTGGTATCTGGTATCTGGTATCTGGTATCTGGTATCTGGTATCTGGTATCTGGTATCTGGTATCTGGTATCCAGTATCTGCTCTCTCAAACATAGCATTTTAGTTTACTTAGCACCTTGTTCATAGGAAGTTAAGTTTAAAATATATCCACTTAAATGCTCTCCAGTGCAATAGCAGGAAAGTTATTTTAACTGGATGTGAACATTTGATTACGAAAAGTGTTGATGCCCTACAATTTTTCAGTAACCCTTTTAAAATTATTTAAATCGTTAATCTGAATTCAATATAAATCCATAATTATATCGTTTATGAAAATCATAAACATAAATATCGTTTCCTTAACCTTTAAACTATTTGTTGTAATAAAATGTATATGATATAAATAGTTCTATCACATGACGATAACAATAAACTTATTTTCACATCTTTTTTAGGAAATTTAAATATAATTTTTTTTTTCTTATTCAAATAAATAATTAAATACTCATGAAAGGTATATTATCTTGGTAAATCTCTATGTCACCAGTTTTAATTCGTTTTCTTTTACATATACTACGTGTTTTGCTTATTATTTTCTGTTTATTTTAGAGCAAATAAAAATTCCTTGGCCGGATTTCCATGAATTTATATAAAAAAGTAAAGTTAAATTATATTACAAATCTTCACATGAATATTATCTTTTTTATTTTTAAACATTTTTTTATCTTACATGAAAGTAAACATCTATTTTTTCACTTAAATGTGCGTCTTTACAGCTTATGTTTGTTTAGCGATATGACGTGATATAAAATGTTATAGTCTTGCTATACAGGGTGGTCTTAAATAATGAGAGATTTTTTATGTAATTTTTTCTATGTCCATAGAATATTTTTAGAATCATCATAGCCTGTTTTTTACGGAATGTTATGATAAGTTCAACCGGTCCAACAAACATCAGCATAAAAACCGTATTCCAGCAACAAAACTTCAATAAAATAAATGTGTGATTGATTTCCATACGAATTGTTTGAGTTTGAGTACATCAAAATGTTAATAGAGGGGTGGGTATCTGTAATTTCTTTTTAAGTTTATCCTGCTTATATTTTTATTTCTTTCTAAAGGAAACTTTCGTTGCATTGTAGTCGATTATTGTAAGACTGTTCATACTTATTTTTATTATAACTACAAAATGATGTAAGATTTTATGCAAAAATATTAACAAATAGAAATGTGTTTTAGGTGTGTCGTTTTCTAATGATATTATCATATTTCAAAGAAAACAATCTTCCTTTAATTTAGCATATGTAAAGTAGTTTCTAGGATAGGCGTATTTAATCTTGTCTGTGCATATTAATTTTTAAAGAAAAAATTTCCACGGTAAACTTAAAATAAAAAAAAACGATTACTTTTACGTAACCTAAGATCTTAATAAAAAAAAACTTACATTTAAATAGTTGTTCTGAAACTACAATCTCCATTTTAAATATGATTTTTATGTAATACTTATCGAGCAAATTCTGTTTTTGTCGGATAAACCTTGTTTGATTGATAATCTAAAGAGAAGGCCAAAGTAAAACAATACGGACAAGCACTGGTCACTTAATGGTTAATAGTACTCGGATATAGATATTGAGCCAGTACTAGAATCATTCATCGGCCGATCTATGGTTTACTGAAAAGAGCCAGTATATAGTTACCTTTGAATGGCAAAGCACTGGCCTAGTGGCGAATAAAGAAGGCTATTGTTATTTGGCCATTGCTGGAACCATGAATCAGTCGATCTACAGTTTATTAAAAACAGCCAGTATACTTTACTTTAAATGACCATGCAATGGCCCATTAATGGTTAACATTAATTGGCTATATTCTTATTGGGCTAGAACTGCAACCATTAATTGGTCGATCTATATCATTCGGTTAATATTCGCTATCCATTTAGAAATATATAGCTTCAAAAATTTCTCTTATAGTTTAATTATCTCTTCTCCAAAATGATAATATTAATAAGGTTGGTATTAATTTTAAATTTTCTTTTCATTAGACATTTATATTTTATTTAAATTATTTCGATTTATAATTTATTAAAATTTACATATTATATTTTATAATTTTTTTAATTGCCCTGCCATGGTTTCCGGTACACAGCCATTGCTAAACTACTAGTTTGCATTATTGGTCTGTTACTGGTTCAGTTGTACTCTGTTATTAAAAACAATTTTCATCTTATTTCGCTCTAGCAAATGTGTGCATTATAAATACGTTAATAAGCCTGAAATTAAGCCGGGTCCTCCACGCATATCAAATTTTTCCACAGCGCGTATTTAGTAACCATTGCTTACACCGAACACTTACACGGTACACTGAAAAAAAATTAATCAAATGGATTAATTAAAATCCATTAAAATTGTTCGTTGTTTTAATAAACAGCAATTAATAAACTACGTTTCGTTGAATAAACAAGCAATTCATCAATAAAATGAAATCGTTTGTAATATTAATAAATTGTTTATTGAACCAGCGATATTGTTTAGTGTGTCAATTAAAGAAGATTAATTATACGCTGTTTAATTTAATGAACCACTTTATTGTATTTTTTCCTTATTGGTACACTAATTAATTGAAATATGAATGCTACCGCAAAGCAAAAATATTACTTAAGTGGGTACTCCACTTGATGACATCATTCGTCACATCGAGACAGCACTTTTTTAGAGCCAAGATTTTTCAGTTTATTTTCTTGGGAGAGATGAAAAGAGCAAAGAGCAGCACTTAGGTGTTGTGCTTCTTTATATATTTATTTAGAAACATTTAACACTAACATCAAACAAGAGACTCTATACATTTTCAGATCGGCTCAGAAGTTTGGATTGGAAAGAGTAAACAAGAACGATAATTTTGTAAGATTTATAATAATAAGAATTGCAATGTTGCAAGTTATACAACGTGAATATGAACCTAACATTTGGATTTTATCGATTATATTAATCTGCTTGCAAACCTAACACCTTGTTACATGAAATTGAACCGGTGACAACATTTGCAGTCAGTTCCCAACATATGCTAAAGTCGAAATATCATGCGCATAGGTTACTAAACTGACAACTAATTCTTCTGCAACCCAAAATTTTCAGTGTTGATCTTTGATAAATAAAGAAAATTTGCCTTTTCGATATAGTTTATCATTAACCACTTTCAAATCCAACAAGCACGTATTACCATCTGCCACAATCTGGATCATCTAAAATTTGAAAAAATTCATTGACTAAAACATCGATAAATTCAAATCATGTTCCTCCTCATCACTTGTGGATAGTGCATACATAAAATGTATGCGAAAAATGGCTCCTACATCCTGAAGTATTATTCCTATAACTTCAGGCTTTATAGTGCTAAAGGACTAATCAGGTATACTTATGACAAAAATCATTACAGCTTGGACTTTAAAATTTTTAATTCCATGAATCATGCCAGATACTCTTTTTTGCACACGATGTAAGTACGTTTAGGCGCATTCGAAGTCTAGGACATAAATACTACAAAATGTTTGAAGTTTTCATATCCTACTCCATCTGTTACGATTTCTACGTACCTTATATTATCAATTTATTTTTATCCGGCTAAGATCTTCAGCTGAGGCCGTGGATGGAAAATTCACCAGCGTTTACAAACTCTTTTCCATACTCTTCCACAAATTAAAACTCTTAGTTTTTTTATAATAATTTTATTTTTTTTTTTTATAGATATATATTTATATTTTTTTTGTTTCTATTATTGTTTACGTTTATTTTTTTAAAATTTTTAAAAATCACAGTATGTTCACTTTTCGTACAAATTTCATTATTTTTTTTGCAATCACAAATCAGACTATCGTTTTAAAATTTATCGAAAATGAAATACTTATTGGTATGATTTGTATTTTGCGTCACCAGATGTTTAAAGAAAAAAAATTAATGGTATCACTATATATTCTGATAACAAACCAATACAATAACAGATTAAAATTTTAACTTCAAATATTATAGAATTTAGTTTTGTTCAACACATTTTAATGAATGAAAATAAAGAAATTTCTTCTAATCACAATAATATGAAAACGAAAACAATTTGATAAATAATTTATATTAAAAAAAAATGGAAAAAAAACACAATTTACTAAACGAAAAAACTATAATTTTGTTCTGAAGGAGAGTATCCTTTCAGAACCAAGAATAAAAACTTACTTAATTTATTTTTCCACAAAAACTTCAAACTATCCTTGATTCTGAGAAGATTGTCCCCTCTTCAGAATCTCGTCAAAGGAGGAGTTTTTACCAAAATATTTACATAAACTTTTCTAACCGAATTAACTCCTCCTTAAACAAAATTATTAAATATTTACAACAAAAATTAAACTTATAATTAACCAATTAAAATAAACTTATCCTAAATTATATTGCACATAAAAAATTGAAAAAATTTACTTTCACCTAACATCATGGAAAAACCCTACATCTGGCAAACACCTTACAGTTAAAAATTTCCGAAATTTAATCAAACGCAATAAACTTAAATAGACAAATTAAACAACAAAAAAAAGACAAAATATCCTTTTTTTTTATGATCTAATATTTTTCCATCATGTTAAGGCGACGTAGTTTTAGTGCAATAAAACTAACAATAGATATTTACCAAAAAAAATAATAATGAAAACAATTATCCTTTGATAATAATAAAGACTAATTCTAAAAATAAAAATATGGGAAACATATTTTATATTTATGAAACGTAATTGAAAAATCTTCGTTTCATTGCCCCCTCACTCCGGGAAAAAAAAAATTCAGAAACAAGGTTTCTCGATCAAAGGTTGCTTTGATAAAACATAATGAAAAATTGAAAACATTTACTCTCTTTAATTAATTATTAATTAAATTTATACATCTTAACATCTTAGATTATAACTAAGTTCCAATAAGATAAGCATAAATTATTTTTTTTTTTTTTTTTTTTTTTTTTTTAAAACAAAATCGGATTTAAATTCTTTTGTATTCTACAAAGAAAAAAAACTATTTACATACAATGGTAATTCAATGGTAATAATGATTATTTTAAATAAGTCCCAATAAATTAGCTAATCAATCGAAAACTCGTCTTTCGTAATATACTTCGGTTAGTGACGATTAAATCACATACGTTTGCATCTTAAAATAACTAGGAAATGAACATCAAGAAAATTTAATAAAATAAAAATTGAAGTATTATCCTTTCAATCAGGATACAATAACAAACTAAGACATAACTAAAAATAAATAAGTATGATAAAAAGATAATATTCAAATATATTGCTTTAAAAAAAATTTCACTTTAAAAGAACCGAAACAAGGGCAACTCTTAGAGTTTTAAATCTTTACCGTGATACGTTGCCGTTCTGTCAGAATCATGGTCCTGAACAACGTAAACGTTACTACCAACTTTTTTAATAATTTTAACTTTTACCCATTTTGGTAGTAATTTAGCCATTATGCCTTTAGATGCATCGGACTGGGGAAAGTTTCTTCTCCAAACGACATCTCCCTCAGAAAATGGTGGAGCCCTAGCTCTAAGATTATATCTTTGTGCCGACTTTTTAAAAACATCTTCTAGATTTTGAATAACACATTTTCGTATTTTTGACATTTGAATAATGCGTTCTTCTAAGTTAGGGATAGGAAAGTGCTGAGTACGTTCATACTCTGTTCCATCAAGAATCATTTCCATACCAAAGTTTAGAAAGTATGGTGTACATTTGGTTGCTTCGTGAACAGCTGAACGAATTGCCATACCGATTTGTGCAATGTGTTTATCCCAGTCTTTTTGGCTATTCGTTTTTATAAAAGCTCGGATTGTATTACCAATTACTTGATTGACTCGCTCTACAGGATTTGCCTGGGGAGAATAAACCGCAGTTTTAAAATGTTGTACATTGTATTCTTTTAGAAGCTTTTGAAACTCTTTTCCGATAAATTGAGGACCATTATCTGAAATAATAACACGTGGTACCGAAAATAAACTGAAAACAACTTCTTCTAACTTTTTCTTAAGGGTTGGGAATTTTGAATTTCTTACCGGAAAAATTATAGGATATTTGGAAAAAGTATCAACAATTACTAACAGAAAAACATTTCCTTGTCGCGATTTAGGAAAAGGACCCATATAATCAATACTGATGATTTCCCATGGGCGTGTTGTTTTTCTCATTTTTCCCATTGGAGGGATTAAACATTTTGTTGTGGACTTGGAAGCTTTGCAAGTTTCACATTTAGCAATATATTCTTGCACATCTTGGGTAATATTTGGCCAAAAATAGTATTCAAAAATACGATGATAGGTCTTAAAATTTCCGAAATGTCCTGCTTTGGGTTCATCGTGATGTTTTTTTATTATTTGCAATCGTTCTTGTACTGGCACAAGTTGTTTCCAGGAATAATTTTCTATTCCATATTTGGTTGTGTTTTCAAACAGTTTGTATAGTTTTCCCTCTATAATTCTATAGTTAGGATGATCATGGGGGCTTTGAGATATATTTTTCATAAGGTCTTCGTACCAGTTGTCTTTATTAATTTCTTCGAGACATCTTGATAGCGCGTCAGGAACAATATTGTCTTTGCCTGGACGATGAATAATTTCAAAGTCGTAATGCTGAATTTTTAGGGCCCAACGACCAACACGACCAACGGAATCTCCTTGACGAAGTAACCATTTTAAGGCAGAACTATCAGTTACTATAAAAAATTTCGAACCTTCTAAGAAATGTCGCCATTTCGTCACAGCAATTAAAATACTTAAACATTCCTTTTCTAAAATTGTATATTTTTGCTGCGTGGCCGAAAGTTTTTGTGAAATGTAAGCAATAGGCAAATTTTGATTATTTATTGTTTGGAATAGCTGACTTCCAACGCCAACGTTAGATGCATCTGTACAGACGTAAAATGGCTTAGAATAATCTGGGTTATGTAATGTTGGAGCTTTTGTAATTAAATTTTTTAACTCTATAAATGCTTGATTTGCTTCCGTGCTCCACGTAATTTTTGAAGGTTTTCCCTTTAGAAGTTCGGTAATCGGTGCTACAATCGTGGAATAGTTTGATATGAAGCGTCTATTCCAACCAGCAACACCAAGAAATTGTCTAATTTGCCTAACTGTTTTTGGAGCTGGATAATTATTTATTGCATCAACTTTGTCCGGAGCAATTTGAAGTCCGTTTTTATTGACAATAAATCCTAGATAGTTAAGTTCTGGTACACAAAATTTAGATTTGGTATGGTTAATAGTAAGATTAGCATGATGTAATTTTTCTGCAACTATTGCTAAGTATTTCATGTGTGTTTCGAAAGTATCTGTTGCTACAATAATATCATCCAAATACGACCATACGTAGGGATGTAACTCTGGACCGATAATAGCATCTGCCAATCTAGCCATAGTAGCCGGTGCCCCTACCAGACCAAATGGCATTCGAGCAAACATATACAATGGTCTACCTGAAAGTGCGAAGGCTGTTTTAGGTTGTGATTCCTTCTCTAACGGTATTTGCCAATATGCATCTGATAAGTCGATTGCAGTAAGATATGATGTTCCTTTAAGGTTTGACAAAATATTCTCTAAATGTGGCATGGGATATGAATCTTTTATTGTTAACAAGTTTAATTTTCTCGCATCTAGACACATTCTTATTTTCCCGTTCGGTTTATAAACAATTGTCATTGGAGATCTCCACGGTGAAGTTAAACATGGTTTAATAACGCCCAATTTCAGCATACGTTGGAGTTCAACGTCAGCAGCCTTTAGAACGTGAGGCGAAATAGGGTAACATCTTTGAATAACCGGTGAACTATTTCCTGTATCGATTTTATGATGTATTACTTTAGTACAACCGAAATTATCTTCTGATGTTATTGGAAAGCTTTGGATCATTTCCATTAACTCAGTTTTCTGGTTTTCCGTTAATAATGGGTCAGCCTTATTTTCACCATCCTTAACTACAGAATTTAAAAAAAATAATGTTGGACTTAAATCGAAATTTTGCCAAAAGTCCATACCCAGAATTAGTTCTTGTGTGATTTCAGGCAACACATACATCGTTAAATTTTTCAATATGTTATTAAATTTAACAACAACGTCTACAACCTGTGAACCCTGAAGCTCTTCTCCGTTAGCTACGTAAATTTTAGATGACTCGTAACGAGAAGTTAGTCCACATTGTTTTATAAATGATTCTGAGTTTCTTCCTAAGACTGAAATTGTTGCTCCAGTATCTAATAATCCGGTAACAGGATTATTATTAATATCAACAGAAAAATATAGCCTATTGTCATGTGGTTTTTGAATAATTATGGAAGCAATTTGTTCAGAAGTATTCTTCTCCCCAGGAGTACAAACAGACGAAGAAGTAGATGGAATGTTCTCTCTATTAATAGGTGACGAATTGTGACTCTCATCTTGTTGACTTGGTGAAATGTTTAAATGGGGATGACAGGTTTGACAATAGGGGAAAATTGTATTTTCTCTACCACATCTATAGCACAAATAATCAGCTCTACGTGGTTTGGGACAGACATCTGGCTTATGTCCATTTTGGAAACAATTGACACAATCTGTAATTTGTTTGTTTTTGCTTGGTTGTTCAGAATTTTGAAAGTTTTCTGAGCTTTTTATTCGATTTTGAAATTTCGAATTGCGATAATTGTTTGAACTTTTTTGTTTGCTTCCAATATTGTTCTGAATTTTTGAATTTCGGTAGTTGGTAGATTGTGAATTGTCTATATTTGACTGAATTTTGGACCCTTTATTTTCATATAAATTTTGGCTTACAATATGAAGTTCATTCATACGTTTTGCCATTCCTACCGACGCGTTTTCTTTGCAGAGTTTTTCCATACGCTCAACATCTCTGCAAAGAATGTGCAGTTCTTCAACTGAACCAATGTTAGATAAGTTTTTAAACCCTAATCCTCTTAAATATGTTGGCCATAAATTATTGTAAAGAAATTTTAACTTTTCATATGAACTAAGTGGTTGTGTTAATTGCTTAAATAACAACTCCATGGATGACCTAAAATCTCCAAAGGTTTCGAACCGTTGTTGTTTGCGACTTCGAATCGTTTCTCTGACCCGTTCATCATAGTCAGGGTCTGAATATTCCCACCTTAGCCCCTCTGAAAACTCACTCCATGTGTTGAAGTTGCCAAAATACGCATCATGCCATTGAAGTGCACTACCGTCTAACAATAAGAAAATAGATCCTAATAATTCTTCATTTGAAATTCTTTGTGAATTGGCCATTCTGGTAACTTTGGCAAGAAATTCGTTGATATTCTCACCGCTTTTACCAGAAAATTTTAATTTCCAATCCTGAATTGGGACTGGCTTCCAACGCATATAATTTGGATTGTTTACTACAACATTATTTATTGTGTTTTGTGAATCTAACTGGAAAGGGTATTGAGGTTCAGTTACATCTGGTATGTGTAATTTTGTCTGATTATAAGAAGGTTGGGAAAATTTTGGGATAGCCCCTAAATTACATTTGATATGTGAAAAATCTTGATTTTGTGGGAAAGGAACTCTATCAGAAAGTATACGTCTATTTTGATTGTTCATATTACCGAAATTATGTAAATCGCTTCTATCCATCGGAAAAATTGATGGTTGTGTAATATTTGGTTTGCTTACCAAGCTTGGTTGATTTGTTAACGGTGGCGATACTGGTAGTGGAACATGTTGTGAATCTACAATTGATGTATCGTTGCCAAGAGTAATTATATTTGACGGGTTTAAATGTGTTTCATTGTTCAAATATTTTTCCTTCAATTTGGATAATAATTCATTACGTATATACCGCATTCTACGTAAAACTTTCTGAATTTCAGGTTTAGTTATTTCGTCAGTTTGAATTCTATTTAAACGACCTTCCAAATGTAGCAGAACGTTAATAAGTTCGTTGGAGGGTATTGCATTACTAATAAAATCCAATCTGTCAGAAACCAGTTCAATTACTTCAGACACATTTTCATCGATTAGCTTGGTTGGAACTAATTCAGGTTTAACCTGTTCTTCGTTAAGAAGATTAACTAAAATTTCAAAGGGACTTTCAGTGTATTTATTTAAATCGACATTACGAATATCTAACTCATATAGAATTTCGTTGTCGTTTAATCCTTGTATTTCCATTGTAAATCAATTTTCTCTCCCTTCAACAAAATTCCAAATAAAATACAAACCGAAAATTAATAAAAAAAAGAATATCAATCCGTTGAAATAATTAGCCTTACTTTAAAACTTTAAACTAAATTTTTGTGTCAATCACATTTATAGTTACAAAAACTATATTATTTAGAAAAATAATTTTATAAAATGTATTAAAAAACACAAAATACAACCGATTATCTTATATACATAATAAAAAAAATTTAATATAGGTCATTCATAAAAAAAAATTTTTTTATCTTGACTTAATTTTCTTTTTAAATTTTCAGTAATTTATAATATACAACTTAAATAGCTTTGACTTAAAAATAAAAATCAATTAGAAATATTTTACAGAATATATTTATCAAATAAAAATAATAGTATTATTGATTGAAAAAGGAAAAAAAAAAAAAACAATTGCGGATTTAAACTAATTTTAATAAGTTTCGAGACTTTTTATGCTCCTTTGATTTAGATTTTGATCTTACAATATATTTAAAACAAAAAGCCACTAGTTGGACGCCAATTTTGTTACGATTTCTACGTACCTTATATTATCAATTTATTTTTATCCGGCTAAGATCTTCAGCTGAGGCCGTGGATGGAAAATTCACCAGCGTTTACAAACTCTTTTCCATACTCTTCCACAAATTAAAACTCTTAGTTTTTTTATAATAATTTTATTTTTTTTTTTTATAGATATATATTTATATTTTTTTTGTTTCTATTATTGTTTACGTTTATTTTTTTAAAATTTTTAAAAATCACAGTATGTTCACTTTTCGTACAAATTTCATTATTTTTTTTGCAATCACAAATCAGACTATCGTTTTAAAATTTATCGAAAATGAAATACTTATTGGTATGATTTGTATTTTGCGTCACCAGATGTTTAAAGAAAAAAAATTAATGGTATCACTATATATTCTGATAACAAACCAATACAATAACAGATTAAAATTTTAACTTCAAATATTATAGAATTTAGTTTTGTTCAACACATTTTAATGAATGAAAATAAAGAAATTTCTTCTAATCACAATAATATGAAAACGAAAACAATTTGATAAATAATTTATATTAAAAAAAAATGGAAAAAAAACACAATTTACTAAACGAAAAAACTATAATTTTGTTCTGAAGGAGAGTATCCTTTCAGAACCAAGAATAAAAACTTACTTAATTTATTTTTCCACAAAAACTTCAAACTATCCTTGATTCTGAGAAGATTGTCCCCTCTTCAGAATCTCGTCAAAGGAGGAGTTTTTACCAAAATATTTACATAAACTTTTCTAACCGAATTAACTCCTCCTTAAACAAAATTATTAAATATTTACAACAAAAATTAAACTTATAATTAACCAATTAAAATAAACTTATCCTAAATTATATTGCACATAAAAAATTGAAAAAATTTACTTTCACCTAACATCATGGAAAAACCCTACATCTGGCAAACACCTTACAGTTAAAAATTTCCGAAATTTAATCAAACGCAATAAACTTAAATAGACAAATTAAACAACAAAAAAAAGACAAAATATCCTTTTTTTTTATGATCTAATATTTTTCCATCATGTTAAGGCGACGTAGTTTTAGTGCAATAAAACTAACAATAGATATTTACCAAAAAAAATAATAATGAAAACAATTATCCTTTGATAATAATAAAGACTAATTCTAAAAATAAAAATATGGGAAACATATTTTATATTTATGAAACGTAATTGAAAAATCTTCGTTTCACATCACATATCCTACTCCCTCTCCATCACATATTGCTTAAATCGCTTTGTAGTGTAAATTGTTTGTTAAAGCTTGCATAAACTAAAATTTCAGTTGACGTTTACGATTTCTTAATTGCTTTGAAAGACACATCCGGTTCGACTAAAACTTGCCTAGTCAATTTTTTAATAAATTGGAAATTGGAGTTGTTTGTGATAGAAGCTCTGAAATAAATTCTCCTTACAGTGGGTAAACATAACTAAAAATCTTGTTATTTTTTCAAAACCAAGTTGGAATTGGGAAAATATCGAGGCTGCAACTTTTTCGTTATCGATTTGAATACCTCCTTTATCAATCATCTATTTAAGATATTGAACTTCCAAATGTAGAGAACTTCCTTTTAGGCTTAAATATGCAACTCGAATGTGGAAAGTATGCGTATTCCTTGGTTGATGTTTTGACCATTACAGGACAGGAGGAAAGGAAGAAACCTGCAAACTGCATTCGTCTACAGAATAATATTAATAAGTTGAAAGTGTTGGTGGAACCCAAACCTAGAGATAAAAGAATCTCATGCTCTACTGACTGAGCTAGCCGGAAAAGGTGGTTTGATTCCTATAAGAAAAGAATGTCTGCAGTCCTAAGTTGGAAAGGTATTAAATCATTCGATTTCTATAAAAAAACATTCCTTCAAAAAAAGATACAACATTTTAGAATAAGTATCATTAAAAGATTCTTTTCCTGTACATAGTTTCAAATTGACGATCATCGAAAACAGAATAAAACAATGGTCATTAAAAATGTCATTAAAAAATTAAATTTGTTTAAGGACCAAGGAACAACAAATACAACTGATCCTCAAATAAAACATGGAAAGTTAGTCTAAATTCAACCCCTTGTTTAAAGTGGGTTTAGGAGTGTGCTTCATTGAAATAGATGAATGACCAGAGAACTCTAGCTATGGCATATTCCTGGTCACCATTCCCGGGCAAGCTAAAGACACCACCGGATCACCCTGTGCTGAGAATAAGAGATTAGCGTAGGAGTAGAGAACACGACAGTTATAATGGCCCTAACGAAAGACGATAACTATCCCTGTGATCGTTCCCAGGTCTGTTCTTTTTTTACCCTCTAACAGGCTACCCTCTAACAAATAGTATTTCCAAAGACTATGGCCGTTAAATAATTTGAGAGTTACATGCGATTGTCCTGACCATGTTGTGAAACCATATACCTGGTGAAATAACTATTGTGGGTTGACCTAGATGGTAAACTTCGACGGTCAACAAGGTTCATTTTATGTCACCTTACCAATTCTAAACCCCTCGCAGCAGTCATAACCATTCCACTCATCTGAGGCACGTTCGATCGTTAACTCTGTTGGAAATACCTCAAACTGAAGCACATTTCCTACCTTTGCAGCTTCAAAATAAACACAAAAAACTCTAGTTGTGTCAAGGAATAACGAATTCTGCTTGTATTTGCAACCACCATAAAAACAACTCAACAATAAATATAAAAAATGTATAAAACACAAGAACTATCTTCCCGTCAGGACTAACAAGGATCTTGCCTTTCATCCGCAGAACAAAACTTAACAGACAAATAAGAAATGTCTGCGCGTCAAGACCTACAAGACATCTTGCCTTATGCCCATAGAACAACAACACACACAAAGGTTCACACATCAAATTAAAATCTTAGTCCAAAAAAAATATTCCAAAAAATTCAAAAAAATTTTCAAATTCAAACAAAAATAATTACCAAATTTTCAAAAAGAAATTTTTCAAATGCTCAAAAAAATCCAATGTGAACAATCAAAAAATTATTTATGAAACTGCAACGTCATTGTTGGAGCTGTATAACAAAAACTTAAGAAGAATTGCACTACTGCTTTACCATTGGGATGTACCAAAAAACAATTTAGGTCAAGACTCAATCTAAGCGTAGACGTGCCTTACCTGGTTTTATAAAGAAACTGAAGAACTCCTTGAAACTGGTGAAGATCTTAAAGATTTCTCAACTATCGGGTTAGATGGCATCCATACAATTTTCTTGTTCATCAGCTGTCAGACTGAACAAAATTGTATTTATTTTCATTTATTAACGACATCTGTTGGTTAATGGTTGTTTTATATTAAATTGGATAAGGAAGTTAATGCTCGAATACGAATACATGAGTGAATGGAAAGATTATTATTAACCCAATGACAAAAGATCAAGTTCCAGGGAAATTGGCTTTAAGTTTATGAATGCATTAGTGTGATTTAGAAACTGATAATTTTATGTTTTAATTAAACAACCCGAGCAGAAATTAGCTAGGGAAAGCCTGAATACAGTCAGGGCCTGATCAGGGTCAGATAGGGCAAGCCCTATTAGGGCAATCTGATGTGGGCCTGTTCCGGACCTGAATTAGAATACCCTTTAAGGGCAAACCTTATTTGGATACATCCGGCCCTGATTTGATTTTTCATATCTGACCCCTAGTTGGGCAATCTGATCAGGGCCTGATACAAAATGCCTTACGAGGGTTTGCCCTATTTAATTTTATATGGAAAACTTAATCAGTGCCTGATCCGTTTATCCCAATCAGGGCCTGATTAGGCAAAAGCGTTACACTCATGATCAGGGCCCTATCAAACTAGGGCTAACCTGATCATGGCCGTATTTGAGCCCTAAGAAATTTCTGCTCGGGAACATTATAATAATAAAAATTATCTCAATAAATACCACTCTGCATTGAAATGTTCGTATAAAATTTTTCAATTTTGCTCATTAAATTAATTTTAAGCCCAATGAAGCCGACACTTAATAAACCACTTGTCATTAGGAATCGTGGTTTATTGTGCGGTTTGATTCCCAGTATTGCTAAATAATTTAATTAGTAAAATCAAAAAAGTTTCGAAAAAGTTTCAATGGAACTCGTGGTATTACAACCGAAAATATAAATAAACTATCATGGTGTTAAGTATTTTTTTAGCGTGCATTCAACTTCAGACACTTTAACTAATGCGAACAGATGGACAATATCAAGTAGCTGCAGATTGAATCCCGTTTGCACATAATCGTAAAATAATTACGATTTCAATAGAAAACGAGCTTTTATATCAAATGGAGATATTTTCTTAGGACTTAGGACTGGATTATTAACAAAAAATAACAATTAGAATTTATTCAGTACTCATTGAATTGTATGTGAAATGGTACCATCCTTTTAAGTCGACATGCCCTTATATGGAAAAATTCATTGATCATCACAAATTTCAACCACGTTGTGGAAAATATCACTCACATTTCATTTGCTTTAAGCTCCTTATAGCAGCGTGTACCTAAATTGCAGATATCTGTATATAGTGATAATCAAATAATTTTTAGTTTCCACATCATATAAATATATTTTCAAAAATTATTTATTCTGAAAAACTTTAAAGCTGAACCAGTTTAACTTTAATTATAGAAAATCATTAAATTAAAAAACAAAACTGGTGAGCTACATATGGCGATAATCTCATAAATAAATAATAAAAAATCAAAACAAAAACAATTTTATTTTTATTTGACTGAACGAACATTTTGAGTTAAGAAGGATAATACCTTATTCACACAATCATTTATTAGTATAGTTTAGCTAAACCCTTATTATTTTTGCTCAATTCCTTCCTTCTCTATTCATTTTTATTGGAAAAAAAATCATTCAATGCGTTTCCCTTTGATTTCCTTTACGCCAGAAAAACTTAAGCGAAGAACAACGAAAAACCAAAAATTCTTATAGGGATGTTTGTAATTTTTGATTACAGATTTATATTTTTTATTACCCTACATTTAAAATAGAAATTATATATATATTTTATCTTTTTTCATCCCTTATAATAAACGATTTTTTTTTGTAATAATATGTGCACAGATTCACGCCTGAGGTCAATCAGTCGTGGGATGTACGTTTATGTTTGTTGATTTGTTGAAATATACAATATACATCAAGTTTTTGTTGTAAATATATTAGGGATTTAATATGGAAGGAGATGAAAAAAATGTGGGATCAAAGTTTAATGTTAAATATAATCAAATATTTATCATAATTAAATTAACAATAAGATTTATTCGTTTTTAAATTAACGAAAATCAAGCTTTTAGATATTGTAAATTTATATCCTAGTGGTGTAATTTTATTGGACTTATTAAATAACATGTTTATGTTATTTGTTGGAAAAACTGCCTATAGCGATCTCCACCCCCCACCAAAACACATGATAATATTAATTAATTAATTAACAATTTATATCATTATATATTGCCAATTGAAGGTTGTATTTTATTTCGTGTAAATATATAAGTCTATTGTTACCAGAGTGTAGCACATCCAACGGACCGCTTTGTTATATTCATAAACGTTATTTATATTAAAAAAAATTAAATAATTTTACGGCTTATAAAACTAAATCACACAAAAAATAAGCAACAGAACTTTAAATATTTGCTTTAAAATAAGCAAAGTTTTAATATCTTCTTTTGTTTTTTTAATGCTTATGTTATTTGTAGTTTAAGTCTTATTGTTTTCTTAATAAATAATAATAATTGCAAAATGTGAGATTATGTTGAAAATGTAATTAGTCTGGATATTGGAAAAGCGAAAAGTATTATTTTAATTCCAAATGTATTACATCCGGAACCTTCAGATGGGTAGTGATAATTTAAAATTCTAAGTCCAGTAAAAAACGCCTCAAACCTACAGAAAAAAGTATATTGTATAACTAGTGCGAACGCGTTACCAAACAAGAATGTAGTTGTGGTGCAATCACATCACTTGCGTTTGGAAAAACAATTTGTCCTAGTTATTCACAATAATTTTTGTAATAAATGAACAAAATTTAATATATTGTTGATTATATAATTAATTTACCAAACTTAAAAACAAATATAAGAAATTTAAAACTAAACTAAAGCAAGCGATCTTCATTATAAGCTTTGCACTCTAAATTATTACCAACTCTAGATTCCAATTTGCCACTAAATAAAAAACAGCTTTATTTATTAATACAACTCTTACGATGAAGTTGGCGTGCTTTAGTTAAGATTTAAATTTTTGTACATATTTGATGTGTAACATTTAGTTTTTTGCGTGCAATAAATATTTTCGCATAGTACAATGTACTATTTGGATGTTTTGATTATTTTATTTAAGAACAGAATTTAATATTTTTTGTGCATGTGTTATGAAAAGTCGATTTTTGGTAGTGACTATTAAATTTTTAATATTTTTGTACTACAGTGTGTTTCTGTGTGTGTTTGGTGTGTTTTTTTCAAACAACTTTTATTAACAATAGTTATTTACATATCGAGGGCTGAAAGTAGAAGATTACGCCAGCGGTTCATATTGAAGCCCGACGCGAAGCGAGGGCTTTCATTGAACCAAGGGCGTAATCTTCCTTTCAGCCTGAGTGTATGTACAACGTTTTACGCACAACTGCAAAACTTTATTGTAGTATAATTCAATTTTTGAATTTTTTAAACTCGCTAGACATTTTGAAAATTATGCTAAACATGCCATGATTTTCTCTATAAACTTCATACAATAATTTATTTGTTTGTTCTAATTTTATGAATATTTTACGGGTGATTATTTTACGGGCGGTAAAGTAGAAAAATATATTAATATTTCATATAGCAACGGGATTTTATTTTACGGATGTAAAGTTCAACTTTCAGCCACGATAACTAGGATATAAAATGTGTTTTACGATTCGTTTGTGCGTAAAAAATTTTAACCACTGAAATTCGGAAAACTCTTTAAAATTAAATATCTCAAGAAAACCAAAAAACAGCCGCGTTTTGTATATTTAAAATATTTTAGTAAAAGGATAGAACTTTTTCAAGGAAAAACGTTAACATTCAATTGAGCTTTGACACTATCTTTAAAAAATTTTGTTTAATATTTTAATTTTATAATTAATACAAAAACGTTTAGTTAATTTATTCTTAAAAGTAATTTAATTTCAAAAATATCGCGGATTGGCAAAATTTTCATTTTTCATGCATGTTGGAATGTCTTATACTCAAATATTTAAAAAATAATTTTAACTTCTAAACAAGCAAAAAATTAAAGGTAGTAAATTACAAAAAAAGTCAGACAAGTGCGAATAAAATTTGCTCGCCAAGGGTTCCGTGAATGTAAAAGAACATAATATCAAAAATAATTGACAAAAAGTTGTGTTGTGACGTCTTTATATTACCAGACCATAGACACATAACAAAATAAATGTTTAATCGTAAATGTCAATAGTAAATTACAATCAAATCTACGTTGATCAAAAATGACTCAAAAGATGTTACTCTAGGTTAAATCTTATCCGCATAGCTGTTTATGGTAACTCAAGACAGATTCAATTACACCAGTTTGTAAATGATTTAAACTTCATTTTTTTATCGGTCAATCAAATGTCGAAATTTAGGAGGGTGGAGAGGCTACATATTCAAAATATTTTATTTATTATAACACAAAAACTGTGCATTGCAAAATTCTAAAAAAAGTTGTAATGTTTCTTAAATTAAGTGCTCCTTCATATGACACCCAACTCATTTGGGTCAGAAATGTTTTTTTTACTCTCCCCACACCCATCCCATAAACACACAGAAATATAATTATTTAAGACTTTGCTATGATTTTCATTCAAAATTTACCAATCTTTCTGTCTCTGCGAATTTTTTCAAATTTTTCTGTTAATCATCGTCTTAACGTAGGGGGCGGAACGGTCTGGAAGATGCACTTTTTTGACAATAACTCAAATAATATGCATCGCAAAATTCTAAAAAAAATTGAAATTATTTCTAAATTAGGTGCTCTTTCAAATGACATCTCACTCGCTTGGGTCAAAAAAGTTTTTTTACCCTCTTCACCCCCGTCCCCTAAACACCCAGAAATGTAATTATTTGAGACTTTGGTATGATTTTCATTAAACATTTACCAAACTTCCTAACTCTGTAAATTTTCACAAATTTTTCTGTCAAACAGTGTCAAAACGTAGGGGAGGAGGGGGTTGGTCTGAAAGTGGCGCTTTTTGACAATAATTCAAAAACTGTGCACCACAAAATTCTATGAATAATTGCAATGATTTTTAAATTAGGTGCTCTTTCAAATGATATCCCACTCGCTCTGGTCAAAAAAGATTTTTTTTTTACCCTCTCCACCCTGAAACCCCTTAACACCCAGAAATATAACTATTTGAGACTTCGCTATGATTTTCATTCAAAATTTACCGAATTTCCTAGCTTTGTGAATTTTTACAAATTTTGCTGTCAATCGGTGTCGAAAAGTAGGAGGAGGGAACGGTCTGAAAGTTGCACTTTTTTGACAATAACTCAAAAACTGCACCGCAAAATTCTAAAAAATTGCAATGTGTATTAAATTAGGTGCTCTTTCAAATATCCCACTCGTTCTGGTCAAAAACGATTTTTTTTACCCTCTCCGACCCCGTCTCCTAACCACACAGAAATATAATTATTTGAGACTTCGCTATAATTTTCATTCGACATATACTAAACTTTCTACTTCTGTGAATTTTTTCAAATTTTTCTGTCAGTCAGTGTCGAAACGTAGGGGGTGTGGACGATCTGAAAGTTGCACTTTTTTGACAATAACACCAAAACTGTGCATCGCAAAATTCTAAAAAAAAATATAATTATAAGTATGTGACACTTTTATATATTTTTTTCGAATTTCGCAAAATTCTAAAAAATAAATATAATTATAAGTATGTGACACTTTTATATATTTTTTATTAAAAACTTACTCATTTTTCTATCATTCTAAATGGTGAAAAACACGTGAAATCAGCAAGGTCTGGAAATGAGGTTTTAATTTTGTATATTTAGGTATTGGAATTCGTTGACATCAATAATAAAATATTTTCTGCGTTTTTAGTTTTTTTTTGACCCTGTCTTAAGATACAGGGAGTTGAAAAATCAAGAAATTGCTCGACCCTGGTGTATTGAAATGGCTCTACAGTCAAAACTACTGAACTGATTTTAATGTTATATAGCTCAAAATGTAGGTATTACAGAGCTAATCAAAATAATAATTCACATTATATGACCTTGAACACTTTCTTTTAGAAAAATAACGGTAAAAAATTCAAATTCTATTTTCTATAAATACGTAGTTTTTAATTTTTTGATTTTTTAATATGTGTAAGGTGTATATGTTACTAACATTTTATAAAAATTCAGGAGGGGAAAAGTTTTTGTTTTTTTTATTAATTTTATTGCAACACGCCTTTAAATTTTTCATCATTTAAAAAAGTGGAGTTAAAAAATGAACAGTTTTTTTGGATTTACTTATATGTTTTATCATAAATTTTTAATTTTAACTCAAAATAAATATTTTGCGCATTTTTTATTTAACTCAAAATAAATATTTTACACATTTTTTATCATATTGTTATTTTTCTAAAAGAAAGTGTTCAAGGTCATATAATAAGAATTAATATTTTGAATAGCTCTGTTCAATACCTACATTTTGAATTATATAACATTAAAATCAGTTCAGTAGTTTTGACTGTAGAGCCATTTCAATACACCAGGGTCGAGCAATTTTTTGATTTTTCATCACCCTGTATCTTAAGACAGGGTAAAAAAAATAATACTAAGAACGCAGAAAATTTGGAAGCTGGATTTAAATCCACATCAGTTCCTTTGATTTTGAAAAGGAAGCTGGATTTAAATCCACATCAGTTCCTTTGATTTTGAAAATATAAAGTTTAACTTTTTTCTTGATGAGAGTACCGACATCAACTCGCTTAGCAGATTTTCTTCGTTATTGTAGAAGTAGATATTTCCAATATTGAATCAGTAACTAGTGACGGTGCTTGTAGTAGGACACTACTAGAAAATGCCTTTTTTACTCTATTTTCCTAGCGTGTTGGTAATCCAACTCTGGGGTTCCATTGCATCATACACCAGCAGATTTTATGTGCAAAAGCGAGTTTTATATCACTGGAAGATATTATAAAACTTGTCACATAAATAGTCATATTAGACTAAGAGCCCGCGACGGCCATACCTTCGTCATTTTATAAAAGCTGAAAGTTTCTCTGCGCATACCCCCTACTCAGGTAGGAACGATTAGCGACATATGAAGTTTGGATCATAGTGGCTTTGGCAGGGAGCAGGTTCCAAAGGGGCCTCCAAAGTTTCGTGAAAGTTTAAAAGCTAATTTTTATATATTCTTCGGAATAGTATTAGAAGTCACGTCACCCATTGCCAGACACTTACTATCGTGGAAACTCCCAGCCAGACACCCCTAAACTTTAAAGTATAAGGGTGTCTGGCAGGGGGTTTCCACGAACGTAAGTGTCTGGCAATGGGTGACGTGACTTCTAAGACTATCCCGAAGAATATATAAAAAAATTAGCTTTTATACTTTCACGAAACTTTGGAGGCCCCTTTGGAACCTGCTCCCTGCCAAAGCCACTATGATCCAAACTTCATATGTCGCTAATCGTTCCTACCTGAGTAGGGGGTATGCGCAGAGAAACTTTCAGCTTTTATAAAATAACGAAGGTCTGGCCGTCGCGGGCTCTCGGTCTATATCTTCTCGGGCTTTATATAAACGAATTTTTTTTAGAATTGTTAAATGAGGTATAAACTCGGTGTACGGTGGATTACTGATGTACAACAATGTCTCATGGTTAAGCCGTGGTTAAGTTTGACAAAGATTGGGAGAGTCTTTAGACGAAGTAAGACTTATTTTGGATAAATAGAAAATCATTGAAAAATAAAGTCAATAAATGGACGTCGGTTTTAGAAATTAATGTTCTTTTGTGGCTATTGTGTAGATTTAAATAAATGAAATGTTGAACTGCAAGATATTAACAAAACTGTCATTGTTATGTTAATTTAATCCCAGAATTCAAAACCAAATTAAAAAGTTTTAATCGCGACCTTATATATTCAACACATTTAAATATTTTCCAAATCTAAAGAAATTCAATGCAGATGTAGAATCTCATGAAAAACCGAGTCAAGCTAAATTAACACATTAGGTTTTTGCAATTATTCAGTCAGTATTCAGAAACCTCATAATTTATTTTAAATCAAGATACAACACCACCAGCTTTTTTTTTATGTTCAGTGTTAACTGTTAATTATAATAAATTATAAATTAACCTCTCTGAATATCCGAAGATACCATGCCAACTAGGGATAAGATTTTGTTCAAATAAATTAAGTTTTCTTAAGAATCTTACTAATGTTAACTTTAAAATTTTGAGGATTGAAATTATCGGGAAAAACCCAAAAAGGTAAGGCATTCCATAGGTGAAGGACTCTGTTGAAAATAATTGAGTTGAAAGGCGACAGTTCTGTATACTTTTGAGCCGTATATGGCTGGCCACAACATTTGCTCTGGTGTAACGCGATAGGTTTGCTTGTTCAGGTAAAATTGATTTTATCTCTGCGGCAGTTCGTTCATCCATAATGTATTTGTAGAAAATTGTCAGATCAGCAATATTTCGTCTGTGCTGCAAGGAATCAAGTTCGTTAGTAAGAGTCGAGTTGCCAATCAGTTTAACAGCTCTACGTAGAACAGAATCAAGACACTTTGAACTACTAAAATATGCTCCACCCCATATGTGAGAACAATATTCCATGCAGGATTCCATGTCCGCTATTAAAAAACTTACGGCTTTTATATCTTATAATTTTGAAAGTAAGAACACTTATAATTTAACTATAACAAATTAATTTATTTTATTGTTAGTTCTCAGTGGAACACGACAACAGACTGGACATTTTTATCTTGTGACTTATTTCGTAAACATATATATATATACAGTACTTTTATACATAAACAAGACTTTATAACTTATTTCATAAACATATATATATATACAGTACTTTTGTACATAAACAAGAGTAATTACAATTTACATTTACGTTAGATTATTTTATATGACTACAACTGTTTTACTTAATTTAATAATTAGGACATTTATATACTTTAATTTTAGGGGTTTTTACTTTCTAGCATACATAACAACTCCTCCCCTCTTAAATGAAAACTACTATGACTTTAAAAGAATTATTAAAGGTGACTTTAAAAGAATTATTAAAAGTGACTGTGTTATGTTAACTAACAAATTTTTATCTAACATCATCTTAAAAAAAAATTTAAGCTTAAAATTATTTGTTCTTAAAAGCTATTGTATCTTAACCTTTCAGGTTCCCTTTTAACTCTTTTCGATCTTCTTGCTACAAAAGGTGGGGATTGAGAGATAGATCTTGACCGTTTTCTGCTTTCGTATAAATCGTTATTAGGCAGCTTATTTGACGTATTTTCGACATTAATATCATTGGATTCAATTAAAGGAATTCTCATTCCCGGATTTTCATCCTCATTTAATGAACTAATCTTAATTTGGTTTTGGTGTACATATCTGATATGATTTTGAACATTTATTAGATATGTATAAAAACTAACGCGTTCTATGACTCTTGCCGGTAACCAATTTAAATGCGATTTATAATGATTCCGGTATAAAACTATATCACCTGGTTTATATCTGTATTCATAATCTGACTTTTCCTGATTTATTTGACTGAAACTGACTTTTTTATTTTTAACATTTGTTCGCTTTACTATTTCGTTTAAAGGATCAACATTATTCTTTTGTTCGTTTGAAGGATCAACATTATTCTTTTGTTCGTTTGAAGGATCAACATTATTCTTTTGTTCATGCTGTTTAAGAAAATCGAAAAGAGTTCTAGGTTTATACGTGAACAAAATTTCAGACGGAGACTTTTTAGTTGTCATGTTAGGAGTGTTTCTGTTATGAAAAAGGAATTTACTAATTTTACCTTGGATTGACAATTCCTTTTCTGGACCTTCCAAAAACTTATAAAGTACCTTTTTAACTGTTCGCACACATCGTTCCGCTTGCCCATTTGACTGTGGGTGATATGGTGGAGAGTGTAGTAGTTTTATATTCTGCTTAACACAGAATCTTTTAAATTCATAACTATTGAATGGAGGACCGTTATCAGTTACTAGTTTTGTACATAATCCTAGAGTTGAGAAAATTATCAACAATTTTTCAATGACAGATGATGCGTTTGTCGTGTTCATTTGAATGACATCAATATATTTTGAAAAAGAATCAACGAACAGCAAAAAAGGTTTTGCTGCAAAATAGAAAAAATCAATATGAACACGTTCCATAGGCGACTCACTATCGGTCCATTTAGTAGTAATAATTTCTGTGGGAATATTTGTTGACTGTTGACAAATACTACAGCCCTTCTGAAAAATTTCAATATCTTTGTCGATGCCACTCCACCAAATGTATGATCTTGCGATCATTTTCATTTTCACTATCCCTACATGGTTTTCATGTAGCAATTCTAGACATTTCTGTTTTAAAGAATCTGGGATTACTAACCGATTTCTATAATAAATGCATTCATCTTCAATAGCGAAACTTGATTGTTTTGAAAAATAAGTCTTTGCATAATCTGGGATTTCTTTTGGCCATCCGTTCAAAAAATAACTATAAATTTCACACAAAATAAAATCGTTTTGGATTTCTCTTTTAACATCATCAATACGCAAAGGGAATTCAGTTGTTTGGTTATAAAAGCATATTCGTACCTCATCGACGTCAGTTGCATTTTTTAATGGTAAACGCGATAACGCATCGGCATTTGCAACCTTTTTAGCAGGTCTAAATTTAATATCGTACATAAACATAGACAAATAAACAGCCCAACGCTGCAACCGTGCTATTGCTACTGAAGGGGTACTCTTTTTTGGATTAAATATCTCCTGTAAACTTTGATGATCAGTGTAGTAAAACAAATTACTTGTTTTACCACAACAACTTCCCAGGAACACCAAAACTCCCAAACTAACATTTTCCTAACATTCTTTCCCAAAATTCAAATCAATTTTAATAAGATTTCCCAATATACAAACAAATCAATTAATTAACATAAATCTAAATTCAAAAATAAATAGACCAACAAAAAACAAACGCTGACTAAAACTTTAGTTTTTGTAAATAATTTTCCACTATTTGGGTTATTCAAAATTACAAAATCGTTTTTGTCTAAATTAAATTAAAAGAAATGTTAAATTCGCGAAATTAAATTACATAATTCTTAAGTATAATAAAATGAAAGAAAAACAAAAACTAAAGTTGTTCAGTGGGTCAAATCGATTACAATAATAATTAATAATCGTTTTTTAGTTATAAAAATAATATTTTTAATGAAGAATCAGACAGTCGTGGGAAAACATTACAAGAGTCGAGTCGAGACAACAAGTAACAATCGGGCGGTCAATAAATTCTTGAATTGATAAATATTTATTAAATTACAAAGTTATTCAGTTAAAAATTATTAAGTTAATCAATCAGAATATAATTGAGACGTTGTCGAGTGCAGTCGCATTTATTTTGTTTGGTTAAATTAAAATTTAAAAAAATCTAACGGGTAAAGTTAATGAAAATTAAAATATTTCGTACACCATAGTCAATCAAAATATTAAACACTTGTTTTATTTAAATAATTCTGAAAAAGTTAATTGAAATCAAAATAATTAAAAAAATTCCTATAAGTTAAAAAATTGGGTAGACGCTTGTTTTATCTAAATAATAATAACTGTGTTTTTACGGTAAAAATGGGTCGCAAACCTAATCGCAATCAAATTAAAAATCGTAGTGATTTCTTAAATTCCACCAAAAAAGACATATCTCAGGAATTATGTGGAGAATGTGACCTTAATTTATCAAAAAAAGATAAAAAAGTTCAGTGTCAAAAGTGTAACTTGATTTTGCATGTGGAGTGTGCAAATGTTAATCGTATTTTGTATAACGAAATCATCGAAAAAAAAGCCAAATTCTTTTGTCTAAATCACTGTGGTAATGCAAACAAAAACAACAAGCCAAACTTAGATATTAGTGATAGTGATACTGAGGACAGTGATGATGAATTAAAAGATCAAAATAATTCAGCGAAATTGGATAAAATTCTTAAACTCAATAAAGCAATTCAAAAAATCCTCGTAAATTACATTAAACTTGAAGAGCGTATAGTATCCTTGGAAAACGAAATTGTAAATCTTAAGCAAGAAAAATTTAATGACCATGTTGTGTTCGGTGGCATACCTAATTCTACAGTTCGATCGGATATGGATATTGTGCTAGATATCACCAAAACATTAAAAGTACCACTAACTAAGAATGATATAATAGAAATTCGCAGAACCAAGAACAAAAAACAGGATGTCAATGTCAATAATCTACAAGCGCAAATTATTGTACAGTTTGCATCACATTTAACAAAATTTAAATTGATGAAAGCTAAAAAAAATCATGGTCCAATATTTACACATCAGGTTGCCGATTTTGATGACAAAGAAAAGCAAGTGTTCTTGTCGTCATTCCTCATAACTCATAATGTAGACTTACTCAGCTATGCTAAGAAATTGAAAAGCAACGGATTCAAGTATATATGGTATGATAATTTTAATAATACTATACTAGCAAAACAAAATTCTGATTCTAACGTCATAGTAATCAAATCAAAATCACAAGTAGATGCAATTATAAAAAATTTAAAATAGTCATTTAAGCAATAAAAATCTTTCATTCATTAAACAATAAATATGGATAATACATCCTTTAATTTAATTGATTGTGTAGATATAAAATACTGTTTAAATAAAACTAACAGTAACCTAGATTGTAATTTAAATATAATATATATTAATGCTCAGAGTATCAGAAATAAATTCTCCGACCTTAAATACCTAATATCGTCATATGGCTCAGTAGTTCATATAATCGTGTTAACGGAAGTGTTTGTTAGTAACAATGAAATTAATAATTATAAAATCGATAGTTACACTTCATATTTTTCTACAAGGGAACACAAGAGGGGTGGTGGAACAGCAGTTTATGTGCTCAACAATATTCAATCTGATCTTATTTTAGATTTGTCACTTAATTTAAATAATTTTCTTTTAATTAAACTTGCAAGTCTGGAATGTAATATACTTGCTGTGTATCGACCACCATACAGTAACGTCGAAATTATTAACGTGTTCCTTTTGAAACTTGATGAATTATTACAAAATCATAAGAATATGTATGTGATTGGAGATTTTAATTTCAATTTATTAAATGATCATGATCATACCGTCCAAATGTATAATGATGTAATATTTTCAAACGGATATTTAATACTTAATAAATTAAATCCAGAGTATGCTACACGTATAACTAGCACATCACACAGTATTCTAGATCATATCATGACTGACATTGTCACTTCCAAATATTTTCTTTCTGTCAATAATAGTATATTGGGTGATCATCAAATGTTAGCATTTAGCATTTCCAAAGAAAATATAAATATACCAAAAAACATTACAAAGACATACTCATTTTTAGAATATAATAAAATTGATAGTAATTTATTTTTGAAATTGGTAAATGAAACTTACACAATGGGTGGTCTAGTAAATCTTTGCTCGTCAATTATTAACAAATATACTAAAACTATAACAAAGCAAGTTCCTATAATAAAGGATGATCCTTGGTCATCCGATGAATTAAAAATCTTACAAAAAAAACGAGATAAATATTATAAACTCAAATGTAAATATAAAAATAATGAATATCTTAAAGCAAAATTTACTTCTTTGAAAAAACAGTTAAGAGAATTAGAAAATAAATCTGCAACAAATTACTTTCATAATGAACTGAGCAATAATGACTTTAGAAAGGTATGGAAAATTATGAATGAGCATGTGTTTAAAAAAAATAAAAGTATAAAAAAAATAATTTTAGAGCATGATAATACAATTTCTACTGATACTAAAGCAAATTGTGATATATTTAATAATTATTTTGTAAATTGCATAAAAACAATTATCCCTGATAGTAGTATAGACATTGATTCTGTTTTAAACCAGCATGATAATAGCGCACCTGAAATTTTAAGCCCAACAAATAATGAGGAAATTGATGATATAATTACAAATCTGAATAAAAGATCTGCGGTAGGATACGATGGAATATCCGCAAGGTTTTGTTTAAATTTTAAAGAAATTTTAGCTCCTAAATTATGCACTTTAATAAACTCTTCTATGGCTAAACATGAGTTTCCCGAATGTCTCAAAACTGCATTACTAGTACCAATACACAAAAGTTCTAGTAAGATGACTGCTAGCAATTATCGTCCGATTTCTCTTTTGAGTACATTCTCTAAAATATTTGAGAGCGTACTTTACCGAAGATTAGACAAGTTTTGCCAGATAAACAATATAATAAGTAAACGACAATTTGGATTTTGTAAAAAGTCGAGTACACTATCCGCTGTATCTGAAATTATATATGATGCTAAAACCGGTCTTGATAAGAAACGACTAGTGTCATGCATTTTTATCGACTTGCAAAAAGCATTTGACTCGGTATGTCGTAAAATCCTAATTAAAAAACTGTTTGATATTGGAATTAGAAATGATAGTTTAAGAATGTTTTGGAGCTACCTTTCGAGTAGGAAGCAATCAGTCAAAATAGATTCAACCGTGGGCAGTACTCAAGATATCATGTATGGTGTGCCACAAGGTTCTTTGCTTGGGCCACTCCTCTTTAACATATATGTAAACGATGTTTTTTCACTTATACTATGTGGAAAAACTGTAATGTTCGCTGATGACATGGCTTTGATATACAATGAAAAAACATGTAGTGACCTTCGTCTTAAAATGCAGTCTGACCTCAACCTTATATCAAATTGGACGGCAAAAAATCATCTCAAATTAAATGAAAAGAAAACTAATTATTTGATATTTTCTACAAAAAATAAATGCATGGATGAATTTGACAGTTTTGCCTTATATGTAAATAATAACTTAATATCAAGAGTTTACTCCACCGAATACTTGGGACTTTACATTGATCCCTACTTAACATGGTCTTTCCATATAAATAAAATAAAAAATAAAATTCGTACATCTAACTTTATCCTCTATAAAATGAGAAATATATTGCCAAAAAAAATCAAATATCTTATCTATCATACTCATGTATTAAGTCATGTTAGATATTTGCTACCAATTTGGGGTATCACAGCATATATGAGAATTCGAGAAATTCATGTTTTACTAAATAAATCATTAAGAAATGTCAAAAACCTTAAGTTTGATTGCTCCACTAATCTACTTTACAGTAAAGATATTTTACCTGTAGAAAAATTAGTTGACTATGAAGTATTGTTGTTTATATATAGGATTAAGAATAATATTATTAAACACAATTTTAATTTTCATGAAGTAAGCTCACTACACAGGTATCCTACGAAAAGCGCAGACGGTAATTATATTATTCCATATTTTCGTACATCTGGTGGACAAAGCTCCACATTATACAAAGGGCTATTATTATTTAATAATCTTCCTGCTGGTTTGAAAGAGGAACAAACGCTTAGTGTATTTAAAAAAAAATTAAAAACATATGTCTTTGATAAATTATAATAAGTTACAAATAAAAAAAAACTTACTATCTACTTACTAATGAGTAATGATTTTCTTTTATAAAGTTGAATAATTTTTTAAAAACTTTTTTACTAAAATAAAATTGTAACCGAAGTCTTGTTACGCTTTAAATTTAAGTTAAAATAAGAAACAAAATAAAATTTGTGATTGCTATCAACAACTCCTAAAATTAAAAATTTATTTGCATTTAGCACTATGTGCTTTTGCAAGTATTAACTATAGTTTAATATTTTGTAATCTTCTTTTTATAATTATTACTAATAAACTTATTAAAGAAAAAAAAAAAAAAAAAAAAAAAATAAGTTTCAAATTAATTAATCTATAATTTATAGCAAACAATAAGTTACAAAGTTATTCAGTTAAAAATTATAAGTTATTCACTCAATAAGTTTCAATAGCAAACAATAAATTACAAAGTCATTCAGTTAAAAATTATAAGTTACTCAATCAATAAGTTTCAAATTAATTAATCTATAATTTATAGCAAATAATAAATTACAAAGTTATTCAGTTAGAAATTACAGGTTATTTAATCAATTAGTTCGTAAATTAACTAATCTATAAGTTATAACAGATAATCGATTAAAACGCTATTCAGTTAACAATTATAACAGTTAGTCAAATTATTCAGTTAACGAAACAATCAGTTGTTGCAATTAATCAACAACCAGTTTGGCCAGTTTAATTTAGTTACCTAAGTGCCTAAAACTATATATGTAAATACGAACATCTGTGTAAATCTGGTGAACAAATAAATAAAACAAACTATTAACAAGTGTTCAAGACTTTTAATATTAAAATTAAGAGTGGTGCTCACATAGTGAATCAAATCGCATTACAATTGAAGTAAAACCGGGTTCACATCATAACTTGGTACAGCTAATTGAAAAATTGGCTCTACATCTTAATATAGTAGTGTTGTAATATTCATAGCAAAATTGGCTCTACATCTTAATATAGTAGTGTTGTAATATTCATAGCACTACATCAGTACAAATCAAAATTTTTTTTCCTAACAAATACTTTTCAAATTTTTTAACTGCAAATACTACCGCCAATGCTTCTCGATGGAGTTGTGAATAATTTTGTTCGGCCGACGACAGAGTGCTTGACGCAAACATTACTGGTTTTTCAATATCATCTACGAGATGTGATAACACACAGCCAACTCCATACGGACTAGCATCGGTTGTTATAATAATTGGTTTCAAAGGATCAAAAAGTTCCAAAATATTATTGTCTAAAACTAGTTTTTTACAAATTCCAAAAACATTTTCGCATTCTTCGGACCAAATAAAAGGAACATTATGATGCAGAAGATTATAAAGAACATGCAATTTTGAAGACAAGTTAGGTAGAAATCTGCCATAATAATTTAAGAGACCCAGGAAGGATTGGAGTTGTTGAACATTTCTAGGCGAAGGAGCGTTGACAATTGCATCCACTTTTGTACCATCTGGCCGAATTCCATCACCCGCAATAATGTGACCAAGGTATTTGACCGAGGTGTGAAGAAACTTACATTTTGACAAGTTTATTCGAACATTATGTTCATTCAGTCTCTTTAAAACATTAAAAAGGTTTTCCTTATATCCTTCCAATGTAGATCCACCTACAAGAATGTCATCCAAATAACATTTTACATAAGTCATCTGATTCATTATTTGATCAATTACCCCTTGGAAAATAGAAGGTGCACACGAAACTCCAAACGGGAGTCTGGTATATCGAAACAAACCTTTATGTGTATTTATAGTCATGTATTCTTGAGATTGTTGACTTAATAAAAGTTGTTGATAAGCGCCAATAAGATCAATAACACAGAAAAATTTGCAACCAGATAAACTTGCAAAAATGTCCTCAATGTTTGGAAGTGGGTAGTGCTCTGTCATCACAAAGCGGTTTATGGTGACTTTGCAATCTATACATAAACGAATTTCATTGTCTTTCTTAGGTACAACCACAACTGGGCTTGCATATCTACTATGACGTATTGGTATTAAAATATTTTCACTGACAAGTCGGTTTATTTCTTTATCGACTTTGTCCCTAAGACGGTAAGCAACCGAATACGCGGCATGAAAAATTGGCACTGCATCTTCACTTAATACTATATCTGCTATATAACCCTCGATTGGCCTAGTTAAACTATGATCAACTATTTTAGGAAACGACACTTTAATTTTATCAACGATTTCTACATTGAGTATACCCGAAATTTCATTATCTATTTTTTTATCATTACTTACTACCTTTAAGTTTTCAGTTTGGTATCCAGAAAAAAATGTGTCTCTCCATTTTGGCCAAAAAATATCCAACCAATCACGTCCTACAAGAGCATTATATGAATTTTTGGTATTAATTATACCTATGTTTAGATATTCCATTTTTTTCTCATGACAAGGCTGTACTCCTACTGAAATTGTTCCCAAAACCTCTATATCTTCACCTGAAACGTTATAAAATTTTTGAGACTCATTTCTAACTTTTATATTTCTAAAATTCTTAAAATACTCATCCTTAGACATTACAGTTGCAGATGCGCCAGTATCCACTTCAAACTGGATGTGTTTTTCTTCTATAATAAAATTTACTAACAGTGTGTGATTTGTAGACGATATGCTGTTTATGACATTAAACCGATTTGTGGTAGAATTATTCCAGCATACTGTTGAAATGTGACCAACTTCATTGCATCGAAAACACTTCCATTGTTGTGCCGGACAATTTGCTTCCCAATGTCTGCCAGTAGTTCCACACCTTTTGCATCGTCTCGGTGGAGAACGATAGTTATCACGTTTGTGGCTGTTGCTTGTGTTGTTATTTTGATAGTATCTCGGACTTGGACTACGATAATTTCCACGTGAATTACTTGGTGATCGATCTTGTCTTCTTCCTCGAAAATTGTGTTGATAATTTTTATATGCGATATACATAATTGAAGACGCTGTAGGCACTTGGCGAAACATTTTAATATTATTTTAAATATTTTATTTTACTTGTTATAAGTTTCGCAATAAATACAAATTATAATTATTGTTTTATTTTTATTTTTATTTAAACAAAATATATATGTATATATATATTTTTGCTCGATTAATTTCGGTTGTTACACCATTATCAAGAGCTTGAAAAATATATACTGTATATTAAAAATATATACTGTATATATTTTTCAAGCTCTTGATAATGGTGTAACAACCGAAATTAATCGAGCAAAAATATATATATACATATATATTTTGTTTAAATAAAAATAAAAATAAAACAATAATTATAATTTGTATTTATTGCGAAACTTATAACAAGTAAAATAAAATATTTAAAATAATATTTATATGCGATTTTATTAACGGTTTTAAAAACAGGTTGACTCTCTGCTAACGCCATTTCTAAATTCAATGCCAGTTCACATGCGGCATCGAAACAATCGTCGTTTTCTTTCGTGTTTAACAAAGCTTGAAAAATTCTTTGATCTCGAATGCCTACAACGAAACGGTCCAACAATGCTTCTTGTATTATAATTTCCTTTAATTCCTTATATTTTACATCTTTTTTTTTCTAATACTCCACCAAAATCACACGGACCAACCATTGACTTAAGCCACAATATAAATTCTGACACAGTTTCACCTTCTTCTTGTTGTGCTCGATGAAACTTGGCTCGTTCTGTTCGTATATTCCTTTTCTTTGAAAAAAAAGTTTTTAAAAGCGCTATGCATTCCTCAAATGATTTTTCGGATGGCAATTTGGGCACCATTAGTTTCATAAGCGTCTCATATAATCCCGCTCCAATAACTGTTACAAAAGTAGCCATCTTTTTATCGTCTTCTACTTGATTGGCTATAAAAAATTGTTTTAACCTGTCTTCGTAAGCCAACCAACTAGTTCCTTCGACATATTGTTCAATTTTACCCACCATTTTCACAAATTTATTAATATATATGTAATTAAAAAAATTTACCAAAAATAACTTTTTTACACCACGCTATTGTTAGTTCTCAGTGGAACACGACAACAGACTGGACATTTTTATCTTGTGACTTATTTCATAAACATATATATATATATATATATATATATATATACAGTACTTTTATACATAAACAAGACTTTATAACTTATTTCATAAACATATATATATATATATATATACATATACAGTACTTTTGTACATAAACAAGAATAATTACAATTTACATTTACGTTAGATTATTTTATATGACTACAACTGTTTTACTTAATTTAATAATTAGGACATTTATATACTTTAATTTTAGGGGTTTTTACTTTCTAGCATACATAACAACGGCATCTTTCCAAAAAGCCTAATTTTTAACAGCGTTCTTAGCTAGGTTAAAAATATGAGGATCACATTTCGTATTGCTTTCAACTTCTACTCCTAGAAGTCTTACAGATTCTTTCTTCACAAGATCTTTGGAGTCAATCTGTAATGAAAGCAGATTAGGTGTGGATAATGTAGAAAAATGGCAAACTAGTGTTTTGCTCAACATTGAATTCAACATTGTCAACGAAACCCAATCCTTGATTGCCCTGAGATCGACATTTAAGGAATTTATCAAATTCGATCTACAGTTATTAAGCGCAGAAGGTGAATTTAGATTTGATATTTCTTGTGAAACAAAGCGTGTGCTATCATCAGCAAAGATATGGATACGATTAACAGTTGAATCTAGCAAATCATTTATATAAATAAGAAAGAGAGTTGGTGACAAAGCGGAACTTTAAGGAACTCCTGCATTAGTTGAAAAGACATCAAATAAGACACCATCAAAATTTGCACGGATATTCTTTATTTGGCAATTTTAAATTTAAATGAAACTCAAATGCATAATTGATTAATTTTCAATCGAGTTCAATATGGGCCACAACACTTGCTCTGGTGTAACGCGATAGGCTTTCTGGTTCCGGTAAAATTTGTTTTATGTCTATAACTATACGGAAGTTCGTTCATCCATAATGTATGTGTAGAAAATTGTCAGATCAGCAATTCGTCTGTGCTTCAAGGAATCAAAGTCATAACTAAGAATCGAGTTGCCAATCAGTATAACAGCTGTACTCTGAACGAATCAAGACACAACAATATGGAAACAATTCTATAAACAAAAGTTTATATAGTTGATTTGGAAAACCTGTAGAAGAATCCCCGAAAGTTTTAAAGACACCTTTTAAAGACACTAGCGACGGTTATATTGTCAATTTTTTCATCCACATATGCGTGGAAGTCACTATTCTCGGAAATGAATTTACGAAGGATAGTTTTGATGAATTTTAAAATTTTCAAATGAATTCTATCAAAAAAAAAATTTTGAATTATTTTACCCAGTTTTTCAGCCAATTTTTATGTATTATTTATTCAACTTTAAGTTGCTATATTTGGGCACCGTGGCCATAATCAATTTTATATAGGACAAGTTGAGAAAAAGAATGGCTGATAAATCTAGCTCGGCATGCATTCTGTTCAAAGCGACGAACTACGAACCCTACAATAAAAATTTCTAATCCAAGATGCAGCAACAAAAATCGCATTATTTAACTTAAACTTAATAAAATAATTAACTTAAACTTAATAACTTTATATTTATATTTCAATTTAATCTTTAAGAATTTAATTGTACATAGTTTTAATTTTTGTTAATAAAATTCTGCAAACGTTTGTTTTTATTTTATTTGTAACAATTGTATTTTGTAATATTACAAATAGCTTGGCACGTGAGCAATTTTAAAAAAATAGATTGAATTTTTTTGCACGCGTACTGAAAAAGGCTCACCAGCCCTGGTACTTGAATCTATCAAAAAATTTATTTTCTCAAAAGTCTCACATCGTAACCCTGTAAACCAAACGAAAACAACTTAAGTTATATTTGTATATGTCATCTTATGTGGACAGGTTAGTTTTATACGCACCTCAAGTTTCAGGTCCATATAGCATTTATAGTTTACGAGATAATCGATATAATGTGAAAAACTCGTTTTACTCTCACCAATAGGGTTCGTTATAAAAAACGGAACCCTAATAATAAGAACGAAAAAACGCCTCACTAACCCAGCCCTGTGACTATTTCCTCAATTTTTGTTGTGATACTATTTTCCTGTGCTGTATTTCCTCTCTATCCTTAATCCAGGTATTTATTTAATTATCATCCACTTAAACTTGCAGTTATTGTTTTTTCCTATGGCTTTGATGGCACCTTTGATAAGGTGTGTCTGTTCAACTTGAAATGTTTGTGAACTTCTTTTATTAGTTTTATTTTCTTATTTTAAATAAATAACTTCTTGTTTTATATTATTTAAACAAATTTCTTTTCTGTCGAAAACGATTTTATTAAAAATTCACATTTATTTTAATTTTTAATTAAAGAAATTTTTATTTAAATTTTAATTTTAATTTTTCGCTAACAAAAACTAGTTTTACCTATTTTTTAACTATTTTTTTAAACATGTATTGTATCAACAACCAAATTAAAATTTTTAGTATTCTCATCAAACGGAATGATCGATTTTTTATTTAGCGCGAATTTTCTAAAGCCGTTTGTCTTTTATATACATTGATCACTCTTATAATAATTATTTAGCATTTCTTTTCCATGATCTCAAAATACAGTTGATCAGAGAAAAAATGGAAATCATATCATAAGCATTTCTCCTAGCGATATTTTCATATACCAAAAAATCAATATCCATACCAACACATAAATTCTGAACAATCACAAATTCATTTACATTTTGATATATTGATGAAAATTTCATATTCTCTTTTTGATATGATATTTGTATGATATAATTTCTTCTATTGTGGTAGGTTAAAAATGAAAATAAAGAATAAATAAAATTGTAATTTTAGTTACGGAGTTTCTTTGGATGTTTTGTTTTTTTTATTTTAATTTTAAAATATATAGTTCTGAAGTAGAATAGTGCATTGGTAAGATGAATGAATCGAAATAGAGCCGATCGTTACAAAATATTCTTGCATAATCTAAATAATCTCATAACTTTAGTCCTTTTTAAGGTTCAATTTTTTATACGGAGTATAAAGGTGAGAGTAAAACGAGTTTTTCACAATATATCGATTATCTCGTAAATTATAAATGCTATGGACTTGAAATTTGAGGTGCGTATAAACCTAATCTGTCCACATGAAATGACTGATACAAATAAAACTAAAGTGGTTTTCGTTTGGCCTACAGAGGTACGATGTGAGACCTTTGAGAAAATACATTTTTTTATAGATTTAAGTAGGGTATCATATGAAAGGGCTTCATTTCGGTATTGCTTAAAAATTTATTTTGGAATTTTACACCTCAGCTTTTTTTGTATAATTTTGCATAATGACGTTTTCTTCATGTTTTCTTACCTCGATTAGCTCCAAACCTAACTGATCGGAAATCTTCAAATGTATTTGGAATGATAGAAAAATTAATAAGTTTTTAATAAAAAATATATAAAAGATTCATATACTCATAAATTAAAATCATATTTATTAAGGGGATGGAAATGAGAAAGGGCAAAAACACTATTTAAAAATAAATAATAATATATATACTATAATAATATACTATTTAAGGAGCACCTAATTTAAAAAACATTGCAATTTTTTTTAGAATTTTGCGGTGCACAGTTTTTGAGTTATTGTCAAAAAAGTGCAACTTGCAGACCGTTCCGCCCCCTGCCTTCCGACGATGGTTGACAGAAAAATTTGAAAAAATTCACGGAGACAGGAAGATTGGTAAATTTTGAGTGAAAATCATAGCGATGTCTCAAATAATTATATTTCTGTCTAAAACAGAAATATAGGAATGGATGTGGGGAAAGTAAAAAAAAAACTTTTTTGACCCAAATGAGTGGGGTGTCATATGAAGGAGCACTTAATTTAAGAAACATTACAAATTTTTTTAGAATTTTGCAATGCACAGTTTTTGTGTTATTGTATAAAACATATTTTTAGTATGCAGCCTCTCCACCCCCCTAAATTTCGACACTTAATTGACCGAAATATAATCAAATTTAAACCATTTACAAACTGGTGTAATTTAATCTTTCTTGAGTTACCATAAACATCTATGGATGAGATTTAACCTAAAGTAACATATTTGGGGTCATTTTTGATCAAAGTAGATTTGATTGTAATTTACTATTGACATTTACGATTAAACATTTATTTTTTGTATGCGTCTATGGTCTGGAAATATAAAGACATACAACACAACTTTTTGTCAATTATTTTTGATATTATGTTCTTTTGCATTCACGGAACCCTTGGCGAGCGAACTTTATTCGCATTTGTCTGACTTTTTTATATTTAATCTATATATTTCTATGTATTATTAATTTAATTTAATATCATTTTTTTGATTCCTTTTATAAAAATATTATTCAAAGAAATTTTAATTGTGGCATCATTTAGCAAGAGAAATTAGTAAAGGGCACTTGAGGCAGATTAATTTACATGTGAAATGTATTTTAAAATTAAAACACATTAGTACACACAACGTTATAACAAATTCATTTTTAGAAATAGATGACAAAAGATGGTGGTGCAAAAAATAGTGAATTTTTTTTTGATTTAAAAGTTTTAAGTTAATTTAAATTAAATAATGTAATAATGTTTCAGGATATTTCAATTAATATGTATCGCGACTCGTGAACAATTGGGTGAATGTAAAAACATTTATTTATTGGACGCCACAATATCACTCGCTCTGGAATTATCATACACGACAAACACAATTAGTTACACTGCTGCATTGCTCCTGGTTGAGCGTAAAATTACATGGTGACTATTTTTATTTGAAATTCAGATTCCCTTCATTTGTTGATATATTTGTAAATATATATGCTTTCGATTCTTTAAAATTATACTCTTCATTGATGCATAAGATCTGTTTTTCGTTGTGATTTTTTGTAATTTTCGAAAGCACAGTTTTCGACTTATTTTCAAAAATGTTTAAAAATCTTTCTATCTACCACTGTCCTGTCCATTAAGACAATGGATTTTTTTACAAACCAAAATCATGCAGTTTTTACAAAATAACAATAAATTGTACAAAATATTTGTTAGATTAAGTAACTAAGAGAAAGAAAACTATACATATTTTTACTATAAAACAAACTACATATTTGTTCGAACTACATACAATGGAATAGTTTGCCGGAATCCTTAGTCTCAGGTGGCTTCAACCTGCAGAGGTTTAAAAACAACGTTCATCAACACCTTTGAATGCCAGTTGTTGTGGGATCTAGGTCTGGACCTAGGTCTTACAAGGTATTTATGTGTTGTTGAGACACATATTCTAAAGCCTATTACACAAAACTTTTTATTTAAAAAAAAAATATATTTTTACTATCATATAAATTTTGTGAAATTCACAAACGATATTTAAACATTTACTAAATTTTTGTAAATTGTATAGTAGCTTTGTATAATGTACAAAAAAATTAAAATTTCGTTAAAGGTCACTTACAAGTAAGGTAGTAAAATAAAATTTATAAGGCAATTTGTAAATATTTTTTTTGTACCGTATATATGCTCCATATAGGAACGTAGGCTGCCAACAAGTGTACTTGACTTGTATTAATTTCAATTCACTTAATTTTATGGTTGAGTTTCCCTTGAAGATTAAATTTAATCGATTGGTTTAAGATGGTTGTTCGCCTATAGTTATTTCAATTTATCAGCTATATTATTTGACTATCGGTTCATTGAAAAACTGATGTGTTGATGGTTATTGCTTGCTAAAATATCACTTTGATCTAAACGGGAGTTGAACCCAGGTCTTCCAAGCTCGAAGTTCGGCGTGTTAACTTCTCACCCACTCAACACTTGAAAGAAAATATGGTGTGGAATAATGCACCACGCTGGTCTTAAAGTCGCATTCAACCATTAGTGCTTATTTCTGTTCCATTGTGCAACCCTTTACAAACAATAATATGCTTATTTAAATTAACAGGGTTGTTCCTTTACGCGTAATCTAAAATAGATTACATTACATGTAATCTATGTAATGTAATCAATGTCATCTATGTAAATTTGGCGTAATCTATTAATTTTGATTTAAGAAGAAATATGTGGAAATATTGTATTCTCCCTACTGAAAATTTTTTCGCAAAACACATGATCAATAATATTGTCAAAAACAAGATCTTTTGATCTTGGAAAAAGTTAATTTATTGCTAAAAAATTTTAGACTTCACATCAATTAAATAGATTACATTATAGATTACACGAAAATATCTCGCGTAATTTACACGTAATCTATGCGTAATCTATACATGTAAAGTAATCTATTTTGTCTACGGCACAACCCTGAATTAAATACACTGATTTTTTTGTTAATCTTATAAAAAATCCAAAACAATCCAAAAAAATGAATCTTGCATATTTAATGAATTCAAATTAATGTTTAATTTGCGCAATTCAACTTTTAAATCTTACAAATGTTGATGAATTTTATCAAATCAAACTGTATTTACATATTACACACTTTTCTAAATTCACAATATTTTTGTTAAATTAATAGATCTTACAAACATTTTTGTGTGTTAAATACTTACAAACAAATTGCATATAATATCTATAAATTACTCAGCCTTAACCTTTTCTTTATCTGTAGTGATATTTGCAGTTGGCTAGAGTAGTTCAACCCTTTTTGAATATTTTAGAAAAGAATACTTTTTAACAAGGCTCAGTTTTTTAAACGCAATACAGAGACATAATTAAGGAAATATGTACTCTGTAAATGTCTAACAAACGGGAAATTAATTAGGTAATCACACCCCATACATAATTCGCCTAAAAAATAAGTAAGTCAACAATCACAATATCACACGAGTAGTTTTTACGGAGAAAAACTCTGCCTCCTTGTTTGTGGCTCTTGGGACATTAAAGCCACAGTGGTAATCGTTAGAAACCATCACTATGATAGCCCTTATATAGTATTATAACTCAGAAAATTCATAAAACCATGTTCGTCTATTATATCTGCTATCAAAATTACTGTCTATCAAGTAGAAAGAATATAAATTAAGATGGTTAAAAAATGTTAGAGACAATCTCTTCTATATATACAGAAATGATTTTTGTTGTTTATACTTATAGACAACATTCCGTCCGGATCACGAATTATAAATATTAGTAAAGTGTCAACATTGGTTAAATTTTGTAAAAATATTATACATAACAGAAAATGATAAAATGTGTCTGAACAAGGAAGAATGGAGAGGAAGAGTTTTGTCAATAGTTGTTCTTGCAATTTATTTTATGTCAAATGAGACGGGAGGAATAATAAAATATATATAGATAAAATAAATATTTGACGATATGTATCATAAAAGTCGGATAAACAGAAATAGATTTAATGAACATTTAACCAATTTAGTTTAGGGAATAAAGTTTATCACTGTTACAATCCGTTTCTCTAGTGCTTCGCGTTTCCCAAACAACCTCTTTGCAATATCGATGAAACTTAATTTTTAGTAACGGTCAATAAGAGGACTCGGAATGATAAAAATCGTATGCAAAACAAATTTTAGTGATAATTTTTTTTCGAAATAGTAACTGAATTATTTTATATAACATATATCAAAACTAATTATTTTGATATAATTTTTTTTATAAATAAAAATCTAAATCAATATTTTCCTAAACACTTAGCGCAATATTATCTTTTGGTAAATATTGTAGGTATTTACCACCAAATATGTATCTTGTTATGATTATTTCAATTATGAGTAAATAGACACAATCCGTATTTTCATCTATATTTATAGTGTAAATGTTAACTTACATAAATAAAATGTTATATTTTATTTGCGTAGAGTTATTTTTTATAGCTACTGTTTAATATATAAATAAACTTAATTACATATTTCTTATTGTATTAATTAGAAAAGTTAATAGAATAAAGTGGATGTCTTTTGCTATTATATTTACAGGAGTAAGGTTTGCCTAGATAGGATTTATTTATAAGTAAATTATGATTTTGAAAACAGAGCTTTAAACTTTACAACCGATTCTCCGAAAGCCTGTACAATTTTCATTTGGGCACAGTAGTTAGCTGTAAGTATGACGTTTAGCTGTAATTATGACGTGTTAGTGGCCTAGTGGTAAACATCATGGACTTCAAACTCAGAGGAGTCAAGTTCAACTCACATCTAGGTCAAATTGCTTTTAAGCAAAACCCGTCTATCATCCTAAGTAGTTTAACCACATAACATAAATGGTGTTTGTTGTGCCCAAATTTGCAAGATAATAAATCGTTGAGCGGTAATCAATAATAATTAGCAATAATGAACAATAATCATCAAAAACCAGTAATAAGTAGCAATACTCATAAATTGTTGTACAGAAAATCGATTAAAAATTGTTTCCAACATATAACATGACTATTAATTAAATTTTAATTTGCTAATTTTCTATCTTAACTTGAACCTTTAAATTTGAAAATAAATTTCTCTAATGCTTTTTGTCTTAATTCAACTAAACTACACAACTTGCATTTGATTTTATAAACAAATAATCATTTTTTTCTACAATAATTATTTTGTATATTGTAAAATAAATACATATATTGTATTAAATTTATTAATATCAAAAAAAATATTAAAACAGGTGATGCAGTAACTAAAAACGTTTTCGAGTCTGAATTCATTTAACCTTGACCGATTAACTTGAAATTTGCTGAATAGTTAAGGGATGACTCCAAAATCAAAGGTGACATAGCGATAATTTGCGCATTTACCCTGCGGATAGATGCCACTTCTTCTCGGAGAAGGAATTTTTTTCACTCAAATTAAGCCTGAAAATAAATAAAGAGACACATTTTAATTCGAATTATTCGAAAGCGTATTTTCCTTAGATCCATATTTTTCGAGTAATTCGCAATTGAAAAATTGCATTTTTCGTTCAAATAAACATGATTTTGGCGGTTTTTCACACATAACTCAAATACTCTCAATCAAAAAAGTTGAGATGAACAAAAATCAAGTTAAAAACGAAAAAGAGATTGGGTTTGTATGAGTTTTGTAAGTCCATAACGAAGGAAGTTATAGCTCATTGAAGAGAATTATATTTTTTTAACAAGTTGCTTCGAAGTATTCAACGTTAAAAAATGGAAAGCGTTGCATTTTTCGGAGAAAACTTCTAAAATATTTTTATAATGCTTAGCAATATATTTAAAATAAGTACTAATTTAATTCGTGTCCATTAAAACTAAGCGAGTTACGATGCAAAAAATGGTGAGCAACTCGAGTTTAGAAGAAAAATAAGCGTTAAAAGCCCAACTATTCCCGAAAAAATCCATATTCTGCGTAATTCTTTCACAGATAGCTATATTTTAGTATTAATCATGAGATCCAGAAGTTTAGCTGCATTAGAATACGTGGTTTTTGAAAAAAGTATGTTGATAATGAAAAATGTATATTTAAATTTCTTAAAAACGTACGTTCTCTTCAAAATAACTCTAAAACAAAATAAAATACGTATTAAGTATTCAGCCGAAAATGTTTGTTTTTTTGAACAAAAAATTTGGTTATATTTTGTTTTCTGTGGAATCAAAAATACCGAAGATGTAACTGTTTCAAGGTTGCATTAAAGTGCTCCGACAACACAACCTGTCCACCCGTAACCATTTAAAGATGAAAGGTTCGAACAAATTGGAATGAGTACCATACTATGACTTTTGAAAGTACCTATATATTGTTTTTTTAATGGCCATAGTTACTTTAAAATTGAGAGTGGTATGTTACAAAGACCACTTGCATGTTTTTGCTGCAAAAGCAAAGGGTGTTTTGACATCATTTGTGTGAGTGTGTGTCAGTGTTTGTGTGCGTGTGCGTGTATGCTAACACACAGTGTTTGTGTGCGTCTATCTATTAACTCAAAAATCTATTTGAAATAGTGCGTGGCTGTTAGCATATTTTCGAAATCAAAGCAGGAAGTACATGATGTGCACTAGAAGAGTTACTTAAAATAATATTTTTAACTGTAAAAAAGGATGTGGTGCCTCTTGTGGTTGCCGAAACTCGGATTATTTTATAACTCAACATGTGGTATATGTTGCGGTGAAAACTGTGAGAATTGTCCTACAATTGATTCACCGGAAGAGAATGATAGTGATTGTAGCTCTGATGATTAAATTTTCTAAAAAAAACGTGTCTTAGAAAACCGCGGTTTTCTGTTTTTATTTTTGAGTACAAATTCAGTTTTTTTCAAAATAAATTATTAAAATTAAAAAAAAAATTCAATAAATATTTCATATTAAAACTCCCAGTTTTAAAATAAATAAAGATTTAAGTTCAGCTTTCTTCACTGCCATTGGTGCCATAAAGAAATATATAGTATTAAATATATTGTAAACAACCTTTGAAAAATTTAAAACGTATTTACGAATTATTATTATTAATTCGGTGGAATTTTAAAAATACTAAACTATTTAGCAAATAATAATTTAACTGAGTTCTAACCTTTTGACTAAAATTTGATACAACGGAAAATAGCCGCTTAGGCTCGGATGTATGGTGGACGAATCATTAGTATTGCATCATACAGCTACTGCAAAATTTAAGTTCTTTGAGTTTTTTTAAATAATAACAATTCTTTACAAAGCGCCAATCACATAAATCCTCAATTAATTTGAAATTTATTCCAGTAAACAGATGTGTTCAAATCGCTCAAAACCCTCTATTGGTTTTTACGTCAGCGTAACAAATTTTTGTAGCGTTGGGTACATTTAATTGCTTCATGCAAATGGGTTTATGCAAATTCAAACTGCCTTCAGCACCAGCTTTTGTACATACGTTTTGTTGCAAGATATTATTTCAGATTGTAAATCATTTAAAATACTTTACTATAGCACATGCACTTTAATTAAAATCTCTACTATTGTATTATTTTTTCTTTCTAAAACCTTTTCATCACCGATATCTTCCAAAATAGAAAAGTCTTCGCCGTTATTGGCAGTATTAATTAAAATATTGATAAAAGTAATATATTTTTGTTTTACGAGGAATTTTTCAAAACCGCGGTCTGGTAAGTCTGTTTTCGCTTACGGTTTATTTGTTTCAAAACCTTCCGTTTTAGATTTCGGTAAACCAAACCGTGAAACTCTACTAGTGATGTAAAGCTTTAAAACAAATATTCTTTTCTCAGAATAATATTTTTAGAATATTTCGTTTGCTTTTTTACTTGTCTAAGGCATAGGTGTGGTTTTTAAGAGGTGAAAAGTTGGAATACACAATAAACTATGTTGGAGAACATAAAAATAGATTTATTCTACCTAACATTACTAAATAAGAAGGGAATCGAAAAAATGAATAAACCTACATTTTTTCTATATTTTCATGTAGGAGTGTTTTTCACATCTTAAACATAAAAAGCGCAAGTTATGCAGGCTTATGTCACCTTTGAAGTTAAGAGTAAGATGAGTTTTATTCCCAATTTTCATGAAAATCGATGAAGGTTTAAAGAATGCCAGAGGTATTGATATATTTTCATGTACAGTCATTGTACTAATGAAGTCAGAAAAAAATTATATTTGAACTTCAAAAATACAAATAATACAACAAAACATTACTTCGGTCTGAAAGACCTAAGTATTACATTCATGAGCCAAAAGTGAAATTCTTACTTCCACTTTTTTGGCATTTAAGGACCTACTGATTCTAAAAAAAAAATGTATATTTTTACCGTCCGTCCGGCCGTCCATCATTACCTACGAAATCTAGAAAACCGCTGGAGGGATTTCAAAATATTTTCTTTCTAAAGAAAGATTTTTATTTATTTTTTTACATTTTTTGGAAAAAAATAAAATTACTTATTTGTAGGATATAAGAACTGAATCTAAAAAATTATGGTGCAAATTATGAAACATTTTGCAATCCATACAATTTTAGAGCGATCTAGTTTCGAACCAATGAGAAAATTTTAAACTTTAAAAAAGTCTATCATTCTCATCAGGGCTAGCCGACTAGATAAACTCTACCAAAAAATGTCAACGCTAATGTATATAACCAAAAATTAGGTTACAACACTAGCGAAGTGTAAAAACAAAAAATTTACATAAACATACATTTAGTAAATTCAGGTTTAGTCAATTAATTTCTCTAGTGATCACTGTTTTGTTATACTCTAGACATTCTAGTATTGAATAACAAACTTGTATCTGTGAGAAGAAGATGACTAGTCTTCACTTGTGTCTATTGACACATGATCAACAATTAATTCAGTAAATTATTTGTGATATAACATCACCCCGATGGAAAATCTCCCATCAAGAATAATATAAGAACTGAATCTAAAAAATTATGGTGCAAATTATGAAACATTTTGCAATCCATACAATTTTAGAGCGATCTAGTTTCGAACCAATGAGAAAATTTTAAACTTTAAAAAAGTCTATCATTCTCATCAGGGCTAGCCGACTAGATAAACTCTACCAAAAAATGTCAACGCTAATGTATATAACCAAAAATTAGGTTACAACACTAGCGAAGTGTAAAAACAAAAAATTTACATAAACATACATTTAATAAATTCAGGTTTAGTCAATTAATTTCTCTAGTGATCACTGTTTTGTTATACTCTAGACATTCTAGTATTGAATAACAAACTTGTATCTGTGAGAAGAAGATGACTAGTCTTCACTTGTGTCTATTGACACATGATCAACAATCAATTCAGTAAATTATTTGTGATATAACATCACCCCGATGGAAAATCTCCCATCAAGAATAATATAAGAACTGAATCTAAAAAATTATGGTGCAAATTATGAAACATTTTGCAATCCATACAATTTTAGAGCGATCTAGTTTCGAACCAATGAGAAAATTTTAAACTTTAAAAAAGTCTATCATTCTCATCAGGGCTAGCCGACTAGATAAACTCTACCAAAAAATGTCATCGCTAATGTATATAACCAAAAATTAGGTTACAACACTAGCGAAGTGTAAAAACAAAAAATTTACATAAACATACATTTAATAAATTCAGGTTTAGTCAATTAATTTCTCTAGTGATCACTGTTTTGTTATACTCTAGACATTCTAGTATTGAATAATAAACTTGTATCTGTGAGAAGAAGATGACTAGTCTTCACTTGTGTCTATTGACACATGATCAACAATTAATTCAGTAAATTATTTGTGATATAACATCACCCCGATGGAAAATCTCCCATCAAGAATAATATAAGAACTGAATCTAAAAAATTATGGTGCAAATTATGAAACATTTTGCAATCCATACAATTTTAGAGCGATCTAGTTTAGCCCTGATGAGAATGATAGACTTTTTTAAAGTTTAAAATTTTCTCATTGGTTCGAAACTAGATCGCTCTAAAATTGTATGGATTGCAAAATGTTTCATAATTTGCACCATAATTTTTTAGATTCAGTTCTTATATTATTCTTGATGGGAGATTTTCCATCGGGGTGATGTTATATCACAAATAATTTACTGAATTAATTGTTGATCATGTGTCAATAGACACAAGTGAAGACTAGTCATCTTCTTCTCACAGATACAAGTTTGTTATTCAATACTAGAATGTCTAGAGTATAACAAAACAGTGATCACTAGAGAAATTAATTGACTAAACCTGAATTTATTAAATGTATGTTTATGTAAATTTTTTGTTTTTACACTTCGCTAGTGTTGTAACCTAATTTTTGGTTATATACATTAGCGTTGACATTTTTTGGTAGAGTTTATCTAGTCGGCTAGCCCTGATGAGAATGATAGACTTTTTTAAAGTTTAAAATTTTCTCATTGGTTCGAAACTAGATCGCTCTAAAATTGTATGGATTGCAAAATGTTTCATAATTTGCACCATAATTTTTTAGATTCAGTTCTTATTTTATTCTTGATGGGAGATTTTCCATCGGGGTGATGTTATATCACAAATAATTTACTGAATTAATTATTTGTAGGACATGGAATTTTATTATTATTATTGAAAATTGTGGCATTATAAGTTTGTCAAAAAAATGTTGCCAAGTGTGTCAAAAGAAAGATTTTTATTTATTTTGGATTTTTGAGATCAATTAAACTCAAGTAAGTAAAGAAGTAATTGGAATATTTTCAATTCAAAGGTATGGTTTGAAGTTTCTCAGAAAAAAACTTCAATTCACATTTTACGTGTTTCGGATGGGATTCGAACCTACCCTCGTCAGTGCCCGGCTCGAATCCTTGGGCAGACACGCTATCGATTACGCCGTTGAGGCGATGACAATTTCAAAGTTGAAACTTCTTCATCACTTAATTATTTTTTACTTAAGTTGAATTTTTCCACTGTCATTAGACTCCATATTATGGAAATGCTTTTACATTATATTGGATTTTTTGCATTAAATTTCTAGACATTACTTTGTGTGAATTCATAGAATGGGAACATTTTTATTCTAATTAACATCCTAAGTCACGATTGTATGTTTATTTCCCAGTTTTTGGAAAACAAAAAAATTAATTATTTGCATGATATCAAATTTTATTATTATTATTGAGAATTATGTCAGTATAAGTTTTTCAAAAAATGTTGTCAAGTGTGTCAAAAGAAAGATTTTTATTTATTTTATTACCCAGTTTTTGGAAAAAAATAAAATTATTTATTTATATGATATGAAATTTTATTATTATTATAGAGAATTATGGCATTATAAGTTTTTCAAATAAAAAAATAAAATTACTTATTTGTATGACATGAAATATATTTGTATGACATGAAATTTTATTATTATTATAGAGAATTATAGTATTATAAGTTTGTCAAAAAAATGTTGACAAGTGTGTAGAAAGAAAGATTTTGATTTATTTTTTTACCATATTTTGGAAAAGAATAAAATTACTTATTTGTATGACATGAAATTTTATTATTATTCTTGAGAATTATAGCATTATTAGTTTTTCAAAAAAAATGTTGTCAAGTATGTTAAAAGAAAGATTTTCAATTATTTTATTTCCCAGTTTTTGGAAAAAAATAAAATTAATTATTTGCATGATATGAAATTTTATTATTATAGAAGATTATGGCATTATAAGTTTGTTCAAAAAATAATGTCAAAAACGTTTTCATTTATTTTTTTAGCCAATTTTTTGGAAAAAAAAATGTAGCTGTTTTTAAGACGTAAATGTAATTGAACATGAAATTTGACATGAACATTTTTGAATTTGTTATAGTTTTTGAAATATTTTTGGGATTTTAAAAAAAGTTTGTATTATTGATTTTGTAATAATTTTTAGAATTTTGGAAAAAGTTTTAATTTTTGATTTTGTTATAATTTTTGCAATATTTTTAGAACTTTGAAAAAAAAAACTGAATTTTTTTATATATATTTTTAGAATTTTGAAAAAAGTTTCAATTTTTGATTTTGTAAGAATTTTTGGAATATATTTAGAAATTTTTAAAAATTTCAAGCTTTTGATTTTATTATAATTTTTGGAGTTTTGAAATAAGTTTCAATTTTTGATTTTGTAATAATTTTTGCAATATTTTTAGAATTTTGGAAAAAGTTTGAATTTTTAACAATTTTTGGAATTTAGAAAAAGTTTAAATATTTGATTTTACTCTAATTTTTGGAATATTTTTGGAATTTTGAAAAAAGTTTTAATTTTTGATTTATTATAATTTTTGCAATATTTTTAGAATTTTTGAAAAAATTTTAATGATTGATTTTGTAATAATTTATGGAATATTTTTAGAATTTTGAAAAAAGTTTGATTTTATTTAATTTTTAAAATATTTTTGGAATTTTGAAAGAAATATGAATTTGTGATTTTGTAATATTTTCTCGAAACGCTAAATGGGAGGTTTTTGAGTAGTTTGCTAATTGTATCATCTTTTCACTAAATTATGTTAATCTATGATCTATTATAATTTTCCGGCAACTTATTGATGTTTCGTGTTGGTTTTGTAATAAATTTCTAAACAGAGCTATAAAAATACTTGTACTTTAATAAAGAGCTATGTTTGATATACATCGCTGCCCAAAACTAAAAACCATGTCCTCATAAAAGTTTTTTGCCGAAAACTATATCAAAATCCTTAACCCAGACCGAAGTCTTGATATCTCAGAGCTGTGAGATTTCAGCCCCTCCATATTTTACTATTAAATTTCAGATCATCTTTTTTCTGATATTCACCAGAGACTCACTAAATATCAAAAAATTTAAAATATCGTACTAAATATCTCTTCTATTTCATGAGCCATGCAGTATGTTTAGTAAAAGACAGAGTAATAAACACGCTGGAAAAAATACATTCGACAAATGTCGATCAGATAATTATGCGCGATAACTCATGCATAAAGAATTTTGAGTTTGTTTTCAAGAATACCACTAATAAGCTTAAATCGACAACCTGTACTGAATGCGTCGACTCATGTAACAAAGATTAAAAATATGTATTGATTCTAAAGTAACATATTCAAAAGTAAAAACATTGATTTATGGATAGAAAAAAAAACAAAGGCATGACATTTTCTCACGGGGAAACAGCTTCGTAACAGTTGTGTCTGAAGCAAACTCTGCAATTTGAATTGCACATCGCGTATCTTGAAAATCCTAACTTCAGGAACAAGAAATGGACAAACTAGCACACCTTGAGATTTATTTTTAAGTTATTAATATCTTAAATTAGATAGAGTCATGAAAGCAGTAAGGCGCCTTTGACTCAAATGTCCGGCAATCAAAAAAAAAACTACACTCTAAAAAAAAAACGTGTAAATTTACATTTATTATAAATGGCATTTAGTTACCATTTATAATAAGGGTAATTTTCAACCACCGTCTTAAAATCAGTAAAAATACGCAATTAGTTGTAAGTTAAAATACACTAAAATGTGTATTATTAAACTTAATTTTATGTAACATTGACTATAAAAATACAACTTTAGACGTATTTTTTAACATTATTTTACACTGATTTATCTGCATATTATGTCACAATGTGTAAATTAATCAATAATGGTGTTCTAGCAATAAATACAAAAATATTTTTCCGGCATAAAAAAATAAATCTTTATTTCATAAAAATAAAATCATTTAAAAATTCATTAAACAATTGTAACATTAAAATTATAAGAAAAACTGAAAAAATTTAATATTCGTTTTATAAGTCACTCATCCTGTGACCATTAACCTTAAAATTAAATTATAGATTTTTGAAAAATTATTGATGAGTTTTAGAATCACTCACATTTTCTGAGTTATATTTAAAAAAATATCTAACAAAGAGTTTTATCGTTTGAGATATCTCTTAATAACATATTAAAATTATAAAAAAAAACTTAACTTAAGACTATTACATATTATAATTAATCCTTTGTGTTCTGCAATAAGAACGCGTTCAATAAAAATATGTGCTCGTTCTTCATCGTTTTGAATTGATGTTTCTGTAAAATAAATAATATAATTAAAAAAATTGTAAATATATTTAAAAAGAGCTTTCAAACGTACTTAGTGTGAATATCCATGATCTGTTAATGATAAATGTGTTTTTTGATCTCCCATAAAGTAGTCTTACGTATCGTATTGTTTGGAAAATATTTTCAAAAAAGCTCCATATATAACTCCTTATTATAATATGAAAAAACTCATATTACAAGTAAAACTATTAAACATTATAAACAATTAATCCAACACTACCCAACATTATAGAAACAATCCGAACTTACAAAAAATGTAATACAATTAACAACTTTTGATTCCAACGTATTTTTGACACGCGTGTAATTTATTCGCACATAATAATTTGTAAATTTACAACAATGGAAGAGTAAAAAAAACCAAATATTTAAATTTTAGATCTTTGTATGCATTTTTACACTTTTTGTCGTAAAAACACCACAAAAATATTAAAATTTACGTATTTCGCCGTAAAATAATTACAATACACCTTCTTGGTGGAATTTTAAAATGCGAGAGGAATATTACTTAAAAAAAGACGTAAATTAAGGCTTATTATAATGGTAAATTTACGTCTTCATATTTCGATTTTTTAGAGTGTAAGTAACTTTTTCAATTTTTTTTTAAATATACAACTCACAAGGCTTTTGTTAGTTTATCAAAAATATTGTAAATTACAAAAAAAATTATGTGAAAAAAACACAAATTTATTTGATTTACAAATTATTTATGGATTTATAGGAAAAATATTGTAGTTTTATCAAAAAATTTGGTATATGTATTTATAAAAGTAAACGTTTCCTTTTTTTTTAGTGGAAAGACAAACCCGGATAAACTATATTAGGCAAAAAACTTTAGTCAACCCGTTAAAAATTTAGAAGCCTTTACATGCAAAGAAACTTAGGAGGGTTTGGCATTCTAAAGACCAGTTGTTATACCTTATAAATTTGAGTACAGAAATGCGAAAATTAATCCGTTGTGGTGTCACTGTAATGAAATACATACGAGGACCCTGAAAAACAAAACTTTGCAGAGTAGGTATTATAAGCAAGTCCCAACCGAGTTATTTCCAGCAACCGGACGGTGCATGAGCCATCTACTGTGTAGAGTTCGATTTAGATTTTAAAATCGATTCGGTTCGATTTAGATTTTAAAATCAATAAAAAATACCAGTTCGATTTTTGGATTTTTAAAGAAATTAACTAAAATTAGTTTTCGAGATTCGCGATTTTTAATTTACTAAGATCAGACAAAAAGAAATTTTCTTTTTGAGTAGTAAGTTGAATTTTAAAACAAAATTCAATTACCGGGCTGTGATTAAAATTTCTAACAAAATTGTTTTAAACAGCATCAGTTATAGATGAACTTAATTGAAAGTGAAAAGAATCCTCCATGTTTTTGAAACAAAAAAATTCATGTGACATTGTTGTAAAATCTGTGACATGATGAATTATAAATGAGCAATTTCACGAAGATTCAACATCGTTTTGACTTGACCCCTTTTAATTTTGATTATTTTTTGTTTATAGATAGTCTTTGATAAATAAAAAATACAAGTTCTCTTAGAATTTTTTTTTTCGACCAGGGGTCTTCACAGGGTGCCCCTCAATTTTTGTTATTTTGTGATGTGAGTGCATTTTGACGAGCGATTGTAGAAAAACTACTCAATCGATTTTCATAAATGATATGTCGTTGAATAGGTATTAGAACAAAGTTTTTAAAAATGTACACTGTTAATTTTTTGAAATACTTTTTAACGGTGTAACATAAGAAAAAAATGGTGTAATTGAAAAAAAGATGGCATAGCCTTTTTTTTTTTTTTTTTTAACTAAATTGAAGCTTATTTTATATCTAACAACTTGTGAAAGTTTAAGACTAGCTATATTTTTTGTTTTGGAGATAAAATTCGTTGTGCATATGACTGTCGGGAATCAGTTTTTTTTGTTCTGAAGGAAAATTATAAAAATGGCGATTTTTAGATTCAGATTTTTTTTTTATGTTAAATATCAAATATTTTATTATTAAATGAACTTTTTAAAAAGCAATTTCAGTCAAGTTCAGCAAAATTTTGCGACATTTTGACTCGACCCTTTTTAATTTGGTCTATTTTGGTCGTAGTAAAACTTTGTTCTAATACCTATTCAACGACATATCATTTATGAAAATCGATTGAGTAGTTTTTCTACAATCGCTCGTCAAAATGCACTCACATCACAAAATAACAAAAATTGAGGGGCACCCTGTGAAGACCCCTGGTCGAAAAAAAAAATTCTAAGAGAACTTGTATTTTTTATTTATCAAAGACTATCTATAAACAAAAAATAATCAAAATTAAAAGGGGTCAAGTCAAAACGATGTTGAATCTTCGTGAAATTGCTCAAATATATAAAATGAACCAAAAATTATGTAACATTGTTGTAAAATCTGTGTCATTAAGATTAATAAATATCTAAAATGAGTTTGTGTGTTCATATTATTACATAATCCGAACAACTATATTGATTAAACGAATTAATAATGAACTATAGTGTTGCCTTTTTGGTGAATCAAAAATATGGAAAAAGTTGTTATTTTCGGATCATTAAAACAAAATGTCGTACTTCAAATTTTTATTTTTGAATTAAAAAAGCGCTAAAATTACCAAATTCCTTAACCCTTTAATCCCTTAACCCGTAACCCTTTATTTGTACTCTTCAATTTTGTTAGTGTCTTTTGTGTCCCCATTTTTTTTTTTTGCTTTTCTCTTATCGTGCTACTGTTGCATGAAACCTGCTATCGTGTTTTTGTGACAGAGATAACCAGTTTCTTTTGTATTGTGTAGTGTTGAAATTTAGGCCTGGCCGAATTTCTGTATCTATACCTGCAATGTCAAAGGGTAAGTCTTTGTCTCAACAAAAAGGTAGCAGAGTAAACCAACAGCTTAGCATTGACTTCACCAATACAAGAGGTCTCAATTCGAATCTAAACGAGGTTCATCACTACATCGAAAAAAATAAACCTGACATATTGTTTCTTACCGAAACAATTGTTAGTGGCAAAGCATCGAAATTGGATCTCGATAAATACCGGATACCTAGTTACGAATTGGAACATTCCTTTTATAACAAGCGTGGTGTCTGTGTATTTGTTCGAGATTCACTTTCAAATATGAGAATTAAGGCCTACGAGTTGAACTCTAAACACCATAATTCTATAGCACTGAAGATCTCAGGTGTTTATGAAACTATGTTTGTAATAGGATTATACAGATCCCCAAATTCTCCCCCAGGATGTCCCTTTTTCGATCAAATATCGGCTAATCTAGACAAGACTACCACGGACTACCCCAAAGCAAGACTTGTCATTCTTGGAGACTTTAATATTCATAATAAAGAATGGCTTAAGTATTAATCGCGCACTGACGACGTAGGAAGGCAAGCCGAACTGATACTCGCAGATTATCACGGTTTGAAGCAGATGATAGAGTGTCCCACTAGAATCGCAGACAATTCACATCATAACAATAATTTGCTGGATCTGTTTTTGACAAACGAGCCAGATACTACGAAGACAAAAGTTGAACAACCCCTCGGAACATCGGACAATTTACTAATATCAGCAATAGTGTAATTTACATCACCGACACAAATTAAAGCAAATCCTCGTCGGGTTTGGAACTATAAACGCGGTGACTGGGAGAGACTGAGAAACTTTTATTATGAAACACCTTGGAAAACTATTTGTCGTGTTGATTAAGATCCTAGCACATCGGCAATAAGAATTTCTGAAATCATAAAAGAAGGAATGCGGCGGTTTATTCCAAATCGATTAATCACTCCTAAAACTGAGCCTTGGTTCACACGGGATGTTGATGAGGCAGTGAGGAATAAACGCAAAGCATTCAAGACGTATAACGCTAATAAAACACCTGAAGCCCATAGCGCCTATAAGAAAGCCACACTCTAAAAAATCGAAATATGAAGACGTAAATTTACCATTATAATAAGCCTTAATTTACGTCTTTTTTTAAGTAATATTCCTCTCGCATTTTAAAATTCCACCAAGAAGGTGTATTGTAATTATTTTACGGCGAAATACGTAAATTTTAATATTTTTGTGGTGTTTTTACGACAAAAAGTGTAAAAATGCATACAAAGATCTAAAATTTAAATATTTGGTTTTTTTTACTCTTCCATTGTTGTAAATTTACAAATTATTATGTGCGAATAAATTACACGCGTGTCAAAAATACGTTGGAATCAAAAGTTGTTAATTGTATTACATTTTTTGTAAGTTCGGATTGTTTCTATAATGTTGGGTAGTGTTGGATTAATTGTTTATAATGTTTAATAGTTTTACTTGTAATATGAGTTTTTTCATATTATAATAAGGAGTTATATATGGAGCTTTTTTGAAAATATTTTCCAAACAATACGATACGTAAGACTACTTTATGGGAGATCAAAAAACACATTTATCATTAACAGATCATGGATATTCACACTAAGTACGTTTGAAAGCTCTTTTTAAATATATTTACAATTTTTTTAATTATATTATTTATTTTACAGAAACATCAATTCAAAACGATGAAGAACGAGCACATATTTTTATTGAACGCGTTCTTATTGCAGAACACAAAGGATTAATTATAATATGTAATAGTCTTAAGTTAAGTTTTTTTTTATAATTTTAATATGTTATTAAGAGATATCTCAAACGATAAAACTCTTTGTTAGATATTTTTTTAAATATAACTCAGAAAATGTGAGTGATTCTAAAACTCATCAATAATTTTTCAAAAATCTATAATTTAATTTTAAGGTTAATGGTCACAGGATGAGTGACTTATAAAACGAATATTAAATTTTTTCAGTTTTTCTTATAATTTTAATGTTACAATTGTTTAATGAATTTTTAAATGATTTTATTTTTATGAAATAAAGATTTATTTTTTTATGCCGGAAAAATATTTTTGTATTTATTGCTAGAACACCATTATTGATTAATTTACACATTGTGACATAATATGCAGATAAATCAGTGTAAAATAATGTTAAAAAATACGTCTAAAGTTGTATTTTTACAGTCAATTTTACATAAAATTAAGTTTAATAATACACATTTTAGTGTATTTTAACTTACAACTAATTGCGTATTTTTACTGATTTTAAGACGGTGGTTGAAAATTACCCTTATTATAAATGGTAACTAAATGCCATTTATAATAAATGTAAATTTACACGTTTTTTTTTTAGAGTGCAGAAATATTAGTAAATTCAAAATAGACTTGAACAAAGACGCGTTTATCCAGAAGAAAGCAAAGAAATTCGCCGAGCACCCATCTGGCTCACGTAGTTTCTTCCAGGCAGTTAAATCAGTCCAGAGCAATTTTACTCGATCCTCTATTCCAACCTTAGTTCTGAATGACATTCCTGTGAGCGACTCGAAAGAGAAAGCGGATCTTTTGGGTCGTATTTTCGCAGAGAACTCAAACATAGTTAAACCCCCCCATTCTCCTACACTCATTCCCCCAGTTGTAACGAAAATGAAACCAATTATTTTTCGTTGCAACATTTTACGGAAAATGCTTCTTTCTCTCAATATCAACAAATCCGCTGGCCCCGACGGTATTCCACCCCTCGTTCTTAAAAACTTTGCTAGACAACTAGCTCCAATTTTAACAAAAATTTTCTATTTATCTTATAAAACCGGAATATTGCCCGATTCTTGGAAGCTGGCCAGCGTTCAACCCATATCAAAGAAAGGCAGTAAGATAGACCCTAACAATTATAGACCAATTGCAATTCTGTCGGTTTTAGCTAAAATATTTGAAAAATATGTTAACTACAATTTGATAGATTATTTGGAAATGTCGCGATTTATTGATGATAAACAGTATGGTTTTCGTAGAAGTCATGCAACAGGTGCACTCTAAAAAAAAAACGTGTAAATTTACATTTATTATAAATGGCATTTAGTTACCATTTATAATAAGGGTAATTTTCAACCACCGTCTTAAAATCAGTAAAAATACGCAATTAGTTGTAAGTTAAAATACACTAAAATGTGTATTATTAAACTTAATTTTATGTAACATTGACTATAAAAATACAACTTTAGACGTATTTTTTAACATTATTTTACACTGATTTATCTGCATATTATGTCACAATGTGTAAATTAATCAATAATGGTGTTCTAGCAATAAATACAAAAATATTTTTCCGGCATAAAAAAATAAATCTTTATTTCATAAAAATAAAATCATTTAAAAATTCATTAAACAATTGTAACATTAAAATTATAAGAAAAACTGAAAAAATTTAATATTCGTTTTATAAGTCACTCATCCTGTGACCATTAACCTTAAAATTAAATTATAGATTTTTGAAAAATTATTGATGAGTTTTAGAATCACTCACATTTTCTGAGTTATATTTAAAAAAATATCTAACAAAGAGTTTTATCGTTTGAGATATCTCTTAATAACATATTAAAATTATAAAAAAAAACTTAACTTAAGACTATTACATATTATAATTAATCCTTTGTGTTCTGCAATAAGAACGCGTTCAATAAAAATATGTGCTCGTTCTTCATCGTTTTGAATTGATGTTTCTGTAAAATAAATAATATAATTAAAAAAATTGTAAATATATTTAAAAAGAGCTTTCAAACGTACTTAGTGTGAATATCCATGATCTGTTAATGATAAATGTGTTTTTTGATCTCCCATTAAGTAGTCTTACGTATCGTATTGTTTGGAAAATATTTTCAAAAAAGCTCCATATATAACTCCTTATTATAATATGAAAAAACTCATATTACAAGTAAAACTATTAAACATTATAAACAATTAATCCAACACTACCCAACATTATAGAAACAATCCGAACTTACAAAAAATGTAATACAATTAACAACTTTTGATTCCAACGTATTTTTGACACGCGTGTAATTTATTCGCACATAATAATTTGTAAATTTACAACAATGGAAGAGTAAAAAAAACCAAATATTTAAATTTTAGATCTTTGTATGCATTTTTACACTTTTTGTCGTAAAAACACCACAAAAATATTAAAATTTACGTATTTCGCCGTAAAATAATTACAATACACCTTCTTGGTGGAATTTTAAAATGCGAGAGGAATATTACTTAAAAAAAGACGTAAATTAAGGCTTATTATAATGGTAAATTTACGTCTTCATATTTCGATTTTTTAGAGTGTGATCTATAAGCCTACGTATCCCATCTCTGGAACAAATCGCTGGAAAACCACGGTGAAACATTCAGTATTTCACTTGACATTTCTAAAGCATTTGATAAAGTGTGGCATAAAAATCTTAAAGCTAAATTAAAATCTTATGGCATAGACCATCTTACTGTCTCATGGATTCATAGTTTTCTTACAGGTCGCCAATTTCATGTTAATTTAGATGGTATCACATCCAATATTTTCACAACCAATACTGGGGTTCCCCAAGGTTCGGCACTCTCACCAACCTTGTTTCTTCTATACATTAATGACTTACTTATTTCCACAGTGCACCCAATCCATAGTTTTGCTGATGACAGCACATTACATGCATCACATGCATCTCCTAAATTTCGATCTCATACTGCAGTTACAACTGATAGAGAGCTGCTAATTGATTCTATCAACAAAGATCTGGAGCGTATAATGGAATGCGGTGATCGTAATCTTGTTTCATTTAATCCAACCAAAACCAAATTATGCCGTCTTTCACGAATAGAGCGACATAAAAATTTCCCTTATAAAATAAACCATGAGGAATTGAATGAGGTTGAATCAGTTAGACTTCTTGGAGTGGATATTCAAAATAACCTGAAATGGAATAAACATGTGTTCAACCTCGCTAAATCTGCAATGCAAAAATTAGGATTCTTGAGTCGATGTAAAAAGTTTTTCAATCCCGAGCAAATTTTGCTAATCTTCAAGTTCTTTATTCGTCCATGTATGGAGTACTGCTGTCATGTGTGGGGAGGTGCTTGTCAGTCAACAATAAATTGTCTAGACTCTGTACAGAGAAAAGCAATACGGTTGATTGGTAATACCGAACTAACGGACCATCTTGATTCACTTCAGCACAGAAGAAATGTGGCTGAATTGTTAATCTACTATAAATATAACTTTAGCAAATTCTCCTCTAAGGAAATTCAAAATATCCTTCCATCGTGTGCGCAGTATAATCGACAAACAAGAGCTGCCGAGTTATCCCATCCATTTGTTGTACAAATACCTCGTTGTAGAACTGTGTCCTTCCAAAACGACTATTTTAATAGAGTGGCCAAATTATGGAACTCAATGCCTTCCTCTGTATTTCCCGATGAATTTTCCCCTCAGGCATTTAAAGAAAATGTCCATCATCATTTAAAAAAATTAGTATAGTTATCCCTATATCCCCATTCCTTCCATTTTGCTCATCTCCTTCCTTTATAGTTGACATGGTATCTTCGGCTATTCAAAGAGTCTAAATAATGAATATTTCATATTTAGTGTACTAAACATGACTAACTAATTAATAAAAAAAAAAAAAAAAAAAAAGAGTTCCTATAGAACTCCTACTAGAAACGCATTTATCGGGAAACTATGAGACACCACTGATCATGTTACATCGCCAGTCAGACATAAGAAGTACTAGTAAAATCATGCTGGTTTTTATTATCTTTAGGTCCTTTAATTTTGCAATACCGGATGGTGTCATCCCTGCGGACATTAAGAAAAACTATTGACCTGACCACCTCCTGGCTGACAAATATTTTTACGATCAGCCTTGTATTACGTCACAATTCTGGGAAATAGACTGGAACAAATACAATCTTTATGCTTGAGGTGGCAAACCGAACTAATTCCAACCCCAAAAGACATTAAGTCCAGCTTCTGTCTATTTATCTCTTGAAAACAGTAGAACGATCAAAAAAGGCTTTTTAAGAAGCAAAAAACATATACAAGGTTGACAGCATCATAACATGTGTAGCTAGAACTTAGAAGTCTAGTGGTCCGTTGATTTGAGCGAAGGTTTTTCAAACCAACCTCTCTACAAGAAAATTACAACCAAATTAAAAATTTTAATCTAATGCGTGCATTAGTTCCCACACGGGATCGCCTGACGGGAGTTCTGTCATGCTCCAGCTCTCCCTATTCTAACTAATCAACAAATCATTTTATTCAACTAAACCACCTAAACAATGAAAACCAGCTCACCTAACTGATTCCCTACTTGCTTCACGTTTTCTCGTACTTGCTGTTGTTAATTCAGTTATACTATACGTATATGTCTCCTGAGTGTCAATGGAACTACAACGTTTTTAATTTCATCATCTTTATCTACATTGTAAACTGTCTGCTTTGGATTAAATCTCTCAACACCATTCTCAAAAATTTCTCCCTAGCCCCTTATCCAAACAATATAAACGGTTCGTTTATTCGTGTTTGATTCGATTTCTTTTTATTTTTTTTTTTTTTTTTTTTTTTTAATAAGAAGTGTTGTGTAGTAGGAATTACAAATGTGTCACAACAACACATAGATACCTTTTAAGACGTAGGTCCCACAACAACATGTGTCTTGAGGTATAGGTGGACGCTTTTTTTAAATCTTTGTGGATTGAAAGCACTCGAGACTATTGATTCGGGCAAAGCATTCCATGTGTACGATGTACGCACAAAGAAATCTCTTTGCATTCTATTACTATGACAGTGAGTAATCTCGACAGTTCGACCGCCCACACACACCGATTGACGAGTAAAACGGGGAAAAACATATGTCTGAGGCATTATGGACCTGATTTCATCCGAGCACTGCTGGTGACGATATTTATAAAAAACAATGAGATCAGCAACAGTGCGACGATGTTGCAGGGAATCGAGACCTAATGTTAAATCTCGATCACCAACAATTCGTATAGCTCGCTTTTGAACAGAGTCCAAAAGAGCCAGGATAGTAACAGATGCAGCGCCCCAAACTTGACAACAATACTCCATACAGGGACGAATATAGGACTTATAAATGTGGAGTAATTGATGCGGAGTAAAATATTTTTTACATCTATTGAGGAGGCCGAGTTTTCTTGACGCGCTCTTTGCCATGGCCATTATATGATCGTTCCAGAGTAAGTCATTGGATATTGTGACTCCCAATAAACGAATGCTTTCACATTCGCGTATTTGGTCGTCACACATATTAATTGAAATATCGTTGGGAAACTCGGTCTTTGATCTGGAAACAATCAATAGCTGTGTTTTGGTGGAATTAAAATTGACCAAATTTTTGTCACCCCAATCGGCGACTTTTTTTAGGTCCTCGTTTATATTTATGGCAGCGTCTCTCCGGACGGGATTTATTCGTTCATGCATTTTACCCTTTGAAGATAGGGGGACGAATGACTTGTGCAGTGTACTATCATCTGCAAAACTATTTATTGGGTTACTGGTGATTTGCAACAGTTCGTTGATATAAATTAAAAATAAAGTGGGAGATAAAACTGAGCCTTGGGGTACACCAGCGTTAATTAATTTGGACTCAGAAGAAAAGCTATCTATAGATACCGAGATGTATCGGTTAGACAGAAAATTTTGAATCAACTTCACGACTGCGGGATGAAAACCGTACGCAACGAGCTTGTTGATCAAGTTGGCATGCCAAATTCGATCAAATGCTTTTGAGATGTCTAATGCGATTACGTACGTTTCACCACCTTTCTCAAGTATGCTATTCCAAATATGTGCAACATAGTTCAATAGATCGGTTGTTGATCTTTTGTTTCTAAAACCGTATTGGCTGTCAGATATCAAATGGTTGTCTTCCAAAAATTTGGATATGTGTGAATTAATATAGTGCTCGTATATTTTAGACATGACTGGGAGTAAGGCTATTGGTCTATAATTTGAAATATCACATTTCGTTCCTTTTTTTGGGACAGGCTGGACATTGGCCAACTTCCAGCAGGATGGATAAATACCAGATTTATAGGATTTATAAAATATTTTGGTGAGGGTTGGTGCAAGTTCTTTTGAAAATGTTTTTAGAATAATAGGAGGAATGTTGTCCAGACCAGAAGCTTTGTTGTTGTTTAACCCCCTTAAAAATTTTTCGACAATTTTGGGTTTGAAATGTAATTGTTTCATATTAACTCCTGAAGACTGGGTTTGGGGTATTTCTTTGGGAGTTTCTAAAACTGTTGAATTTGAAGCAAAGCGTTCCGCGAACAATGTAGCTTTCCTTGCAGGGTCAGTAATGATTGAGTCACCATCAATGATAGGAGGGATAGAAGGTTTAGTACCACAATTTAAAGAATTAATGGCACTGTAAAAACTTTTGTCAGAAATTGACATACTCGAAAATTTATCTTATATACTCATTTTAATTCATGTATTTACCATATATATAATCAAATCCTGTATAAAACAAAATTTTAAAAAAATTTGAGAGACTATACTGGCAATAGTGAAGAAAGAACAAACTAAAGATGTCATGCCAAAACATGGCAAATTTAAAATTTGAAAAATTAAATACAAATTTTTAGAAATTACAATAAAATTTAAAAAAAAAGTCCAAGCGGCACGTATATCCGCTAGAAATAGGTAGATTTCGAGATCAGACAGTTTTGTGTGCCAGTAGAATCTGATGTATCAGATTAGTTTAAACAAAACAAACTAATTTCAAACAGATATCGAACAAATTTTAGAAAGGAAATTAGCTTCCTATAAGCGAAATAAATCTATCCAATTTTGCAACAAACAAATATCAAATCTACCACAGAACATGTGTGTGACAATTTATGACACAAACCTACTCTATATCATATGTCGTGCAATTACTGTAAAATATCAAAATAGTTTATTTCTAAGAAAAAAAATTAATTTCTTCTATTCAAATCTTTTATTTTTTGACTGTTATAAGGTTGACATTGACTGTTATAAGGTTTTTGGAAATTGTAGTTGGGGATTGTTGCAAACTTTTTTGTTGAAGCCCACAAGTCAAAAACCTCTTACTACAGAGGTTAATATTTATAAGAAACGGATTAAAATGTTTTTACAAATTCTAAATTTATGAAGATTTTAAAAATATTAGTATCCAAACGGCCGTTATAACGGATTAAAAAAACCATTTTTTTTTTCTAGTATAAAGCCTATAGTTCCTTAACCATGCGTCAGATTTTTCTGATTTACGAACCTGTCCAAGATATTAATAAAACACACATTTTTAATAAAGGTTTTTTTATCTAGCTCCACAAATGCAACCGTGAGAGCGCCAGTTGATTCAAACGCATTTTGTGTTTTACAAGCTTTTTTGTTGGAGCCGCTCACTCAGAAACCTCCAACTGTAGAGGTCTTTTTTTTGAAAGAAACTGATTAAAAAGGTTTCAAAGATTCTAAATTTATGAAGTTTTTAAAAATATTAGAATCCAAACGGCCGTTATAACGGATCTAAAAAACAGAGTTTTTTTCTAGTATAAAGCTTCTAGTTTCTTAACCATGTGTTGGATTGGGCTGATTTACGAACTTGTCCAAGATATTAACAAAACGCACATTTTTAAAGATGATTTTTTGATCTCGCTTTATAAATGCAACCGTGAGAGTGCCGGTTGTTTCAAAAAAAAATTTTTTTTGCAAAATTTTTTGTTGGAGCCGCTCACTCAGGAACCTCTAACTGCAGAGGTCTATTTTTAAAACAAATTGATAAAAAAGATTCCAAAGATTCTTAATTTGTTAAATCTTTTGAAATATTAGTATCCAAACGGCCGTTATAACGGTTTTAAAAAATCATTTTTTTTTCAGAAAAAAGCCTCTAGTTTCTTAACCACGTGTTGGATTTTGCTGATTCACGAACTCATCCAAGATATTATTAAAACACACAAGTACAGAAAATTTTTTTGATCTAATTCAACAAATGCGACCGTGAGAGTGCCGGTCGTTTTCGTTATATCTCATATCGTGTATATATATATATATATATATATATATATATATATATATATATATATATATATATATATATATATATATATATATATATATATATATATATATATATATATATATATATATATATATATATATATATATATATAAATTTTTTTTTTTTTCTTTTTTCGTCTCCGCTTATCATATATATTCGTTTGGCACAAAAATTTTTCCGAAATTCCGAGATGAAGCCCATTGCAATAGGTAGATTTTTATATGAAATCTACCTAAAACATCAAAATACATATTCAGAAATTAAGAAACTGTACAAAATATATTAAAAACTGATTGTAAATCATATAAATCAAAAATAGAGAAATGCTCCAACAACAATATTGTCTGTCTGGACCGATGATTTCAAAAACATAATTTTCAAAAATTTGTTGATTGAATGCTTCGAACCGTTCGGGACTGGGACCCAAAATTTGAAACCGTATAACTTTAAATCTTGGCTTTTGATTCGCTTTTAGTACTAATTTACAAGGTATTTCTTAGGCAAGCATTTATTTCGTTATACCCACTGGGTTTTGATCGATGAATTAAAATTAACTTTTGCTTGAGCAATATTGATGCTTCCCCAAATAGTCTGTTGTTTCGCCGTAAAGATCAATCTCAATCAAAACGCTCGAGCGAATTTTTGTACGCCTACCATCATTACAAAAATTAAGTTTGCATTTGTGCAATACTTTTTTCATGCCTTATATGCTTTGGAAATGTTGCATTTGGTTTTATTAAATTGAGTATTCAATGATAATTTCAAAGCGGAATAATCTTTTACATTTGGTATCAATATTGCGGCTATTTCGACTGACGCAAGAGCTAAGGTTATGCCATTTTGCTGTCAGATTCAATCTGATTAGAAGCGTTTACTAGTTTCTTGTGGCGTATACATCCTACACAGAACCTTAATAGCAAATGATACATGTTTAGCAACACGTAATTTGGCGGGCATAACAAATAATATTGGCTGATAGAGTGTAACAGTGTATCTTCAATAAAAGATCTATTAAAAACAACAAGATTTTGCATTCGAAAGCAATATATGTTTATTTCAATTTAAAAAATATATTTGCATCTAAAAAACTCCAAACTTATCGTCATCAACGGTTTCATATAATTATTACAAACTATATTATTTATTGGTCGATTAATAAAAACTAGTTGCCCAGTTTTGCCCACTAGTTGCCTAGTACACAATCGGTTTTGGAGGTATACGTACCAAGCCAAATTAAGAGAAGACGCGTTCAATTCTGGGTGAAGTTAAAACTGACCAGAAAATATCAATAACTTTATTTCGTTATTTAGGCCAAATAGTTTGGAATCTAAAGAAGGGACTGTGGTCAGTCATTCAGGGTCAGATAATTTATAATTATTATAATTTATAATTATATTATGAATATTTATCATTTTTCCCACAAAAATCCATCGAAAAAATGTTGTACGAGCCGGAGTTACTTTAGTACATAATTTATAAAAAAATTGTAGTGGCAACCTTTTTTGGATGAAAATGATGACATTTATATTTTTCGTTTTCTAAAACAATGAAATTTTCATTAAAAAGTGCTTTCGGACATAGTAACATAGCGACGTAATGTAAAAAGATGTTGAATACGCGCGTTGAGTTTGATTTTTGCATCACAATTGAAAAAAAAAATTCAAATTATGTCGTAACTGTTTCCAAATTTGCACTGATTCGCTGGGGCTGCGTTAATTTGATTGCATTTCGTCCCAAGCATTTGCGACTGGTTTTAAAATTTGATAAATGGTCTCAGTCTTTTTTATCAAGTCCATGTTAGGTATGTGGGAAAAAATGTTAATATTATGTCAAAGAGATGAAATATGTATAGCCTAATTTCACAAATCTCGTACCAAATCTTCAATTGCTTTTCAAAATTATGATATTCCTTTTGATCCATATCAATGGCATATATAGGCGTTTTTATACATGGCAATTCAACGATTTTCACATTCTTCTCCATCGAACATCTGTTGGTAATCGGATACCAGATCCTCCAGGACTTTTGTACCAATATTTTATCATAAAATTTTTTTTAAATTTTATAACGTGTAAGGTGTAAATGTATTAAAAATAGTTCTTATAGATAGAAACGGGTAACATTGTATGCAATATTTAAAAAAAACAATTTTTTATTTTGCGACTCGGCTGTAATAGAAGTTTTTTATATGAACTGCGTATCTTTCTACAATATTCAGTCGTTCAAGACAACATCAATTAATTTTTTGTTTTGCTTGGATCTTAGCTTAATCAATCTTCATATGTTGTAACTTCATATTTTTTGGCATTCTGTTTGCTTACAAAATTTTTCAAAACAATCATTCGAAATAATTAAGGTTACACAAGTTTTAATAAATGTCATCGAATTATAAAGTAATTGATTGAAACTAATTTTTCATAAATTTTAAATAATATTTTTATAGTATTGATTTTAACGAAAAAAAAATAAATTTAAATTTTGAATTAATTAACACTTTTTTTAAATGTAAATAATAGTTTTTTTCTGTTTTTAAAATTTTTTATTAAAATTGTGTGTATATTTTTAATTAAAAGATATTACTATAGGCTTGATTATTCAGTCAACTAGCTCGCATTCGATTCGCACATATTTATTTTAATATTTTGTATTTTCGTATATTTGTATGAACAATACATTAATGAAATTTTAATTTTGAATTAATTAGCACATATTTTGTAAGTAGCTTCTACATTTCCGTTTTTAATTTAACAAAATTGTGTGGACATTTTTCATTTGTATAAATATATTCCTTTGGACTTACTCATTGAACTATGGTTGGTCTTTGTTTGTTTATCTGTTTCTATAGACAAAATGGGATTTCTAAATTTTTGAATTTTGAATAAAATTGAAATTCCATTCGTTTAATTAAGAGTAAGGTTAATCAGTTAATTATTGATAATGTTAATACATACTTGATGAATTTCGAAATATGACAGATATATAAAAATGTTTGGGAACAAGGCAGTGGTTAAACAACAACTGGTGAAGGAAATTGCATAGGCGAGTTGAAATTAATTCATATGATTTTTTGTGGTTTCAAAATTATAAGAATCAATAATGCAATTAATGTCATTGAACTACAATTTTTGTTGTCATTATGTCCGCTATCTATAAGAAAATTTGAATAAACAATTGATATCTTAATTTTTTTGTTTTTTAAGATTTCAATTCTTTAAGAAATTTCAAAAAGTGGCATGAGGTGATACAAAACCTACAAACCCTATGCTTTTTAAAATTCAGAGACATGATTCGTCACAGATATTAGATTAAAATTCAGGTCGATTCCAATAATTACTTTGAGCTTAATCACTCACAAAATTTAACATATCTTGTCTTAATTAATTAATTTTTTATAATATATTAGACTTTATTTTTTATATTGAATCTTCGAGTTGTTGTTTATTCCCAACCAACTCTCAAAAAGCAATTATGAACTCTTTATTATGGATATATAAATATATATTCCTCCTCAAAGTAGGTCTTCTCTTTTGTTTCAAAAGGTTTGTTACTCTATCCAGCATATTCAAAAGATTGAAAATTCAGCACATTTAGCCGGTAGATGACAGACTTCATAAAGGTTCATTCTTTCTTCTATAGAAGGCAATATATCGAGGTCTACCACTGTTTGTTTTTGACAAACCTTAAAAAATTTAGTTTGTTTATAACTAGTGTTTATAATTTAGGTACGATTCTTTTTGTTTCTAGTTTTACTAATTACATTATATTTACTTTTCATGTAAATCGAACAAAACGATTTTCCTAATTTTACATTAAAAATTTATCAAATGAATAATGCAAATTTTTACATCGATTTACATACAATTCATCAAAACAATCTGACATTGCTTAATCTAGTTTGAAATCATCGGATCAAACAAAATCAACGATTCAAACAAATCAGGTATGTAAGTCGAAACAATAATATGTTTGAAGATAATTAAGATGGATTCCTTTGTACAGGCATTTATTACATTCATTAATGATTACGGTTCGTTTATCACAGATAGTTGACCGTAAAGAAGGCATTTACATGTAAAAATCAATTAAGGTGAAGTTAAATTGTTATTTCAATGAAATAATTTACTTTCTTTTGAGGAATTTGTTGATGCTGCATTTCGATTGTAATAGTTTACTTCTCAAACTTACTTCTCAATTTTGAGTTATACCAGCTTTAGCTTCAACAAAGCTTTATTAAAGCTGGTTACATTTTACTTCTATAAAGTTTCGATACAACTTCCACAAAGAAGTTCTCCCAACCACCGGAATGAAACCTTCTAAAATACTTCTATATTTAGTATTAGAAGCTTTACCGAAACTTATCTACACAACACTAAATAAAGCTTCCGAAAAAAGGTTGTAGAAGTTATAGCTGTCATTAGGATTGTAGTTGTTTTGGTTGTAACTGTTTAAAGATCTTATAGAAGCACAGCTGTCATAATCTAAGAATTGCTGCAATATCTGAAATGAAATATGTCAAACTGACGGAAGCTTTTGCTTCTATTATTTCAACTAAATTTAGATGTAGAAAATATAGTATACTTCAGATGCTTACTTTTATGGAAAAAGGTATGTGACATGTAACTTCAATAGGTTTATACGAAATTGAAGCTTATATACGAAATCGAAATCGTTTCGAAAAAGTTTTAATCTATTATTTAGACATATTTTGCACAATATAAAATATGATTTATTTAGAGTCTTGACAAAAAAAGACAGAGACAAAAAAATCAATGAAAATCATAATCAACTACACTAGAGAAAATTTAAAGATTATTTGGCTAAGTTTTATAAATAATGCGGTATATGAATTTTCTTTACATTTCTGAGAGCCAAACTCGTCAGGAAAAAGTGAGGCGATACAGATTTTCATAATTTAGTCACTCTACTAAAATAATTTACAGCAAATGGATGGGTGTGATATATCGTTGCTTCTTTTGTTATTGTTTTATATTTATATAACATTTTTAAAAATTAACTGCGTTCATCAGCTCCTAAGTACGCATGTTGTTGTGACACCTATTGGAAATCCAATTACAACACTTTTTATTTTAAAAAAATGTTGTTCAAATAAAGGTGTAAGTACGCTAAAAGTTAATGAAAAAATATAACCCCGTAATGTTGCTATACCTTAAATCTTAGAACTAGTAAAACAAATAGAAAAAGATTTGTCAGCATTCTTTTACGTCTATTAAAACGAAACAAAATCTTTTAAGGATGGAAATTTCAGATAATGATTTCATCGTTAAAAACCCATTGAAGTTACATGCCACATACCTTTTCCCATAAAAACTAAGCCCTTGAATTATACTAGGTATATTTTTTACATCTAAATTAAAAAACTAAAATCTATGGAAGTCTTATGGAAGTCTTATAGAAGCCATTTTTACTATCGAAGATATTTATTGTTTTTTAACATTTAAATTAACCGATTGGATAGCGTGCGGGACAAACGATCGAAGAACCAGAGTTCGAAACTTGATGCGATCGTAAATAAATACTTAAATTAAAATACAATATAATAAGCAATAAAAATAATTACGTTAAAAAAGTGTAGATATTTAAAAAACATTGTAAAGTTTTTGTCACATTTTTTAACAGCTTCTATAAGACTTCTAAAGATTGCTTAAGACAAGCTATTAGAAGCACTTTACCGAAGCTATAACTTGTGAAACCATAAATTCTATTCAGCTTGCATAACTGCTTACAAAAGACCATACCTAAGTTACTCCCGAAGTCTTTTACAAGTCATAGCTTCGTTAAAGGCGGAAATTTCTCCAATCGGCCTTTATCGAAACCGCTTAGGAGTTTTAAAGAAACTACGAAGGTGGGGAAGCTAGTTTCGGTAAGACTGTTTAGTGTTTTAAAAGAAGTTAAAATACTAGTTGGGTATCCAAACGATTTTCAGTTCCCAAGGAACTCCTTAAATTTCTTAAAGTAGATTAAATTAGATTGGTATAAATGATGGTGAAAAGTTGTACTGCGACCATAAAGATCTATTATAGTATAAAACGGAATTTTTTATTTGAGTTATGGTGAATAAAATGATAAGTTTTTCTGATTATCACAAGCATTTTTGAACAGCATAGAACAAACACAAGTGTATTGAACTCCTCAGAAAATTTTAAATTTTAAATTTAGTTTGCATGATCAATTTAGAACTTTTACAAATTGATTTTAATGTAGAACTATGTATGAAAAAATTCGAATCTTCTCCAAAACTAGATGATTGATTTAAATTACGAACAAAGAATATCTGTTTTAGAATTATGTCGACAATGTAATGCGTATTTTTATCTCGAAGGATATTTCTTCTCGTCCACCGCCCACCGTCACCATAAATTGAAAGCCTTATATAGACAAATAAACAAGTTAAGGAAATTATGAAAAAAATATGATTCCCAAGTTCCAATGTTTGAAGCTCGCCTATGTTATTAGTTGCAAAATGCAAAAATTCAACGCATTCGAAAAGTTTTCGTGTGGTAGTAGACTTTCAAAAATTAATTTCAGTTACAATATTTCTGTATCTTGAATTTAGTCAGTAGCGTTTTAACGTTTATCAGTGCAATCTAGTCCTCAGATGGAAGCAGAGATTGCACTAGCTAATGTTAAAGAAATTGCCTACCTGGGAGTCTAGAAACCTTAGGAGTCCGAGAACCCCCCTTAACTTGGCTTAGTCGTTATTTGTCGTGGGTTTTTCCGCAACCATGGAATCCTAAAAATACGCGGCTAGTTAGAACCAAAATAAATGAGGACTACAATAGAAGTTATCCTTACCTACCTGTGTTATGCCGTGGCATTGTTTCTCTAGGTATCTTCGTTTGCAAATGTTCAAATCAGAATAAAACCTAGATGATGTCCTCATATCTCGCATTGTCAGAAGTGAGCAATTGTTTGCACTAACAATGATTGAAAGCAAAAGAAACTCAAAGCCAAAAGAATTAATTAAAACATTTAATCCTATTCTGTATTGTGTTATAGGAACTACAGTATGTGTCACAACAACAGATAGATAACTTTTAAGATCTAGGTTGCACAAGAACATGCGTTCTGATATGTTGATGAGAGCCATCTTTAACTTTTGTGGATTGAACATCTTCGAGACTATTGATTCGGGCAAAGCATTAAATTCCTACGATGTCAGGATAAAATTTATAATCTATTACAAAAAAACATTTTAAGATTCCCAAAAATTCCCAAAAATTAAAATAACATTGTATGTGGATTGTTTATACGCTGAAACGTTTAATTAAGTTTCGTTTTTCTCTTGTTTTTATTCCGGAAGAAAAATTCATCTCATTTTTATTTTATTTAAATTACATTTGAATGACTTTTTAAAACTTACAAAAATAAAGTTAAGGGGACCAACAATTGGAAATTACTAACACAATTGTTTTTGAAAATCCTGCAGCAATATGTACACCCAGAGGCAGTGGCGTACTCAGAGGGGATGGGGGTTTCTCGTTTCAACCCCCCATGTTGCATCTAATTGGTTAAAAAATTATACTAATATACACTTACATTACATGGAATTTACATTTCAATTTACCATATTAAAAACCTAATTGTCTCTAACAGATCCCTTATTTCATAATAACAGTAGTTATTTTGTGTATGTACATTAGGGTGTCCCAAGACATAGAGAACAAAAATTTTTTTGCAAAATTTTATACGCATACACGCTAAATTTTTTCCAATTGACCTTAAAAACTTAAATTAAAAGTTTTACTGCGATTGGATGACGATAACCCGTGCCGACTTGAAGTTGAACTTTAACATACGAGCTTTTACTGCGATTACTGTGTAATTATTTGAGAAATTATTTTACTCTCATTATATAAAACGCCAATGAATTAGAAAAAAATATTACTTCGGTCTGAAAGTCCTAAGTTTTACATTATCGAGCCAAAACTGAAATTCTTACCCCATTTATCGGCATTTCTCGACGTTTTAGGACTTACTGATTCTAAAAAGAACTGTATGTCTGCCTGCCATCACAACCGACGAAATATAGAAAATCGCTGGAAGGAATCTCAAAAATTTTTGTTTCTAAAACTAGGGTTACTCAATTGTAAGAGCCAAAAGGACGATGTGTTCGATAACTGTACGGGAAGTGTGTCAAGACGGGAGATTTGCTGTCTTTTGTCACTCATATCTGGAACAAGTCGCTTGAAAACTTTGGAGAAACATTCGGTGTTGCTCTTGATATTTCCAAGGCATTTGACAAAGTTTGGCACAACAACCTTATATTCAAATTGAGATCCTATGGTTTAGACGAGCAGCTTATATCTTGTACACAGAGCTTTACATCTGATCGAAAATTTCGGGTCAATGTTGACGGTGTATCATCGAATACTTTTTCAACTAATGCAGGAGTTCCTCAGGGTTCCGTTTTGTCACCAACTCTTTTTCTTATCTATATTAATGATTTGTTGGACTCAACGGTTCATCCTATACATAGTTTTGCTGATGATAGCACGCTTCATGCGTCTTATGAAGCACCTAAACTATATACACCCTTAGCGCTTAGTGAGTGTAGGTCAAAATTGATAGATTCCCTTAACACTGATCTTAAAACAATTATGGATTGGGGTATTGCTAACAGTGTTGAATTCAATACAAGCAAAACACAGGTTTGTCATTTTTCTAGGATAACGACACCCAATCCTTTTCCATTAACGTTTGGCCCCAAAAATCTTTTAGAGAATGAGTCTGTCAGACTTCTAGGAGTTGAGATTGAAAATAATATGAAGTGAAATTCTCATATTTTTAATCTGGCTAAGAATGCTGTTCAAAAGTTAGGATTTTTGGGGCGATGTCGTAAGTTTTTCGATAGCGAACAACTTCTTTTAGTTTTTAAATCTTTTATACGTCCCTGCATGGAATACTGTTCTCACATATGGGGTGGAGCTTACTTGAGTAGTCTCAACTGCCTTGATTCTGTACAGCGTAGAGCTATTAAACTCATTGGTAACCCAAGTCTTACTAACGGTCTTGATTCCTTGCAGCACAGAAGAAATGTTGCTGATTTGACTATATTTTATAAATATATTATGGATGAACGAGCTTCTGAAGAGATCAAATCGATTTTACCTAAATCAGCAAACCTTTCGCGTCACACCAAAGCAAACGTAGCAGCGCATCCCTTTACAGTTCAAATAATTAGGTGTAGAACTGTAGCCTTCCAACGTGACTTTTTCAACAGAGTCTCTCATCTTTGGAATGCCTTACCTTCCTGGGTTTTCCCTGATGAATTTAATCCTCAAGGCTTTAAAGTTAACGTTCATAAATTTCTCAGAGAATCTTAATTTGCATTCCATTCTTATCCCTAGTTGGCATGGTATCTTCGGATATTCAGAGACGTTAATTTATAATTTATTATAATTAACACTAAACATGCCTAACTTTGAATAAAAAAAAAAAAAAAATCGTCAAGTGTGTTAAAACAAGGAAATTTGCCTATTTTTTGCTTAAAAACGTTCATTTCAAGTGATTACGAATTTTTATTTTACTTAATTTTTTGGAACAATATGAAATTAATTATTTGTTTGACATGAAATGTTATCGAACATGAAATTGGACATGGAATTTTTTGATGTTATAATTTTTGGAATATTTTAAAAATTTTGGAATTTTCATAATTTGACAAAAAGTTCAGAGGTTAGTGAGTTTATCACTTAGTCAACTGTTCATTTGAAACTTCAGTAAATCTCATTTCTGAGATTTAATTTGGTTGAAACATAGTGCATAAAGTTTTTGTAATGTTTATAAAATCACTTCCGGTTTTTCACTTTCGGTGGAGTATCTTATTTTTTATCTTTTTTTAATAATATCACAACAACAGCCTACAGTTATATAGTGTTTTTTACTAATCTTTGATAAAACGTTTCAGTTCACATGAGAAAAATTAATTAGCAAGTCAGGTATCTTGTACAAAGTGGTCGGTATCTATCAAACAAATGCTGATTTTTTAACTGACCAATAGGTTGACATTTCGTTTGTTTTAATAATTTTTAGCTGCCCGATGCTTTATTTTTATTTTTTAATTTGGTTTATGCTCTATAACACATAGAACATTGTTTAACTTTACAGCAACATAATATACCATAAAATAGGTTTGGTATCTCAGTTTACATTATCCAGCAGTTTTGTGAGCTTGTTATTTTTTTTAACTAATCCATATTTCATTTTCATTTTTAGTGTATTCATAAAAGCAAATGAAGAAAGCTTTTTTGAAGTAATAATCTAAAATCTCCAAAGGCATTCATCGATGGTTGATATTTGGTGAACGATTGGTTTTCGATTGGATTTTGTAAATAAATTTCGATAACTGTTGAACCAATCGAAAATTAAAAACATTTATTAAATGATAAACATTTTTTATCCTTAAACAACAATCATATTTTTGTATTTCTTAGCGTAATTTTATATAAACAATATTTTTATTTAAATTATTATGTAAAAAAATGGTGATATTGCTTGAGAAAAATCGAAAAAATTTTAGCTACGTTGACAAAGTAGACTTTACGTAGACTTCACCGCTAGTTTTAAATATATGGTGCAATGAAAATCTTCTTTCCAGTGTAACCAAAAGATGAAATGACGATTAATTGTAAGTCTTAGAAAGAGAATTTCAATTTATTAAAGTTTTAAGAAAATATCTTTATGTTTCCTATTTAACTTAACGGGAAGTTCTTGGCGTGGCCGCTATGGTCACGCCCTACCCTACTAGTTTATTTTTGAATTTGGTATAAAATGCTCGATATTTTAATTCCATAAAACCAGAACTCTATAACATAGAACCAACCGAATAATGTAGGGTAGTCTAATAATAAGAATTCTAATGAAAAAATTCACAAAAACAGCGATGATTTTAATAATTTCACCACTTTGAACAGCATGTTTTTTGTTTGCTTCATTGAAATGCTCATGTATCATGTCGAAACATTTCATTCTCTTATTATAAAGTAAAAAATAAAATTTAAAATATGAAAACGGATATGTATACGAGCATATTTCTTATCATATCTAAAGCTCTTGTTACCTTTAATTATTATTTTTAAATGAGAAAGGATTTCGTATCTCGTTTTTGTTTGAATTATATAAAAAATTTCTGAATTTTTTGTTATTTTTAATTTCATATATTTTATGATCATACAATTTCATATGTACACAGTTGAAAAATATATACGAATATACTTATGTGTAAATTATAATTAATAATGAAATGTTTGCATGCCGTATATCCGTAGCTCGAATGATAATAATAATACTTTTTACTTTTTTAAAAATATTATATTCTGGATCTCTTCAGATACAGAATTAAACTAAATTGATATGGAAATAGGGAGAAAAAGAAAATTTAATGGCATTAACTAATATGAATTCTCGTTTTCCTGACGTTGATTTTTTTGTGTTTTGTTCTTAACATATTTTATACGTTATACCTACGTATAGTTCATATAAAAAACAAGAAAGTTTCATTCTGTTTTTTACAGCTTTCTTACAGCTTTACAAAAATATTCTTTTTTAACTACTAACTTGAGAAATCGTCATTATTTTTCAGTAATTTTTCTCAGCTTAGGTCAATAATAATATCAAAAAATACCTAGGTTAATAATAACAAATTATCTTTTAATTTTAATTGAAATGAACAAAAAACACAAACAAATAATAATTACATTCCTTTGTTTCGATTTATTTGTATGAAACTAAACCTCCAGGCTACTTGATATTTTAAGATATTTAAAAAATGAAATGGAAAATGACTGATATTAAAATCTAATCAAAGCAAATATGATAATTAGGGTTAGTAGTTAAAAAAATTCTATATATACCTCGGTTAAGAGGACTAATATAGACCTCGAACATTATATCCCCCGGCGCTTCGCGCCTCAGGATCTAAAAGTTCTCGGTCAATAATAGCTTACTTTTCAACCTTGTTATATAATCTACTATTATCGCATTGAGTATATAATGTTGAAGTATGAAAACTAAAAAAAAAATTCTTCAAAATGATTTCTCTCATTATTAAAAAAGATTAAATTATTTGATTAACCATTTTTTGTTTTCATATTTACCTAATATTAAAAATAAAAAAAATTAATTAAAATAATATCCACTTTTCTACTGTTTAATTTTTGCTTTAAAATTTCCTTTGTACATAAATATTTTTTTATTTGGTTTTTCGTTTGGATCAACTAATTTTAAAATTAATCTTTGAGCAAAGAAAAACAAATTTTTAATTTTTAATTTGATAATAACTGATAAAAATCTAACGTAAATGTTAATAAATATAAACAGTTTCAATTATTATTAAATTAAACAAAAGGCTTGAATGTTTATTTTATTTAACGGTAGGAAATTGTGATTTAGGTTTTAATAAAATTTTAAAAATTAATTGAATATCTACCGAAACGAGGAACCAGATAAAAATTCTTATTGTATTTATATAGTTATTTCACTGAATCTGTATTCTTGAATTTTATTATATTTCGGGGAAAAAAATTATTTTAAACAAAATAATAATTTGGAGTTGGAGTGATTTATTGCCATTGGTAAAACAGTATTCGTCTTTTCTTTTACGCCATCTTTTCTGGTTGGAAATTGTGTTCCAAACTCGAATCGAAGCTAGAAATTTCTATCTTAGGCAAGCAAATAATAAATTTTAAATAGTGGGTCTGCCTTAGTATTTGAATCTAGGTACTGATGATGAAGGAGTCTGAAATAGTGGAAACAGTTATAAACCGGTCTAACCGGTCCGAAAAATTAGCTGCTCTAAGAAAAATTCAAAATATATTTTGAAAATTTTTCCAATTTTCTCTCTTCCCAATTTCAACACCCACAGGTTTTAAACTAAGAGTTTTAAACAATCCATTATCCAACAAAGGTATAAATGGTGGAGGCGCAGATACACTAATTCACCGATCCCATTAATGTAAAACCCTATAACTCCTATCCTGCTTAGTGGAACAGAAAAAATTGCTGAAAAATTAAAATTAAATAACCACAGTCGAATACTAGTTGCTATATACAATCCTACCAAGAAGCCAGAATCAACAGTATTCACCCAATATCTCAACCGACTAACAAAATCCTATACTCGCATGCAGCTATAGATGAAAAATTTAACGCAAAGCACTGTTATTGGAACTGCGCTAGAGCCAACAGTTATAGTAACGTATTAAACGACCTTTTAATTTCCAATAACTAACTCCGCTTAAACTTACCTTATCAACCCACTCACTCACTCACTCACCCTTTCACTCTTGGTAAAACTGTCTCAGTTTGACATCGCAATGCAATAAACAAATTGCTGTAACTGCAAAAATTTATTCTTTCTTCTACGTGGATCAGTATATTCAATACAACTGATCGTTATTTTTATTCACATTTTCTTCGGTCCGGAATGATATATTTCTTTCTCGATTGCTGTTTCATCTTGTGATGTGGTTGATTCATGAAATTTGTTTATATATATACATATATATATATATATATATATATATATATATATATATATATATATATATATATATATATATATATATATATATATATATATATATATATATATATATATATATATATATATATATATATATATATATATATATATATATATATATATATATATATATATATATATATATATATATATATATATATATATTATATAAATAATAAAATTTTTGGGTAAAGCCAATAAATAAAACAATAATTATGATTGTTTAATTGTTTGTTTTTCTATTATTATTTCTGATTATAGTTAGCGTTTTTATTTTAATGTCAAAATTTTTTTTTTTGAAATAACTATTTTTTTGTGATTTTAACGTCATTGTTGTAACATTATTACTTGATTGTTTTTTTTTTTATAAGAATTATTATTTTTTTTTTTGTAATATATATTATCCTTGAAGATGGTTTTTTGAATAAACCGAAACAATTGTTGGATAAACAATCATAATTATTGTTTTAGGTAGATTTCATATAAAAATCTACCCATTGCAATGGGCTTCATCTCGGAATTTCGGAAAAATTTTGATGCCAATCGACTATTTGTGATAAGCGGAGATGGAAAAACAAAAAAAAAAAAAATTATATATATATATATATATATATATATATATATATATATATATATATATATATATATATATATATATATATATATATATATATATATATATATATATATATATATATATATATATATAACGATATGAGGTATAACGGAATTTAGCGGCACTCTCACGGTCGCATTTTTCGACCTACACCAAAATAATTTTCTGTGTATGTTTCGGCAAATAATGTCTTGGACAAGTTCGTGAACTGGCCATATCCGGATACCGGTTAAGCGGCTAGAGCCTAAAAAGTCGAATAATCTAGGGCGCTATAACTTCCGTTTGAATAATAATATTTTAATAAACTTTAAAAATATTGAATATTTGAACCTGTTTTTATCATTTTTATCCAGATGACTACTTTGGCGTTTCAGGTTCCTCAAAAATCAGCTGTTTTAAAAATTTACTAAACTTTGCTGCCCTTGATCTAGCTGAAATGGCCAAGCTCATAGTTGAAAACTTTTTTTCACGTACTTAAAATATAAATCTTTCCAAAATTTTCAAAAATAATAGTTTAAGTCTAACGGTTGAGACCCTACGGCTGTTGAAATAAAAACAAACGCAAAAAGCAATGCTTTCATCATGTTTCAGTTTATGTTATTTAAATTCATCTTAGCTTTTAAACATACTTTTCAACTATAGCCTCAAAAAATTTCAGCTTTCTAACCCAAAAGGTTTCATTTTTATAAGCATTATAATGCAACCCTTACAAGAAAAATATCAACCCATTTAATACCATAGAAAAATTATCAAAATCTCTTTTGTTTTTATTTTTTTTACTAAGTAACCGTTTCGAAAAAGATTAAATAAGAACAAAAAAACACAACAACAAAAGATGATTTTGAAATAAAATTGTTTGATAATGTTTGATTATAAATTATGTGTGATGGTATAATTGTAGTTGTGACGTAGTTCATTTGATCTTTGGTGGATTTAATATGTTATTAAAAGTAGTTTAAACCAACTTAAATAAAACTGTTCCGAAATTGTATTGATGGAGTTAGTTCGGATAATGTATTTAATTTGGTTCGATAATTTTTTTGAATTATTCTGTTTCTACTTATATTTTTTATTTAAACTAATCTGACTTATCTAATTTTATTTGGACACAAAACCGTCTGACCCCGAAATCTACCTATTTCTAGCGGATATACCTGCCGCTGGGATTTTATTTATTGGCTTTACCCAAAAATTTTATTATTTATATAATATATACAAGCCAAATATCAAATCTTATATATATATATATATATATATATATATATATATATATATATATATATATATATATATATATATATATATATATATATATATATATATATATATATATATATATATATATATATATATATATATATATATATATATATATATATATATATATATATATATATATATATATATATATATATTGACTTGTGTTTTGTTTTAGGAAGGCAGTTGGGTGAAAATGCTGAAAAATTAAAGTTGAAGATCATTTATCAATGTAGTGCAAGTAGAAAAAAAGTTATATGTTATTTGGTTTGATACTACGTAATAGGTATTGTAAAACAATTTTTTTTAATTAATTTAATTAATTGTTTGATTGAGCAAGGAAACAAAGAAAAAATATTGCTACGCTGATGCATAGGCTGACTTCACCACAATTCTACAAACATAGTGTTCTGGATATAGAGTGAGCTAATATTCATCAAATACTTTAATAAAAGGCTAACCAATAGTATAGATTAGTATAGATTTCGCGCAGTTCTAATTATAAAAATATTAAAAAAAGCAGTAGTATCCCAACAAACATACAGAATTTATGAGAAAAAGCAAAAAAAAAATTTTACCGGAAGTGAAAAACTGGAAGTTGGGAGGAAGAACTGTTTTGAGCCGTACTAAATGCTTATGTACCAAGTTTAATCTAATTCGATTATCAGGTACAGGTGGTATTGAGATTTAAAAAAAACAGGTGCTCGGGGACCCCACACCACTTTGTTCACTATCGCTCAAAAACTAATCAGCTTCGTGCCATACATATTTGCATATTTTTTCCAAAGTGTCATCAAAATTCATTCACGAACGAATGAGGTTCTGCTCCCAATAAACATTGAAAAAATGGTGACACAGTGAACATTGTCTAAACAACTAAAAAACTAATCAGTTCTTTGTCATTTAAGTCTCCATTTCTTGAAAGTGTCATTAAAATTGATTAATGAATGAAGTCTGTATGCTCCCTACAAAATTTAAAAACAAAGTGTGTAAAGTTAGCAGTTGTATGGTAGAATTCCCACTACTTTGATCAATGTGTCCCAAAACTCAAAAGATGATAACTATCTTCTCAAAATATTTTTTTAATAACTTTCAACCAATTCGATTATCAGGTACAGATGCTATTGAGCTTTCAAAAAACAGGTGCTCGCAGGAATCCCCACCACTTTGTTCACTATCGCTCAAAAACTAATCAATTCCTTGCTATACATATCTGCATCTTTTTCCAAAGTGTCATCAAAATTCATTAACGAACGGATGTGGTATATGCCCCCAACAAACACTGAAAAAATGGTGACACAATAAACAGGTGCTAGGTAGGCCCCCCAAAACTTATCCCAATATTGTCCAAAGCTACTCAGTTCTTTGTTATTTACGTCTTCATCTCTATTCAAAGTTTCATTAAAATTGATTAATGAATGAAGTCTGTATGCTCCCAACAAACTTTAAAAACAAAGTGTGAAAAGTCAGCAGTTGCATTTTAGACCCCCCTCCACTTTGATCAACGTGTCCTAAAAGATGATAATTATCTTCTCACACTTATTGAAACCTTTTCCATAAGTTTCATCATAATCACTTCATTATTGTAGACTGTAGTTTGCATAAAGAGACTGAAAAAACTTTAAAAAATTACAAAAAAAAATTTTTACCGGAAGTGAAAAACTGGAAGTGAGGATGCGAAACTGTTGTGAACCGTACTGAATGCTTATGTACCAACCGATTCGATTATCAGGTACAGATGTTATTGAGCTTCAAAAAGCAGGTGCTCGGGACACCCGTTCATTATCGTTACCCGTTCATTACAATTGTTCACTATCGCTCAAAAACTAATCAGTTCCTTGCCATACATATTTCCATCTTTTTCCAAAGTGTCGTCAAAATTCATTGACGAACGAATGTGGTATGATACAAACAAACGTAAAAAACATGATGGAGAAAACCACCTGTTGTATGGCCCCCAACCCTTTATTCAATGTACTCCAAAAACTGATAAAATCTTTCTCATGTTAATTGAATGCTTTCACCAACGTTTCATGAAAATCGATCGGTAATTGTACAGTAGGGATAAACACCTGAAAAAAACACCTTTTAACCGGAAGTGACAAACCGAAAGTTGTTATGCAGAATTATTGGAAACAGTACTAAGACCTTATATACCAAGTTTCCATTAGATCATAGTGTGGGATTAGAAGTTATTTTAGATTTAAACTTAGTGGTCTTAGTGATCATTTGCCAACACTGTTTTAAAAATTTACTACAATAATCGTAGGAATCAATTTTGCTTACATTAATCGTAGTAAAAATACGTTGAAATTTAATATTACTAATGAAGTAATGTTACATTACAATGGTAAAATATGTACTGTTCAAAGGGTAATTTTACAAAAGTGAATTAATTCGATATGCTTGTTGCTAGGAATTTTACTAACAGTGAGGAAAATTCAACATTGCAGCGTGAGTCATTTTACTAATTTTCAAAGTAAGAATTTTACTCTTACCTGGCAATATAACTGTTAAAAGTTATTCGATTGAAAAAACGTTAAACTTTAAATTAAAAAGTATAAATTTTATTTCAAAGAATTACTTCGGTCTGAAAGACCTAAGTATTTCATTCATGAGCTCAAAGTGAAATTCTTACCCCCACTTTTTTTGGCATTTCTCGACGTTTTAGGACCTAGTGATTCTAAAAAAGCAAAAAAAAAATGTATGTGTCTGCCGGCCGGCCGGCCGTCATTACCTACGCTGCAGGGAAAACCACTGGAGGGATTTCAAACATTTTTTTTTCTAAATATATGTTTACTCAAGAGACAGGTCCGACAGGGCGCTGTGTTCGATAACTGTACCGGAAGTGTGTCAAAAAATCGTCAAGTGTGTCAAAACAAGGAAATTTGCATATTTTTTGCTTAAAAAACGTTCATTTTAAGTGATTACGAGTAGAAACATTAAATTTCGAGCAATCTTGATGGTCGGGATTGGTATGTTAGACCAAAATCTAGATTATTGCACTATAAGTTTGTCAAAAAAATGTTGTCAAGTGTGTCAAAAGGAAGATTTTTATTTATTTTCTTACCCAATTTTTGGAAAAAAAATAAAATAAATAAAATTTGTATGACATGAAAATATATTATTATTATAGAGAATTGTGGCATTATAAGTTTGTCAAAAAAATAATGTCAAGCGTGTCAAAAAATGATTTCATTGATTTTTTTTGCCAATTTTTTGTAAAAAAAAATGTAGCTGTTTTTATGACGTAAATGTAATTGAAAATGACATTGAACATGGAAATTTTTGGATTTGTTATAGTTTTTGAAATATTTTTGGAATTTTGAAAAAAGTTGTATGTATTTTTGATTTTGTAATAATTTTTGCAATATATTTAGAATTTTGGAAAAAGTTTTAATTTTTGATTTTGTAAGAATTTTTGGAATATTTTTGGAATTTTGAAAAATTTTAAATTTTTGATTTTTTATAATTTTTGGAATTTTGAAAAAAGTTTTAATTTTTGATTTTGTAATAATTTTTGGAATATTTTTAGAATGTTGGAAAAAGTTTGATTTTATTATAATTTTTACAATATTTTTGGAATTTTGAAAGAAATATGAATTTGTGATTTTGTAATATTTTCTCGAATCGCTAAATTGAAGGTTTTTGAATAGTTTGCTGAAAATGAAAATGAAATTGGACATGAACATTTTTGAATTTGTTATAGTTTTTGAATATTTTTGGAATTTTGAAAAAGTTTCAATTTTTGATTTTCTAAGGATTTTAAGAATATTTTTAGAATTTTAAAAAATTTTAAATTTTTGATTTATTATAATTTTTGTAATTTTGGAAAAAGTTTCAATTTTTGATATTGTTATAATTTTTGCAATATTTTTAGTTTGGAAAAAGTTTGAGTTTTTGAATTTTTAAGAAATTTTGGAATATTATTAGAATTTACAAAAAGTTTAAATATTTGATTTCATTCCAATTTTTGGAATGTTTTTAGAATTTAAAAAAAAATATTTTTAATTTTATATATATGTTTAGAATTTTGAAAAAAGTTTCAATTTTTGAATTTTTAAGAATATTTGGCATATTATTAGAATTTAGAAAAAGTTTAAATATTTGATTTTATTCTAATTTTTGGAATATTTGGAATTTTGAAAAAAGTTTAAATTTTTGATTTTGTATAATTTTTGCAATATTTTCAGAATTTTTGAAAAAAGTTTTATCTATGATTTTGTAATAATTTTTGGAATATTTTTAGGATTTTGGAAAAAGTTTGATTTTATTTATTTTTTACAATATTTTTGGAATTTTGAAAAAAATATGAATTTGTGATTTTGTAATAGTTTCTCGAAACACTAAATGGAGAGGTTTTTGAGTAGTTTGCTGAGTGTAACTAAAAACCATGTCCGCATAAAAAATTTTTGCCGAAAACTGTATCAAAATCCTTATTCCAGACCGAAGTCTTGATATCTCAGAGCTGTGAGATTTCAGCCCCTCCATATTTTTATTACTAAATTTATGGTTTTAAAAATGCAATTCCTAAAAATTATTTAAATTATAATATTTAATATTAACAAATTTTAGAATTTACAATTGCATTTTAAAATGTTACATTTAATTCATATTTTTTATAATTAATAGAAATGGGTAATTCTTTTATAAACCGAACACCTTTCTGACCGACCCATTTTTGATTTGGCTGAAATTTTTTTTGCCGATTCTATGTCGAAAAAAAAGATATACGTGTTCGAGAATTTTTTTTTTTTTTTTTTTTTTGAAAATAGAGCTGTTCTAAATTTCGTGAATTTTGTGATTTTTGACTTGAAGACTTATTTTCAAAAATTCGTAGTTCCGAATCTATAAGAGCTACAAAATTTTCACAGGCTACTTTTTTGTAGCTGAAAAATTGAACTTTGACAAAAAAATATTTTTTATAAAAAATATTAACAAATTCATATTATTATAAACAATTTAATTGTTTAAATCGATTTTTAACAATTGCCCCCAAAACGAATCTAGTTCTTAGTATTTTCATTGTATTTTCCGTCAAATTTTACGTCAAAAACATGTTTTTAAAATATGGCACCTTTTCAATTATGCTTAAAATATTAATTTATGTAGCGCGTAACGACCCAAAAAATCGGCTTTTTGCTAATAAAATCAAATCTGTAACTTGTATCAAAAAAGTTTAATGTGAAAGTTGTAGATAATTAAAAGGTCTACAACTTTTGCCTAAACTAGTTTTTGACATTACCTCAAAATTTTAAATTAAATTGCAAAAAATGTTACAAATCATCTTTGTAACAATTATTTATTAAAAATTTGCATAAAAAAAATTTATGGGTTATTCGTTTTCAAACCGAATCTCCTGACTTGTTAGAAAACAAATCTTGATTGAAACAAAAAATTATTATCAAGCGTTTGGAAAAAAAATCCATCCAGTGCACCACGTAATTTCAACCTGTCTGTTGTATTAGCCACCACTGCCATGACAAACTTTGACAAATAATAATAGATGGTAAAAAATATCTTAGTATATAAAAAAAATCAAGTAATGAAAAATAAAGTAATAATTCTTAATATTACTTATATGTACTTTATTGGAATAACCACATTTGTATAGTAAAATCAAAAATGAACACTCTCCTTGACAGATTAATAATAATATTTTTTAATTGAAAATTTTCACAAAATTTTTTTTTTCATGCAAAGAAAATATCTTAGCTTCTAATTCTTGAAAAGATATTGGAATCATGCAATGATATTTTTGAGGTCCCTCTATCGATTTCGCTTTTGTAAATCGTTCTGATAATAATTTTTTTTCTTCTTCGTAATCATCATTTGTAGAATAGCGACAAGAAATGTTTGGCAATGATTTTGTCGCCCAATTAAATAGTTCTCGTGGTGTTCGAACAGGCTCATTTATTCTCTGAAGACTCGCTCGCAAAAATAGTTTATGGGATGGAATTTGTTGAATGGGATGGAAATTTTAGGATTGTTTTATGATAAGAGCTTATGATTTATTTGAAAAGAAATGGTCTTTATGACAAAAGAATCTAGGCGACGTCATGCTGGATAGAAATTGGAGCATGACACACGAAACGAAGTAGAGAGTAATAAATAATGAATTATATTACTTTAAACTTTAACTTTAACCAATATTTAAAAAAAACGAAAAGAAAAAAAAACGAAAACAAGTTACAGATTTGATTTTTGTAGCAAAAAACCGTTTTTTGGGTCGTTACGCGCTACATAAATTAATATTTTAAGAATAATTGAAAAGGTACCATATTTTAAAAACATGTTTTTGACGTAAAATTTGACGGAAAATACAATGAAAATACTAAGAACTAGATTCGTTTTGGGGGCAATTGTTAAAAATCGATTTAAACAATTAAATTGTATATAATAATATGAATTTGTTAATATTTTTTATAAAAAATAGTTTTTCCTCAAAGTTCAATTTTTCAGCTACAAAAAAGTCGCCGGTGAAAATTTTGTAGCTCTTATAGAACTACGAATTTTTGAAAATAAGTCTTCAAGTCAAAAATCACAAAATTCACGAAATTTAGAACAGCTCTATTTTCCAAAAAAAAAAAAAAAAATCCTCGAACACGTATATCTTTTTTTTCGACATAGAATCCGCAAAAAAAGTTTCAGCCAAATCGAAGAGGTGTCAATGAATTTTCATCAAAATCTGTTCGGTTTGTAAAAGAATTACCCAAATACGTATTAAATAGTTGTTTTTTTAAAATTCATTCTTTATTTATTAAAGTTTTATTTATTTTTACTTTTTAGTTTAAAAAACCTCACACATTTTTATGTTAAAATTAAAATTTAAATATTTAATTAATATTTTTAAAATTAAGAAGCTATATATTTAGTTCTTCTAAATTTAGTTTCTGTTTCAGACACTGAACTAAGGAATGAATGTTTTTGAAGTTGTATAATTTTTTTTTTCAAAAAAAAAGGTATACCGATATTTATTTACCTGATCTTTAAAATATTTAGCATTTTATTCATATAGGTATGGATAACCAGAGCTTTCGTTCAGCATCTTATTTCAAATTTTTTGGACCAAACCTATCAAAAAAAGCTTGCAAAAAGGCATATGTTAATCTTTGCTTTCTGAAAATCATAAAAAAAAGTTGTCAGAAATCTGAATCTGTAAGAGGTGATCAAAACACGTATCGAAATGAAGTTTGAGCTGAATCCAATAACGGGTATATAGGTCAAAATCCAAATTTCTGTATATTTCTATATAGGTCAAAATCTAATTCCAGGTTCCAAAATTTGAAAAAGACGGGTTCCAGATAAGCTCAATGTAATGTACATATCTCAAACACTATAAAAAAATTTTGTTGTTTTAATGGAAAAAATGAGTTTTTTTTAATAAAAATAATTGCAGTTATAGTTTTTATGATATTATATAAAAAATTAAAAAATACAAAATAACCCCTGTTATGGAGAGTTGATATCCCCGTTGAATTTTATTTTTTTCCTTATAACTTTATAATTTCATTACGTTTCTACACAAAACGAAAAGTTTGGATTTTTGCGATTTTTTTTGAAAATTTTAGAAAGTTTTTAAAAAAATTTCACCCTTACAGATAAAATTAAAAATTAATCATTTCTATAATTTCCAAAAACTAACGCCAAAACACAATTTTTGGATTTTTGTAGAAAATTAATGAGCTTTAAAAATTATGGGAGAAAATATAAAAAAACAATGGGGTGATATCAACCCTATAATTTTTTATTTTTGAATTTTTTATAAAAAAGTAACAAAAATTTTAATTTTAATTATTTTTGTTGAAAAGGACTTATTTTTGTCTTAAAAAAGTGATATTTTTTTTTAATCAAGTGGTTCTTGGGCTACATAGTAGTACTTTTTTTAACTACGGCTTTCATATATATTCTCGAGATAACCTTTTGAAGATTTAAAAAAAAATATATTGCATTTCAAAGGTAAAAATATGTCCTTTTCAGTAAAAATAATAAGATTTAAAATTTTTAATAATTTGTTATACAAAATTAAAAAGAAAAAACAACGAATAAGTGATGATATCACCGCTGTTTTTTATATTTTCATCAATAACCTTCTAGCTTTGCTATTTTTCTACATAAGACCAATGATTTGGATTTTCACGATTTTTTTTGGAAATTACAGAAATTTTTAATAAAATTTTATCTATAAATAATATATGGTAAAATCTTTTAAAAGAACTATGTAATTTTAAAAAAAACCGTCAAAATCCAAATCTTTGGTATTATGTAGAAAAATAATGAAATTGTAATATTATTAGAGACAATATATTAAAAAATGTGGTATCCACCCTCCAGCCGTTATTATTTCTTTGTTTTTTATAATTAACAAAAAGGTCTTCCTTACTTCAACATTTACTTTTCGGATTTAACATTGTTTACTAGGGTTAGTGCTGGCTCCCTGAGGACACTCCAAACGCGCAGGAACGAAGCTAGTTTGAATGACGTTTGGACTATCTTCGATGAAATGTTGCATCCCCACGCCTCCAGGAAACCTTCGTTTTTGTTTTTACTCCAATGCAAGGGTAAGAATAATTCTTCGGAACTACTCTTAATAGGCTTAACTCTCTTACAGTTCCCTAGTAGCGTATAAGCTTCTTAGTGCTATCAGGAATGCCGAAGGTGGCCAAGATACCAGGAAATTAAGTGACGGGATATGGTTTTGACACCATTTTCATATTCGCCGTTTTTTGATAAACAGATCGTACATGGGTTTCTTTAAAAATGACTTCCTTTTGAAACTTATTTTTATATTGAAATGTTATTTCTGAAAATTCATCATACATCATAGTTATCAATGTATACATGTTATTAATATATCATCGATTGTGTTGAAAGAATCGTCGATATCGTTATTAGAACTTTTTGAATTTTTGTGCCTTAAAACACCAAAATAGTCTACACACATGTAATGAATCTCTGTTTGTTAAAGCGACCAATTGAAATAATTTGCTTCCATCATTTTCGAAATATTGTCCAAAATAGTGTAGTAAATAACACACTCACAGAGTCTGTTTCTTAATTCAACCGGGTCGTGTAGAGACAACTGATTTACACTGAGCAGAGCGAAATTATTCCGTACCTATTTTGATTAGTGTAGAACATTTTTACATGATGCATGTGCAGTGTATTTCGCATGTGCAATGTGTTCAAATTTCGCCATTTTGATTTTCCAACTTTGTTTTATAAACTTGGTTATACTTAAACGTCAAATCGTTATAAAGCTATATGTAGTGAGAATTTATTATTAATTTATTTATTACTCGCCAATTGCGAGTTAGATTTGCACTAGACCGACTTTTATTCGTTTGTTCAAATAAATAAATATTACTAATCCATAACAGAATTCAAGTATATTATACTGCTAATAAAGGGTGCTACTACTAGAGGATTCATACATAGCTTTCGGCAGGACAGATATGATACAATAGTTTTTAGTATTGGATAGACAAATATAGAGTTGGAAATTCCTCGAGAAAATCTAAATCTCGAGATTCAGGATTTCCCGAGATACTGTAAATTTCGTTTCTTGAGATTAGAGATTTCCTGCAAAAAAAATTACTCTCGAAATATCTAGAAATCTAAAAAAAAATGTCTATCTATCACATATCTATCACTAGTCAGTGAAACAGGTCACGATCATTTTTCAAGCCTAGTTTTTATTATTTCTCAATTCAAAATATTAACATCACTTAATCTTTCGTTTTAGAATCATATATAATATATACTATCCGAACTGCATACAATCTCTTAAACTTTGGGTTTGTTTTTCTTTTTTAAATAACAAAAAAACTTTGCACAATCTATTTTATTAATACCAAACCTAAATAATTATTCAAGTTTTAATAACAAAATGCCAATTTTTAACTTAATTTCAACTGTTTCGTTCTTTAACTTAAAAAAAATTCATATCTGAATACTGTACTACTGTACTTGATATATGGATTTGTTTAAAAAAATACCCAAAAAATGCCCATTGATATTCACAATTTATGGTTTTTTTCATGTTTCATGTTTCAACTTAACTGATTGAAAATCAAAAGCTAATCCTATCCCAAGTCGCTAAATACTAACCTTTTAACTTTCCTTTCCTAACGTTAACACGTGCATCAAGCATTAGAGGTTTATAACCTAAGTGATTAACCTGAACTATAAAAAAAAAAAAAACTTTATTTAATGTTTTTGAACAAAAAAGAAAGAAAATCTGTGTTAACCTTCAACCTGTTTCATCCTTTCCTTTTCTAGTGAGGCTGTATAGAATATTCAACTAAAAAAAACGCTGACGAAAACAATATGAAATACCAACGCAATGCTTGCAAAATAAGCTACACCAGCTAGTAAATGTATTAAAGCGGTTATCTCATCTACCCGATGTTTCTCTTTTTGAAATGAAATAAAGAAAATATATTATATAACATTAAATTGTTTTTTTTCATTTACTTGATGTTTTCTACATATTCATGTTTTAATTACAGTGAATCTCAAAGTCATTAAATAATTGTTGTTCGACTACAAAGGTAAAAAAGTTAGTATATTTATTGTGCTAAACGTTTTGTTTGAATGTTTGATTCTTATGCAAGATCAATTGTATTTGCAAACGAAAAATGCTGGGCATAACAATGGTTGTTAATGTTTTGCATAAAAACAATTTGACCTAGATGGGAGGCGAACTCAGGTCCTCCAATTTCGAAGCCTAGCGTGCTTCCACTAGGCCACTTAACATACTCAATGGATAGTTGATAGTTGATAATGGCTAGTTGAATTTTAAATGAAGGAATCGAGTTTAATTTGGTTATCTTGTTTTAGATTTTCATGGTTCGTGGTTTGACTATGGAATCATAACGATATAAAAGGGAACGACGTATGGAATGCTTTTATTTTTATACTTGAAACTATTGTGTAACATCTAATGGAGGGAAAAATTTTGCATCAGGTTTGGAATTTCCTGGATTGAGCATCTGATATTTATTTTGTTATGTTGTATTGTATGATCTCCATTACATTGGCACAACTATTACTATTGTTTTGAGTTATTATCCATATTGGACAACTGGCGCATCTTCTGATTGATCTTGATTATTATGCGGTCATATTATTCATGGTCAACAATCGCCGAAACCAAAGTCGCAGCTTTTTGTTTATAACCGATTATTGCTTTGCATTGTTATCCGTTTTAAACAATCGCTGAGACCAAAGGTGCAACTTTTTTGATTATTGTATTATAATACATAGATGTATAACTTATTCATTATAATTAGCTGAATTGATGAAGGATGAAAAGTTGGGTCCTGTACAATCATGGGTGAGTAACACATTTAATTTTTTTTTGTTGTATTATATGTTGTAGTAAATTGATTGAAGTGGTGTGTGTGTGTGTGTTTGGCGGTCTTGGCTCTTTCGATTTTTGTGGTCAAGAGAGTCTCTGTTTCTTATTTAATCCATTTGAATCAGTTCTCGTGTGCATTTGTACTGAGCTGAGGAAAGACATTTTCTAATTCATAGACTGAAGCTAGTTGTAATCATCTCAAGGCACGAAGTTCCTCTTCGGCTCCTCATAGTAATCCACTATCAGGAATGTACATTGTTTATTACAATATTTCAAATAAACAATTGTATGGAACATTCAGCCAGAACAGCCCGATTATCAAAATTTACAACCACCGAATCTTCAGAATTCAGTCCAGTTTTGTCCCGAATCCCTCTTTGGTTAACTCATACTCTTTATAGTCTTTACGACCAAAAATGTCGATAGTCTCAAAAAAATGACGGAATAACACTTTGAAAATTTTCTCATGAGTTTAATACTATTTCTGGCAAACCGGTAATTGCATATTATTATGTTACTTGGAAAACATTGTAGTTTTTACTGTGTCTTGCGTATACATGACATACAAATGCTTTTTTATGTCAGCATGAGAAAGATTTTCTGTTTGCGGTTGCGGATTTCCAACAGATGCGATTCTATGATATTAGCACATTTTAAACAGACATAATGATTTCCACTACGGATCGAGATGCAGCTCCAGAAATTTAATTCAACAACGAATAAATAACAAATAAATGTGGTATAATTAACTAAATGTAAAATATGTTTGCATCTATTGAAAGTTCAATGTTTCTAGCCATAGCTATTATGCGATTATGCTCCAGAAAAAGTTATTTGCAATAATGACGTCCAATATTTATTTGTTACACGTTAGATGGGGAGGTCGGTCGTCGAGATGGAGACAGTTAACCGATATAGTTTGATGTAATTTAAATTTATTTCAAATTTCTGTCATCGTAGTCACGCCATTTGCCCTTTAAAAATAGAAAAACCGACTTGTTTTTAGTGTACAACAAGTTCCAAATAATTATTTGAAGTAATTACTCAAGTAAGGAGTACAAATTGTTTATATTTAATTATTATGAATTAATGTATAGTAAGAAGAGTCAACATGTTAACAGCCTACGCTCCTTATTAAATATTGTCATAAATTTTGTTGCTCATTACGCATTCCTACAAACAAATTTGATTTGAACGTTAATTAGAAACAATTTTCGTATGTTAAGGATAAACACAAACATTCATAATTATTTTAATATATAAAAGTCTTTTACGAAACATATTATCCTGTCACAATTTCAACAAAATTCAAACAATAGAAATTGATTTGGAAATAATAATAAAATTATGATAATTATAATAAGGACGATGGATATTTGATATATGCATTCAAATTGGTAAAATTTCCTTTCTTTCTATAAAAAAATATTTTTAATGTTTATTTACTTTTCCATAAAAGTGTAAATTTATTTAACAAAAAAAAATCTATAACCCAACAATAATAAATAGGAGACATATGAGTAAAAGGCTATAAATGTTCACACACGTTCGTAATATTATTTGCTATTCATTACATGAAGTTTGTATAGGAAATATTTCCCTTTTGTTGTTCTTAGTTTTTATATTATGTTTTCTTTTAAAATATTTATTAACTTTTATTTGGTTTGGTTATTTTTTCTTAAACCTCAAAAATCTATTTTGGTGGAGTTTAATATCATATTTGGAAACTATATTAGGAATTAAAAGAATATGCATAAAAAGGACTAAGGAAGGGAGTATCTCATGATAAATTATATCATTACCTATATAAAATATATGGAATCGTAGCATAAAATTCAGTTATTAAAGTATGTCCATATGCTAGAGCTAGTCTGACTCTTGAGCTAGTCTGTCTGACACAAAGATTCTAATCAATTTAAGAAATATCACATTATAATCTTCAAATTTAATGATGTATCAACCTCTATGGAAACCGGTTGATAACGTTTTCAATTATTATTATTATTTTGTTTGATGAAATTATTTAAGATATTTAACTATTTACAAAAGAGTTATTTAAATTTTTAGAACAAATAAAAAATAATTTTGATGTTTTTCAGTCATAAATTTATAATCAGTTTGCTTCATAGTCGTAAAAGAGAGTGATAGATGTAAATTATTCATTTTAATAATTAATCATGTTTATTTTAATTTAAGCTTTTCTCGCATCAATCTAAGTGGTTATAAATTGATTTGCTTTTAGACGATTTGGCGACCTTAGGTCAACAACTTCTAAAAAAATTTATACTAAGGAGATTAAATAACTTAAAAACTTTTGTATAACTATATGCTTTGCACGCTGTTGGCTAATTCTGTATCTCATCGGTCTGAGAATTTCTTTTTAGCTTAGTTTTGTTGTGACACTTTGACGTTTATGTTTAGAATTTCGTAGAAAAAATGTAAACAATTTTGTTCGTCTTATATTATAAAATTGTATAACAAGGAATAATTTTGTTATTCAAAACTGTTTCAAATTTTCTTTTAAGAATTTTTTTTATTCTCGTTGTGTTTCCTTTTAAAATTTACCATATTTACTTAAAAAGTGGTTTTTACATTATTCTCTTTTTAGAATATCAAAATATTTCAAATGTATGTACAGAAGAAATGAAAACAAGAAAAATTTTTTTTGTGTCTTTTTAAAATATATCAAAGGAAATATATTTTCCTACATAACCAGTAGAGCGTTTTGTGGATTTAGTACAACAGAGACGAATTGTAAATAAATTTATCATACGAATAAATATTTTGGAACCATCATTAAATTTTACGGATATTCTCTATGATTATGATCTTGAAAAGCCGGCAGTTTTTAATTTTAAAACTTAAGAATTCTGGCTCGCAAGATGTTTTCGGGCGGCCAAAAAGAATTTTTTTCAGTTCATTATAATAGTATTGTATTATTTTGCAATCTAAGCACAAGAATTATATTTCCGAACACATAACCCGGGAAAAAATAGAGAGATCTAAAAAGGTCTGATTAGATCTCTTTTGATCAAATTAGATCTTATGAGATCTTTGTTTTGAGTCAAAAAAATGAGAGTTTGATCTTTGCAGATCTGAAGAGACCTATTTAGATCAAGGTAGATCTTCAAAGATCAAAGAAAAAATTTGGCGTTTGATCTTTGAAGATCTCCAATGATCTAAAAAGATCTCTTCAAATTTTGATAGATCTTCAAAGATCAAAGTAAAAATTTGCTTTTAATCTTTGAAGACTTAAAAAGATCTCTTCAGATCTGCAAAGGTGAAACACTAGTTTTTATCTTTTATCTTTGAAGATTTACCACGATTTACAGAGATTTCTTCAGATCTGCAATAATGTAAAAATAAAACAACCAAAGCTTACAAAAATATTGTTCAGATCTACAGAGATCTCTGCAAATTTTCAAACAACTTAACAGTTTATTGTGACAACACGTAGTTTCTTAATAATAAACATATAAAAATAATTTTTAGCAAAAATGTATTACATTGTATATTGTACCGACGCACAGTTCCAACATAATAATAATAACTTTGTTTAAAAGCGTTATTTTTTGTCTCTATAGTAAACTATAATTAAATTAAATTATTCAAATGTTAGCTGTATTTTTGTCTCTAAAAGCCACAATTGAGTTATTTTTTGTGCCTCTTTTGTTTTTTCTTAAGCCGGTTCTATTTTTTAAAAGTTTATTTTTAATAAATAAAAAAAGATCTTGATAGATCGTAGCAGATCTGCGTAGATCAAAGAAGATCTGCATTTTGGGACATAACTATACAGATCTGTTTTAATCTAAGAAGATCTGCGCAGATCATTGTAGATATGTTCCAAAATGCAGATCTACGGAGATCTGCTAACGCAGATCTGATAAGATCTCTTCAGATCTCTCTATTTTAGAGTAGAGTGGAAAACAGTAAGTAAAATCATATAACGAGTTTTTCTGAAGTAATCATAACACATAACACTCCCTCACCAGTAGTTTCACTAAAAGAACAGGGGAACTAGTTGTACTCAAAATCATAAAAACAGGTCTTTAAAAAACAACTTATTATCCTATTTTCATTTCTTAGTCTATATAAAAAAAACTCAGACGCAAAAACATCCAAAGAAACTCCATGAATCAATTTATTATTTTATTTTCGACCTTCAATAATAGAAATTGGGTTTTACGAATGTCATATCAAAGATAGAATATGAACTTTCAACAAAGTGTTCAATGTGAATGAGCTTGGGTTGTTCAGAATTTATTAAACGTGAAATCGTAGCCTTTGATATTCGTGTTAGTATGCGTATTGATTTTTTTTTGCTACTTGTATTTAAGATCATGTAATGAAAATTTGAAAATTTATTGAGCATCAGGGTGATCAATGTATATTTGAAAGGAAACGAAAATAGAAAATGTTCGCTAATAATACATCGATCATTTTGTTCGATCAAGTCAATTATTAGATACAATGTAAAACAGAATTTTTAATTTTAATTTTGAGTTTTGAACTAAATTTTAAATTATCTAAAACCTTTGTGATTTTTAATTGGAGAAAAATAAAAATAAAAGAATTTTAGTTTTGATGAATATTTAACATTAATTATTTATCAAACTTTTATTTGTGAATTATAATCTGAGACAGCTATACATTAAACAGATTAAAATTCAATATAACAGTACTTTGAGATTTTCTCCAGAATATGAGAAAAGCTTTGAATAACCTTTGAATGGCTGATTACTGCATCTTATTTTTTTTGCTGCTTTGGTAATATAAAAATAAATAGGATTAATTCACAGGACCTGGATTTGATTATTTCAGATTATTAGAAAAATTAAAACAGGGTTTAAATCAGAATAACTAGCTGGAATGACTCCCATTGTTTATCAAAAGACTTATTTCGCTAATTGGCTGACGAAAACTCGGTTTATCGATTGAATTTTGATGATAACATAGTTAAGGTTGCTCCATTCAGCAAAGTTTACTAACGTATTTCGTCAAAGTGTGTTTTAAATTCGTTAACAAATTCAGTTTGGAGGGTAGAAGATGTCGACTTTGTCGACTTTGCTTCATTAGTAGTAGAGGATAACGTCGACTTTGCTTCATTAGTAGAGATCAAAGAGTAATAAACTGGCTTGTATCTTTACTTTGAATATGATCTGGATATCACTATTCACCGGACATCACCGGATATCCATATTTTACTTTCTCAAATTACACTTTGTTCGGTTAACTGTGGATCAACGGTTGAAGCAGGATCAACCTTGTTTTTTTTCTATTTTAATTTGTTTGCAATTAACGAAACATAATTCGTATTTTTATTCCTTAACATACGTTTTAATTTAAAATAACCTTTTTTCAATTTATTTTTATTTTTCTATTTGCCAATTAATAATTCAAATAATTTTATTTTTGCTTTACACAATTTCACTTTAATGAATTGATTTTATTTACATGTAATATTTTCCTTTTCAATTTCTCCTAATGTTGAGAAATTTTATTTATTTTTAATATTCTTATTAACCTTATTAACCTTCTTATTAATCTATAAAGATTCTATTATGATAAGTTCAACAAAGTAGAATTGATTCTTTTTATGTGAAGAACCTCAATATATATCCCTCATATATCGGCCATTCTCTATTTTACATAAATCTGTCTCCACCTCTAACATTTTTGAAACTTTTATTATGCATTAACTTTTTTTTCGGAAACGAAACAGACTCCATTTTAAATTATATTTCCCTTATATATGAGGAAATATATCGAGGTCCACCACTGTATGATTTTGACAAACGTCAAACAAATTTAATTTAGTGATGCATTTTTTATATTCATTAATGATTATGATTTGTTTTTAACAGTTGGCTGACATGAAAAAAGGCTCCTATATATAGAAGACGTTCATGGTGCAGTCTTAGGTAAGATTATATTTCAATGGAATTTACGTTTTACAATTAATAATTTATTTTCTTTTTAGGAAGATTATCTACATAGCTACATATCAGTTGCAACATTATTCTATGAGATTATTCGGCATATTCCTAAGCTTTTGGCCTTTTAGATTTGGAATGTTTTCAATATTTTAAATTCGTCGTTATTGACTTCCATCTTTGCGATAGCATTTGAAATATTTTTTGTACGAATTGGAGTTGCGAACCCTTGTAAATTACCAATAAACAATGTAAATTACCACTTTTTGATGGCAGCAAGTTTGCTTGATAAACCATTTTTAGGGGTATGTTCTGTCGCTCCCATGTCTTCTTGCATTGGTACGCAATATATTAGTCATAGTTTTATCGACGCATCCATCTAATGATGGAATTTTAAATTTATCAAAAAACGTTTTCGAAATCTCTGAGCTTTGAGACTTTTTATATCTGACACATATAACGTTTGTTCCATGACATCAAGAATTTCGGAAAAAAATTTGAAACAGTTGTCTAGTTCAGTGTTTCTCAACCGGTGGTCCGCAGAACATTAACGGTCCGCAGAAAAAGTTTAATTTAAGTAAAAGTTTAGTAAAAGTTTAAAGAAATTCTTTATTTTTATTACCAGAATTTTTTATATATATTATTTTTATGGTTATTACACGAGTCTTGCTTTTTTTGCTCCTCAAAGTATTCAGTGAAATTTTTATTTGTTTAATTTCACTCCTTTGAAGTCATTTTTATTTTCTTTTATTCCATTTTCAGAAAAAGAAGACTACCACTTTTTCGTCATCATTTTTATTTATTTAAAAAAAAATGTGTCTAGTTACAATAAAATACAATAGTTTTTTTTGATTTATTGATAAACAAATATTATTTTCAAGCTTGTTTAGAATCACAATAAATCGGTTTTTGCTCTTTATTTCAATTTTTCCAAAATGTAGTTACACGTAAATGCTGTGGAGCCATCAATAACATTCCCAAATGCAGAAATGATAATAAAAAATATCGTTTTTCTTGTAAATCGCAATTAATATTTTCTTTCAAATGCTCACGAATTTAATTTTTGCTTCAAATTTGATGCTTTTCTTCGCATTGAAAATAAAAATAAATAACAGGAGGTAAGATTACTTTTTTATCCCCTAAAGCGTAAACATTTGAAACAACATACACGCAAAAGAAAAAAGATGCTTAATTTTTTGGAGAAAACTGCTTAATCCAAGCATTTTTTGGTTTATTAGTAACTTAATATACAAATTAAGTTAAATAAATTGGTTCTAATGAAATTTAGAGAAAAAAACCAAAAATTGCTTTAATTTAGCAATTTCCTCAAAAAATCAATTTCGGAATGAATATCCATTTTTGAGAATTGGATATTGGAAATTAAAAAAGTAAATTGGTTGCTATAGAAATTTAGGAAAAAAATAACAAACAAAAACCTACTTGGATTAAACAGTTTTCTCAAAAAAATGTTTTACTAAACATGTTTATGTACATGAATGTATATACGTATTTTTTCTCTGCAAACCATACAGAATCTTACTCGTACAAAAAAATTTGTATGTAATTCGGACATAAAGGAAGCGTGCTACTCTACGGTGAGGCACTTTTCCAGGAACTTTCACTAAAGCCGAGATATCTATACTTGGATGTGTTAATTTTGATTAAATGAAGATTTAACGATTTTAAAATTGTCACCAATTACTTTGTGGTAAAAATCTTTCCTATTTCATCACTGACATTTTGAATATCACACATGAAAATAGCTCATCTAAAACAAATTTTATTTCCCAAAGAATGAAAAACAAATTTTTAAAAGAAAATAAAGAAGAAAATGAGAGTTGTGTATATGTATATAAAACAGAAAAAAACACTCAAAGAATCTCTGATGCTACACAAAAAAATAAACCAAAATAGAAAGAACATAAAGAGAAAATAATGTACTCCGCCATTTTTCCCAACAATTTTATGTGTATAGGAAAATTTTTATGTTTTTCATTTTTTATTTTTTATGTTATATTTCTGTTGTATAACAAACGTTTTTGTGTTTATAGTAAAAAGGTGCGCCATCATATCATCATGTAACCATGACAACTTTTTTGTACAGACACCCTTTCCAACGTTTGACGGGTACTATATTTTTATTTCTATGCTTTATCATATTCTTCACCGACCTCCCCTTTTTTCTGGTTGAAAACTAAAACTGAGTTAAAAATAAAATATAATAAAAAAAATCTAAGGAAAATTATCGTATATCCTTGTGGAATTCGCTTGTTTATGTGGAAAATTTCTGTACATTATTATTATTATTATTTAACATGCTATTCTCCCCTTTCGCTATTTTCATAATCAGTTCGTTTTTTTATACATATACATACGTTTATTTGCGTTTTATAATAGTAAGATAAACAATCTCTTCAATGAAGAAGAAAAACAAATTTCATTTTTATTCTATTATTATTGTATGTCAAACACAAATCTTATGAATATTCACACTTGTTATCAAGAAAAGTGAAAGATGATGAGAAACTCTTTGTTTTTGCTATAGTCGATAACAAAGGATTATTATTAGATTGATTTGAATCAGAATTTTCTTACTTAATTTTATCCAAGACATTTAAGTGGACATAATTTTTTTATAACGCATATTACATATTGTATATTATTGACCTCAAAACTACTTCATTAAAAAGCAAACCTACCCACATCCATAATTTTAAATTAACTGCTTTCAAAATTAATAATTTTTTTTAGCATAATCTTCGGCACACCTCTAACCTTGTTCAATCAATATCATTTAAAAATATGATAGTTAACATTACCCAAAACAATGATCCGTTCTGAAGGAATCTTTCATTTCAACTAACCGATTTAAAATTTTCGATCATCGTTCAATGAATCATTGGTCACTTGTTAAAAACGTAAATATTTAGGTCAAAAACGCGAATAAAAGAGTCTACCTAATAAATAAAGAGCCACCTTCTAATTAAAAATGCAACAATCCTCATGAATCACGAACGATTGCAAGGTTGTTCTTCTTGTATCGGTCGTTCATTTTTGTATCGGTCGTTCATTTTGCATCGTTCTTTTATTTGATTTAATTTTAACAATCATATTTTTATCGCACATTATTTGAACGAATCGTTCTTTTTTAGTTAATTTTTTAGTTTTCATTCTTCTTTTGTTTGATTTATTTTTTGTTTTATTACTTCGGTCTGAAAGACCTAAGAATAACGTAATCGAGCCAAAAGTGAAATTCTTACCCCCCCTTTTTTGGCATTTCTCGACGTTTTAGGTCATAATTATTCTAAAGAAGCAAAAAACTGTATGTCTGTCTGCCGGCATTCATAATCGACGAAATCTAGAAAACCGCTGAAGGGATTTAAAAAATTTGGTTTCCAAGAATAGGTATACTCAATGGTAAGAGCCGAAAGGACGATCTGATCCATAACTGTACTGGAAGTGTGTCAAAAATCACCAAGTATGTCAAAACAAGGAAATTTGCATATTTTTTGCTAAAAAAAACGTCAATTTAAAGTGATAGTGAGGAGTAACACTGAATGTAGAGAAACCTTAATGGTTGGGATTGGTATGTGACACCAAAACTAGATTATTGCATTATAAGTTTGTCAAGTGCGTCAAAAGAATGATTTTCATATATATTTTTACCTAATTTTTTGGATAAAAATAAAATTAATTATTTTTATGCCATGAAATGTAATTGAACATGAAAGTTATTAGACATGAAAATTTTTGATTTTGTTATAATTTTTGCAATAGTTTTAGAATTGTGAAAAAAGTATTAATTTTGGATTTTATTATAATTTTTAGAATATTTCTTTGGTTTTTAAATCAAAAATTCAATTGCACCTTTTCTCAGCCTGGTTTTATTTAAATACTAATTATTATTCAATTAATTATTTTTAAATTAATCACGATATTTCGTCAATTGTGGCTTTATCAAGTGTATCATAATTAAGTGTATAACTAAGTGTATAAATACATAAGTACTTGAATTTGAATGATGATAATTTGAATTTGAAAAATTTTTAGAATTTTGAAAGAAACTTGAATTTTTGATTTTGTTTTATGTTTGATATACATCGCTGCCCAAAACTAAAAAACAATGTCCTCATATAAGTTTTTTGCCGAAAAATATATCAAAATGATTAACTCAGACCAAAGTCTTGATATCTCAGAGCTGTGAGATTTCAGACCATTCATATTTTCTTATTGGATTCAGTTATTTATTTGAAAAATGTTAATTACATTGTATACAAATTTTCATTAATATATCATAGATTAGTGACCGATGAACGATGTTTCTAACAGAAGATCGGTCATCGTTCACTGAAGTTCGTTCAGTTACAATCTGTCGTTCACAACCAACATATCACTTCAGAAACAAATTAGTTCCTAAAAATCTAAAACTTCTATTAAAGTTTCATAAAAAATGGCTAATGAATGTATGACACTGTAGTATGTCAATAGACATACATTTTATTGTGGCGTAAGAAAGTGTGCAGAACAATTTCTTTTCTGTTAAAATTAAAAACATGGATAACAAATTTTGCTAAAATCGTTTACCGGAAGTTAAAATGCAGAGCCATTATTTATTGTTTAGTGTTTAAGTGTTTATATGTCATGTTAGATCTTATTTGAAAACCCGTAATTGGATTTATTAGCACTTTCAAATAAACAGTTGTACAGTAGACTCTTTATTGTCCTTTATACCGTTGTCCTATTTCACAAAAAAAAATTTTTTAGAATGTCGCTTGATTGATACGTTTAATTGATACGTACTATTAAAATCAGCCCGGAAATCGTAACCAATTTCAATCCTTTTGACGAAGGCCGTTACATAATTTGCAACCGGTACTTCCTCAGTAATTTTCACATCAAGTCATACAGTGTATTATCGTAAAAATGCGGCTAATTAGTTTTGGTTTCAAAAATTAAATCCTATAACTTCATGTTATAGAACTGATGCAAAAATGTTATATATCTACCCGATCAGAAAATTTTCAGGGTTGCTCTAGTTCGGTTGGGCCCTGATGATAAGTGTAAGGATTTTGCTCTATCAGTCTCTGATTGGAAAAGTCGGATCAGGCCTTGATCAAGTTCACCGTATAGAATTAAATAAGGTAAACCTTAGTAAGTTAATTTGTATCAGTCCCTGATCAGATTGGCCAACTATCAGTCATATACGATAAACCAAATCAGGGCCAGATAAATTCAAATAAGGTTAGCCCTAATATGGTATTTTAATTCAGGCTCACATTAGATAGCCCTAATACGGTTTGCCATATCTGAACTGATCAGATAACGCATTGATAGTATTGAGGCTTACCCTATAATTAGTTTCTGCTCAGGTAGCTGCTTCGATATATTATAAAGAGAAGTTGCAAATAGGTTTTCCTCAAACATTTATTTTTGAAAGATGCTACCCCAACAGAAATTAGTTAGGGAAGCCCTGAATACAGTAAGGGAGTGACAAGGATCTGATAAAAGCTCTAGAAAATATTAGCCCTACTAGGCCAATCCGATCAGGCTTTGGCCTAGTAACCATGTTTGGATATATCCATCCCTGAATTGGTTGTTCATATTTTACCGCTAGTCTGGCAAGTGGTTTTTCTAATTAGAGCTGTCTTAACAGATATGCAATTTTTAAAATTCATTTTAGTGGAATTCAACGACCTATATATATATATATATATATATATATATATATATATATATATATATATATATATATATATATATATATATATATATATATATATATATATACATACATAGATATCAGAATAGCATAATCAAGACCGAAAAGTTGTAACTTAAGGGACTGATCGGTCTAGACTCAATCAGGTCCTGATGGAGCAAAAGCGTTACACTCATGATCTGGTACGAAACATGCTGCCCTTTTTGAGACTGATTCAAACTAGTGCAAACCTAATCAGGGTCCTATTTAAGCTCTGAGAATTTCTGCCCGAGGAGTTAATACCCATATGGCTTTATTTATGGCTTTAATACCCATATGACTAATTACAATAGTTCTTTTTATATTACGTGAGTTCTTCCAAGATCGATATGAAGCATTTTTGGTAGTGTAATTTGTATTTCTCTTATACATTCTCAGTTCTTCCAAAATTTCCTATTTCATCAATGGATGAGCAGTAGATCCTTGTGCCGGACATTCTTTGATGACGGTAATGACTCAAACATTTTCCAGTCTGCGCTATGTCAGTAAATGCTAATTTTTGATGAAATATTACTTTTTCGTACAAAATCTGCTCACTTTTGATTATTTCACTTAAAATCTTGTAGGGCTTCTTCAGAAGTTTCATTTCTCGATTTAAGAGTAAGATTCTCGAGTAATTTTCGAGAGTAAGATTTAGTCTTTCGTTAAGGTTTTAATTTTTTTAAGACAGTGACATAACCCGGTAACTTTAAAGGTGATTGACACAATTAATTTTTCACGTTTAAACCAATTTGGAAAGTTCACTTAGGTAAGTTTTTTCTCCTGATAAAATGTGCTATATATTTGTTGGTTTATCACAATATATGTAAAAAAAAACACACGAAAACCTTTTAAGACCCAGATTGCAACGATCAGCTAGTTATATGTTGGAATAACAATAAGTAATCTTGACTTCAAGAGGGCATGCGGCTTTGAGTATGTTCCACCTTACTTCAGTGTGTGGATTCGATAAACTTTAAACTTGGCCCTTAACAAATGCTGAATCAAAAAAGATTGAAAAAGAGGTAGGCTTTGATGACTTAGAAAAACGAAAAAGATCAAAAGACTACCTCTCTCTACCTCTCCATCATCTGCGACTATCAAATAATAATTTAAAACATTAGTCCACCCCATGATTCGTTCAGGATTCCCCCCCCCCCCCTCATTCCATATGATTTATTGAAAATCAACAATTCATGATGCACCAAAATAAGTGATTGTCGAGATAATTATATAAATGAATTAACTGCTGCACCTTAGCATATTATCATTAAATAAATTATAGAAATAAACAAAAATGTTACTTAGAATTTAACAGATAATTATTGAAAATTTATTTTAACTTACACAAATTGTTGCACCAAAATAAACGGACAATTATGGAAATAAATCTGTTAATGCGAAAACCGGAAGTGAAAAACCGAAAGTTGGGATGCAGAACTGTTGTGAGCCGTACTAAATGCTTATATAATAAGTTTCATCCAATTCGATTATCAGATACAGATGTTATTTAGCTTTTACAAAAACAGGTGCTCGAGGGGCCCCATACCACTTTGTTCAATATCGCTCAAAAACTAATCTGTTCCTTTACATACGAATGTTGCATGCTCCCAACAAACATTGAAAAAATTGTGACACAGTTAACGGAGGCCCCCCACCCCCCACTCATCCCAATATTGTCCAAAAACTAATCAGTTCTTTGTTATTTAAGTCTCCATCTTTTTTCTAAGTGTCACTAAAATTGATTGATCAATGAAGTCTGTATGCTCCCAACAAACTTTAAAAATAAAGTGTGAAAAGTCAGCAGTTGTATGGTAGACCCCCCGCCACTTTGATCAATGTGTTCCAAAAGATTCTAATTATCTCCTCACACTAATTGAAACGTTTTCCATAAGTTTCATCATAATCACTTAATTATTGCAGGCTGTAGCGTGCATTAAGACCAGTGGCGTAGCTAGCATGGGTGGCACCCGGGGCGGATATTGTGGTGTCACCCCAAAAATAAAAACTGTCAATAATAATAAAAAGCCGATAAACGTAATTTATAATTTTTTTCAATTAATGCAAATGAGCATTATTATTATAAGCCCGCAAGTAATTTTTAACTAATTTTAATTTGCTGAAACTCCTCTCACACGAAGCCACTAAGACGCAAATAGTCATGAATAACTTTAGTGCGACCGTAAGATTCGGAAGAAATTCTAAAAAATCCCATTCTACGATGAATTTCAAAAAGTCTAGGTACACCCAGTTAGAAACTGTAACATTGGCCGCTTTTAAATGCCTCCTCACCCTTTGTATCTCTATGAGGAGTTCTGTTGCCAATAACGCATCATAAAAACCAGTAAATTTTGATACCGATAATTTTAACTCTTCACTGTTCGCCAAAAGCTAAGTGTTTGTCTGCACAACCTCGAACAATGAAGCTAAATCTTGAACTGACTTCAGTCTAGTTCGGAGTTCAACACTGAATCGGTCAAGACATTCCAACATGTCCTTTTTAAGTTGAGCTCTCAGTGTCAGTCCAACATCAGGTGCAAACTCACCACCCGTTCGTTTTTTGCGTTTTTATGACGAATTCGGCTTTCCATTGGAATGTCATAGTCCTCCGATTTTTTCGCAGCAAGATCTATTGCCTCTTCTACAATGAGACTTCGTTATGAATTGACTCTATTTTTGTAGCTAATTGATCAATATTCAAGCCCGTGCTTTGCAATCCAATCTGAGCACAGATATTATTTCTCTTAGAATATCATTCCAAAACAAAAGATAGCAAAGAAACGAAAAATCAAATGCTGCATTGATAAGGTTCTGTGCAGCGCCTCTAGTGTCTACATTTTCTTGTTGATCACTTAACTTCTCAATTTCAGCCACAATCCCATCAAATTTTTCGGTCAATACTTTTACTGCAGCGTAATGAGCACTCCAATGCGCTGTTAAGAGTATTTTAACAGTTGCTTTGTTGTGTTTAGCAAGTACTTCCCAGCGGCTAGTCGAAGCAGAAAAACATGTAAAAATGGCTTCCACTGACGAGTGTTGGCCGTATAAATTAATTGAATGGTCTTTGCAGCCCACAAAAATTGCTTTGTTATTTTTTGCTTTAATAATAGCTTGCACTTCTCCATGTATACTACTCATAACAGCTGCATTATCATAACCTTTGGGAGCGACAATTCATAACATCTATACCAGCATTTTCAAGATTTTACACTGAAAAAAACATGTCCTATTTCCAATCGAAATGCAGTTGTCTCAACCTCACCGTGTGGGCAGATATGGCGAATCGAAATACGAGATTGATTCAACAACCGTACAATGATAAGCCGATGCAGTTGAGACAATCACATGAAATATTTATGTGAAAATAAAATATAGTTCAATTAATCTCAAATACTTAAATTTTAAAATGAAAAATTCATGATATAAGGCCAAAGAAATATGTTTTCATGGAAATAGTTATTAACTTTATTCAACTACGGTTATATTAGATAGCACTTTATATTTTAATTACACCTCATTCTGTTATCAGGAAAATGTTACTGAGTACTGAGTAGTTGTCCCAATCACGGTGAAATTGTTTGTAAATATCTTTTCTTTGCATGAATAATAAACTGTCATCTTCGAGATGAGGTTATCATTACTTCAATTTTTTTTCAGTATAAGAATTTCATCGCTTAAATCAGCGGCTTTTTTCCACGTAAAGGAAAAAATCCAAGGAATACTTCCTTGATTTCCACTTTACTACCATCAATTTTCACATAACGAATCACTTCTGACATTTGATCAATATGTGAAATGTCAGGTGTGCTATCAAACATAATTCCAAAATATTTAACCGATTTAATTTCGTTGACAAGCTTAAACTTTACGTGGATCGCTAAAACATTTATGAACTCATTTTGTATATCTGGTGACAAATATGATACTTTTGGTGATTTACCATGCTCCAAATTCAAAATGTGTTCTTTTAACACTACATCATACTTTGACAATAGTTTGGTTAGTTCAAAGAAATTGCCTTTATTTGAAGAACTTTGTCCTTCATCATGTCCACGAAATGCTGGGTTTTGTTTAGATAAAAACAAAGTTATATCCAATAATCTTGATAAAAGATGTTTCCACTTCTGTTTTTTATTATATATTAATTGCAAGGCTGCGTCTCGTATCGTTTTATGAATTTTTAACCTCATTTCCAAAGTTTTCCACTTTTCAAAATTCTCCAGATGTTCATTTGAGGTTTCATGCTCGGCCAATTTGCGATTTAAATTCCACCGCTTCTGATATCCAGTAGTAAATGTTGATTTTGTATTATTATTATTGGTGACAGCAAATACACGACAACAGAAGCAATACAGGACGCAAGTTATTATTTACAGGAGAATAAACAATCCATGGCCGTAGAATTTTTTCACCATTATTCATCATTTTATAAAACCATTCTTTAGAAAGATGGCGAACATCACCTTTTATGTCTAACCCGTGTCTAGATACAGTAACAAACGACCCTTCTCTATTTTGAAAATGTTCACTTTCTTTTTTTATGATTTCAATGCGAACATGTATGTATGTAACCTACAAAAATTTGCAAAACTGCAGTAATTGCATAACTGCCATTTTATTATACAATAATTATTTTTGTGTCCATTGAAAAACGATCTATTTCAATTTATTCTTTGAGTTTCAAGATAAAGGAAAAAAAATTATTTTGAGATCATTTACAAACACGGTAATTTGATTGTTTGTTAGTTTCCATATGTGTTTCCAGACCTGGTCATTAAATAATCATGCTTGCATACTAAATAATATATCGTAAAAAACGGTCAATATTAGTGATGGGAACAATCGAATGATTTCAACAATCGAATAAATAGTAGTCGACATGTTGTAACAATCGAATAATCATTCGAAGTGTTTTTTTGTCGTCAACAAAGTAGAACACACCACCCCTAGGGTCACAAAACTAAAAAACTCGTTGGATTTTGGCCACTTCATTTTTCAGTTTAAACAAAAAAATTTAATAATAAAAAAATTATGTTTCTATTAGGTCAGGATGAATATGTCTATATGCGTGTTTCAGTATTGAGTTAAACGATCTAGCTACATTTTTTAAAAATTAATATCACATGGGCTTTCAGTATTTTATTCTAAATTATTTGGTTAGCACTTTCAAAGTTTAAGTGTAATGGATGAGGCCATTTTATCAGTCCTTAATGGAGTAACACTAGACAATTTTAAATTTAGAGTTTTAAGAACTCAGAAGTATAGCTAAAAATACTATCTGCTGGTTCATTGGCACTTCTGTAAAAATAAATAAACTTATGTTGTAAGCCAGTTACTCATAAAAAGTACTGTATTGTAATAAAACAAGTTTGGCTTCTTTTGCTTGACGAATCAATCATTACATTAGCGAAAACAACAAATTTTGATCTTTTATTGCCACTATGATGTCCTCCAATATTTTAGGACCCAAAACATTCTCAACTTTGCTTCCGCCTTCGTTCTAACACTCTAAAAGATTTTTTTTTTATTCAAAATTAGGCATGTTTAGTGTTAATTATAATAAATTTTAAATTAACGTCTCTGAATATCCGATGGTATCTTCCAACTAGGCCAACTAGGGATTGGGATTTAGTTTGAATATTTATTCAGTTTCTTTAAGAAACTTATGGACGCTAACTTTGAAATTTTGAGTATTAAAGCTATCAGGGAAAACCCATGAGGGTAAGGCATTCCATAAATGAGAGACTCTGTTGAAAAAATCATGCTGAAAGGCAACAGTTCTGCACTTTTTTATATGAACTGAAAAAGGATGAGCCACAACATTTGCTCTGGTGTTACGCGATAGGTTTGCTAGTTCAGGTAAAATAGATTTGATCTCATTGGAAGTTTGTTCATCCATAACGTACTTATAGAAAATTGTCAGATCAGCAACATTTCGTCTGTGTTGCAAGGAATCAAGCTCATTAGTAAGATGTGAGTTGCCAATCAGTTTAACAGCTCGACGCTGAACAGAGTAAAGACACTTTAAACTACTAATATATGCGCCACCTAGGATGTGAGAGCAGTATTCCATACAGGGACCTATAAATGATTTATATATCAATAGAAGCTGTTCGCTATTGAAAAATTTACGACATCGTCCCAAAAAGCCCAATTTTTGAACAGCGTTCTTAGCTAGGTTAAAAATATGAGAATTCCATTTCATATTGTTTTCAACTTCTACTCCTAGAAGTCTTACAGATTCTTTCTCCACAAGATCTTTGGAGTCAAACTTTAAAGGAAACGGATTAGGTGCGGACAGTCTAGAAAAATGGCAAACCTGTGTTTTACTCGTATTAAATTCAACACTGTTAATAAAATCCCAATCGTTGATTGTCGTTAGATCATCGTTTAAGGAATTTATCAAATTTGACCTACAGTTATTAATTTATTTTATTTATTTATTTATTTAGGGCAGAACCCTGAGGAACGCCTGCATTAGTTGAAAAAATTTCTGATAAGAAACCATCAACATTGACCCGAAATTTTCGTTCCGAAATAAAGCTCTGTACCCAAGTAATAAGTTGGTCGTCCAAACCATAGCAACTTAATTTGCAAAAAAGATTGTTATGCCATACTTTGTCAAATGCTTTAGATATACCAAGAGCAACACCGAAAGTTTCACCATGGTTTTCAAGAGATTTATTCCATACATGAGTGACAAAAGAGAGTAAATCTTCTGTCGCCCTTCCTTTACGGAACCCGTATTGTCTTTCATTAAGCAATTTTGAGGACTCTAAGAAGGTCATTATATTAAAATTAATGTATTTCTCAAAAATTTTTGCAACAACGGATAAAATTAAAATGGGTCTGTAATTAGTTGGATCAGTTTTACTGCCCTTTTTTGAAACTGGTTGCACAGCTGCCATTTTCCAGATTTCAGGAAAAACGCCTTTCTTATATGACAAATAGAAAATTTTAGTGAGGATCGGTGATAGCTCTAAAAGATGGCCTAAGTGAGAATCCAGAAGATGTCCTAACAAGGTAAATATACATAAAGTAACAGTAAAATTATAAAAAAACTTTGTCTTCTTTATTTTTTCCATTAATCTTATTAAATCGGTTATCTGCGTAAAGTAACAACATATTAACATTATGTGATTTGTCCATTTTATTCATTTGAAAAACATTAATATTGAATACATGTTTACAGTGAAGACCTTGCCTGCTTATCTATTCGTAAACTAATCAGCAGTTAATTCGTGTAAAATTACTTTCATCACAATAGCCGTTTGTAATTAATCTTTTAGTAGAGTAGTAAGGGTATCATATCTTAAACCTATAAATCCTACAATCGTTATAGATAAGTTTCATAAAACAATATTTCAAAACAATCTTCAGCAAACACTTTGAGTTTCACACTTTAATGTCTTGATACCTGTTACATCTAAAGTTTAATAAATCAACAGTCATAACTCAACAATAATCAGACTACGCAAAACCAATATATTTAACAGACAAGTTTGTTTAATTTCTCCTACTTAATGAAATCCCAAAATGGTAAGATTTAATAATAAACTAAAAATTCTAATTAAAATCCTCGTTTTAATTCCGTATAATATTTTTGTCAAAATCAATAAATCCAATTTTTTCAATAACAAAAAAAGTAATTTATTTACAACGGAAAAATATATTTAAATATAAATAAACAACGGATATATACTTTTACAGTATGCATAAAATTCTTCTATTCCTTTTTTCCAAAAGTAATTCATTCACTACCAAGAAAAAAGACATATTTAAATATAAATAAACAACGCACATACATATACTTTTACAATATTCATTAAATTATTTTACTCCTTTATCTCAAAAAACGAAACAAAATGTTTTACTATAATCTATTTATGACAAATTGAAGTATCCTCAAAAACAAAACACAAAATAAAATTTTTCTTCAAATACTTTTTCATTGATGTAATATTTTTTATTTCATTGTTATTGTACTACTATACATATAAATATATAAAGCCGATGTTTTAACAACTCGTTTTTAGGACCTAGATTGTTATTTAATTAATTGTTGAATCACTAATTTCCAAATGAATGATAAACAAAACAAAACTACCAAGTACTTACGCCTATTATAAAAAATAATGTAAAATTATCATTCCTTGATATTATTAGGATATTATTGTTCTATTTATAATTTTTCCAAATAATAACTCACATCAAATACCAAATTTTTCAGCAAAATATTTTTTTGTAGGGATTAAAATACAAATACATATACACATACAAATATTTATCAATAAAATAATTTTTCAATTATTCCTTTTAAATTTTGATAAAATATTAAATAATAGCTCTAGCTCAAAGCTTTTTAGATTTTTCATTGTATAGTTGAAGTATTTTCAGAAACATTTTGCAAACAATTTTTTAAATCAAGAAAAAAAAACTACCTACAGGACCTGGTTCAACTATTTTTCAACCTCTCGATAACTATTTATTCGATTCTTCCATTCAATCACTAATAAAAAAATAGTTATTCAAATAAAAACACTTCGAATAAAAAACCTTTCGAATAAAAAAACTAGTAGTAAACACACTTCGAATAAAAAAACCTTTCGAATAACAAAACTAGTAGTAAAAACACTTCGAATCAAAAAACACTTCGAATAAAAAAACCTTTCGAATAACAAAAATAGTAGTAAAAATACTTCGAATAAAAAAATTAGTAATGAAAACACTTCGAATAAAAAAACTAGTAATGAAAACACTTCGAATAAAAAAACTAGTAATGAAAACACTTCGAATAAAAAAACTAGTAATGAAAACACTTCGAATAAAAAAACTAGTAACTATTTTTATTCGAATGAATTTTTTATTCGGTGTCTGTTATGAACAATCGAATAATTCGAAATGTTTCAACAATCGAATAATTCGATTGTTTTTATTCGATTGTTCCCATCACTAGTCAATATGGTATCTATAGGAATAATCAAAACTATTGAGTAATTGTGGTGATGGGATTCAATGCTCAACATGTTGATTCGATTAATATTGTTAAAATTTTATTTCACGTAATAACTCAAAAATTTTAAAAAGTAGAATAGATTCTTTTTGAACCAATAACACATTTATAGGACACATTTATAAGTTATCACAATTTATAAATTAAAATTATATGGATAACCTGGTTAAAATGGTTTCTAAGTGATTTATCGTTGAAAACATGTGATGGTTTGTTTAAGTTTTTTACGTTCGGGTGTCACCCCAAAACGGTTTCGAAGTGATTTATCGTTGAAAACATGTGATGGTTTGTTTAAGTTTTTTACGTTCGGGTGTCACCTCAAAACGGTTTCGAAGTGATTTATCGTTGAAAACATTGTGATGGTTTGTTTAAGTTGTTTACGTTCGGGTGTCACCCCAAAACGGTTTCGAAGTGATTTATCGTTGAAAACATTGTGATGGTTTGTTTATGTTTTTTACGTTCGGGTGTCACCCCAAAACGGTTTCGAAGTGATTTATCATTGAAAACATTGTGATGGTTTGTTTAAGTTGTTTACGTTCGGGTGTCACCCCAAAACGGTTTCGAAGTGATTTATCGTTGAAAACATTGTGATGGTTTGTTTAAGTTTTTTACGTTCGGGTGTCACCCCAAAACGGTTTCGAAGTGATTTATCATTGAAAACATTGTGATGGTTGGTTTAAGTTTTTACGTTCGGGTGTCACCCCAAAACGGATTCGAAGTGATTTATCGTTGAAAACATTGTGATGGTTTGTTTATGTTTTTTACGTTTGGGTGTCACCCCAAAACGGTTTCGAAGTGATTTATCGTTGAAAACATAAAACAGTTAAAAACGTAAAACAGTTTTTTACGTTCGGGTGTCACCCCAAAACGGGTGACACCCGGGGCGGACCGCCCCCCCGCCCCCCCCTAGCTACGCCTCTGATTAAGACACTGACAAAACTTCAAACAATTACAAAAAAAATTTTTACCGGGACTAAAAAACCGGAAGCTGGGACGCATGACTGTTGTAAACCGAACTAAATGCTTATGTTCTAAGTTCCAATTCAATTTGAGGTTAGAGGTGTTCGGGAGACCCCCCTGCCATTTTGTCCAAATTTGAAATGAATCCAGATCTTCCATTTTCAAGTGAACCTGTATCATTTGCCAAAGTTTCCTCAAGATCCTATGCAGAAAGGTCAAAACCACCCATCCAACCACACACAGACGTACACTAAAATTTTTATCGGTTATTTAGATAGAGAATGGTCAAAAACAAAAGAAAAAACAAAATTTGGGGTATGTAAGATTTTTTTTCCTTGATAGATTGCATTACTTCACACAATTTAAAATTGTGGTGAAGTAAAATTTAAATCACCCATTTTAATAATTTTGTTTGTTCAAACTGAGCAAGTATTATATTAAATTTCACTAATAAATTAAAATAAAATCCCCAATTTCTTGTTAACTAATAGTTTTTATTTACTATATACGTATTTCGAAAGCTATGCTTTCATCGACAGTAGTACATATCAAAACTGAAGTTTTGATATATACTACTTTCGATGAAAGCATAGCTTGCAAAATACGTATATATAGTAAATAAAAACTATTAGTTAAAGGAAATTGGCGATTTTATTTTAATTTATTAGTGAAATTTATTAAATCACCCTATGATTTGTTCAGAATGCCGCTCTCCATATAAAAAAATCAACAGTTCATAATCCACCAAAACAGCTGAAAGTATTATTATAAATTTGAATGAATTGTTGCCCAAAAACATAGGATTATCGAATAAATTATATAAACATACAAATTTTTGCACCAAAATTAAACTTGTGGTTATTGAAACTACTAAAAATTGAAGCATTAAATCTAACGGGTGATTATCGGAAAAAATGTGTAAATGCGAAAATCGATGCACCAAAATGAACAGATGGTTGTTGAGAATGTATTGTAAGTACACAAATTTTTACACCAAAATAAACCGTTGGTTTTTGAAAAAAATTGTGTAAATGCTAAATCGTTGCAACAAAATAAACAGGTGATTGGTTAGAATTTATTGTAACTGCAACAATTGTTGCATCAAAATAAGCGGGTGATTGCTGAAAAAATCGTGCCAATATGTTGCTGTTGACCGCTTGTAGTTTAAATTTTCAGGAGGTTGTCGATATAATTCAACCGTAATATCAATTATCTAATTTGACAATGATCCGTTATGCCGTCTTCAAACGACAATAACATGTTTTACTTTTTCGTACAAATTAACAATAGCTATACACATAACTTGTGAATGAACTTTTAATTACAACACAACCATTATTTTTTTTTATCAATGTAACTTTTTTTTCTATAGTTGTTGTACAAAAAAAAAACCAGAAATAGTATTATGTAAACTATATTTCTAACAAGGCAAATTTCTTTTTATATGGTGGTGGTGCCGCTCGTTAGCTCTTCCGAGGAATCAGACCAACACATAATTATGTGTGGGCTTTGAGCCTCGATTGAGGTGGTGAGCTGGGGTACGTTGAATCAGCTGGATTATTGACAATTAGTTTTGTTTTGTTTTCTGCAAATTTCTCACAATTTGTTTTTCATTTATTATTTTGTTATTATTTCATTGTCTTATCATGAAATATTGGCATATGTCATATTTTATTGTATGATAAGATTTTTTGCTTAGTTATCCATTCTCTAATAAAAGATAAAAAAATAAACCTTTTGATATATATATATATGGGAGTACAACACAAGCAATTTAAGTCTGCAAGTGGTAAAGCAAATATGGGCAATCCACCCGCCCATAAAGCGGCATGTCCACGGTATTTGCAGGGACAACACATATATGAATCAATATAAATTTTTAAAATACATGCTCAAAACATCTGCGGATTGAACGCTAACCATGACCACGTGCAACATCATCTTGAGCACGACAAACCGAACATTCCATTCCTTACAGAAACACAAGTTTCTGAAAATTTTCACCTTATAGAATCGCCTAATTCCAGATATAGGCTTGAATCAGCTTTCAAACTCCATCAGGGCGTATGCGCATTCATTCATGAGAGTACTACTACAACTACACGGTGATGGCTTCAATACAATGGTTTTAAAGATTTGTCTTCCAGAAATTACTCTTTTTACAATAGCTTTATACCGGTCCCCCAACAATCGTAACCCAAACTTTTTTAATCTACAGACAAAAATTGTGGACGAGTTTAAAGCAAAGTCCCCTAATTGTGAAGTTATCGTTACCGATGACTTCAACGTCCACAACAAATCATGGTTGGAATTCTCCAAATCGACCGACGATGTTGACAATAGTGGAAAACTTTGCCGCGTTTCAGTGCCTATTCCAAATTGTTAAAAGCCCAACTTTCACTCCCCGCAATGGCGGTAATAATAGTTTTCTTTTAGATCTCTTTCTTACCACAATGCCAGATATTACGAGTATCGATGTCGCGAAAGGTAGTTTTGAAAATTCTGATCATTATTTGATTTCATCAGTTATCAAAACTGATTTACTTAAAACTACAGCTCCTAAATCCAGCAAAATATTTCACTACTCAAAAATGGATAAGAGTGGTCATCAAAATTTTTTCCATGGTTTCCCTTTCGACCATCATTGTTTTTACACTGACAATGTAAATATTTCTGCTCAAAACTTTACAGAAACCATTCAATTTGCTATCAATAAATTTGTCCCTTTCTCCATAGTAAAACCCAAACAAAAATACTTGCATTCGAAAGCTGCCAAAATGGCACTTAGAAACAAACGAAGATCATTTAATATTTAGATTCATAATAAAACTCCCGCTAGTTGATCTCAATATCTAAAGGCCAACAAAATATCTAACCAGATTATGTCAAACGAAAAGTGTGAAATTGACCGAACAAAAGCTTCAAAACTTAAGTCTATGTCTTTTTCTGACAAGAGTTTCTACAGTGCCATTCATTCTAATTGTTTAAATTCTGGTGTAAAATCCTCTATTTCCCTTATTATTGATGGTGATTTAATCGTCAATGATCCCGAAAAAAAAGCTAACTTGTTCGCTGAACGCTTTGCTCTGAATTCCACTGTTTTGGAAACTCCTAAAGAAATACCCCAAATCCAGTCTTCAGGAGTTAATATTAACGAACTTTACTACAAACCCAAAATAGTCGCTAAATTTTTAAAGGGGTTAAACATCAACAAAGCCTCAGGAATGGACAATATTCAATCCATTATTTTGAAAATTTTTTCTAAAGAACTTGCACCAACTTTGACTAAAATATTCTACCAATCCTACAAATCTGGTATATTTCCCTCGTGCTGGAAGTTGGCAAATGTCCAGCCCGTCCCCAAAAAGGGACCAAAATCCGATATCTCAAATTATAGGCCAATAGCTTTACTATCGGTCATATCCAAAGCCTACGAGCATGATATTAATACACACATTTCAAAATTTCTGGAGGCAAATCATTTAAAAGCCGACAGCCCATTCGGTTTTCAAAACAAAAGATCAACTACCGATCTATTCAACTATGTAGCATATTGTTGGAACTGCATACTTGATAAAAGTGATCAAACATACTTTATCGCTTTAGATATCTCTAAGGCATTCGATCGAGTCTGACATGCCAACTTAATCAACAAGCTTGTTGCGTATGGTTTTCATCCCAATGTTGTGAAGCTGAATCAAAATTTTCTATCCAACCGATACATTTCGGTCTCCTTAGACGGATTTTCTTCTGAGTCTTAACTAATTAACGCTGGTGTACCTCAAAGCTCAGTATTGTCCGCAGCCCTATTTTTGATTTATATCAACCAATTATTGAAAATCACCAGCAACCCAATAAATAGTTTTGCAGATGATAGTACTCTGCACAAGTCGTTCGAGCCCTTCATTCAAAAGGTAAAATGCACGAACGAATCAATCCTGCCCGGAGAGACGCTGCCATAAACGTGAATAAAGACCTAAAAAAAGTCGCCGATTTGGGTGACCAAAACCTGGTCAATTTCATCTCTACCAAAACACAGCTGTTGATTGTTTCCAGATCAAAGACCAAGTTCCCCAAAGATATTTTATTCAGTATGGGTGATAAACCAATGGGCGAACGTAAAAACATTCGTTTATTGGGTGTCACATTTTTAAATGATTTTCTCTGGAACGGTAATGTAATGGCAATGGCAGAAAGCGCGTCTAAAAAACTCAGCCTTCTAAATAGATGGAAATAATTTATCACTCCATACCAATTGCTCCATGTTTATAAGTCCTATATTCAACCCTGTATGGTGTATGGAGTACGTTGTCAAGTTTGGAGTGCTGCTTCTGTTTCTATCTTGGCCCTCTTGGACTCTGTCCAAAAGCGGGCTATACGAATTGTGGCTGATCGAGCTTTGACATCAAAGCTTGATTCCCTACAACATCGTCGCATTGTTGCTGACCTCGTTGTTTTTTACAATTATCGTCATCCACAGTGCTCAGATGAAATCAGCAGCATCGTGCCTTAAACTTATTCTTACCCCCGTTCCACTTGGCAATCGGCTACCGCAACCAATCAAACGGTTGAGATCCCACGCTGTCACACTGGCAGATCACAGAAAAACTTCTTTGTCCGAACTGCATACAAATGGAATAGTTTGCCGGAATCCATTGTGTCAGTTGGCATCAACCCGCAGAGGTTTAAAAAATGCGTTCATCAATACCTTGGAATGCAGGTTGTTGTGGGACCTAGGTCTTAAAAGGTATTTGTGTGTTGTTGTGACACAAATTGTAAGCCCTATAACACTTTTTATTTAAAAAAAAAAAATAAAAAATATATATAAATATAATGAATGATTATATATTTTTTTATAAAGTTTTCGACAAAATCACAAGAAATTGGGATTATGTTTCTTTAGAGAATAAAGTAAGTCTAATGTTAATAAAAATTATAAAATTTGATCTAATTTTGGAATTAATTTTTATAGACGTTTTTATAGAGCAACTGACACGAACTGTTTCAATGATCTCATTCTGATCAACTGACACGAATAAAACATTTTCACGTGTTTATATTCGTAAAATTTAATGAAAGCGAAAAACGAAAATAAGGTAAAAAAACCAACGAACTTAGTGTTGTAATAAGGAATAGAACAAATAATATTAACTTAAATCGATAGCATAGAATCAGCAAAAAAAATTGAATGTGCCTCACTCCAGTGCGAGCTATACGATTTGCATCGTACCCGAGTGCATAGGATCTGACCATGTGACCTAGAAACCCTTATGGGTTGGGAAAAAACCAGTCTTACAAAGATGAAAAAGGTGAAATCATTTATCATTTAATCGGATCTTACACTGTTTCTATTTCAAAAATTATACGACTGGGTTTTGAATACCCCTAAAACTTAACTCAACATATAACTTGGTAATGACTATAAACCGTTTTTGTTGACACGTATTCTACGTAAAAAAAATTTTGTGTGATTTTCAATTATTGTCACTGTAATCCATGTGTTGTCTTTATTTAAGAGTTTTATGCACACATAAAAAAAAACAAAAATTAAACCGAAACAATTTAAAAGGGAAATTCTAAATAATTTTTATGTAATCAAAAAGGAATTCCATTTTGTATTATTATTCATTTTTAAATATTTACAGAGATTAAGGAAACAAGTAGAAAAATATTGAAATAAAATAGAAAATTGTGTATGCGAAATGAAATGATTACATATTTGAGTTCAGTTTTGACTTTTACAATAAATATTAGTTAGGTTCAGTGGTAAGAGTTTTTTGAGTGATTGTTTATTGTAATGTAGGTCGATTTTGTATCGATTTCAATGAATTTAAAATAAATGGAATATGACCTACTTTAATTACGAGATAAAAAAACGATCATGATCAGTAATCTCGAGTAATAATAATTCCAAAATCGGTGCATTCTTTCGACCAGGTAGAGGTGTCAGGGTTCATCTTGGATACCGTTTCATGCAAGAAACCGTACTTCCGTTTTTAAGCCTTATATCCCAAATTGAACTCGTTCAATTCAACTTTAAAATCTATTTATTCACCATGTTATTTACATAACATACATTTTAATTATAATTCTTTTTGTTTAAACTACAAAGTGAATATGCTATTATTAATTCTGTATACAGGTATACAGACGAAAAAAAAAATATATATATAATCAAACAAATAAATTGACTCATTTATAAATCACAATTTATTTGTGTTGTCATTCATGCATGTTTTTATTGACTCGTTCAACACAAAAAAATAAAATGTATAAACGACACAAACAATGGAAAATAGTAAACACACAAAAAAAAGGATTTTCCATGTTTTTTTTGATCCGAATAAAAAAAACATCCATTCCATTTATTCTAATAAATAACGATAAGTCAACCATACTAAAACCGAAAACTGTTAATATTTTATGTTTACAATTTTAATTGAACCAATTCAATGAATCCGCAGTTAACAATTAAGCAAGAATTAAAATTTTGTAAAATTAAAAATTTCGCGAGCTTTGGATAGTTTTCAAACTTTAGATGCCTACTTTGTTGTGCTTTTTACAATTTAAATCAGGAACAGGCCCTGTGATATGGTAAAGATTTCTGCAAGCATTCTATTGTGGTCATCGTTGGTTGTTTCAGAAAATTCTAGCACTAGTTTATTGTGAACGTTGAAGTAACCGGTAACGATAACTTCGCAGTTAGGGAATTTTGCTCTAAGCCTGACAAACATAATGTGCAATGTGCACGTGCCTACATTTCATGCACTGTTTTGTTTTACTAATTTTTAAATTTTTTTAAATATTCTATTGTATATTTTAAGATTAGCTGAAGTTTAAAAATATTTGAGTGCTAAGGTCATACATGTTTGTTTTATTTAACATTTTTAAATCATGTAAACATGTACACAAAATGTGCGTAGAAATTTCGGTAATAAATACAAAAATATTTGATGTATGACTAGGATCTTCTGATACGTTATGAATCTTTCCTAGACTAATATATTCGATAACGTCTTTACGCAGTCATATTTTTAAGTAGAAAATTGAAAAGTTTGATTGCATTTGTTATTGATGCGTCCATTTTTTCGTAATTTTTTGAATGATACAATTAGAAATCAAATAATTTAAAAATTTGACTTACATATAAAAACTAATATTATTTTCCATATTTTTCTTAATATTATATAAAAATAAATTTAAATTTCAGTAAACCGGCATGAAACATGGCAAACAAAATATATTAAAATATATGATAATTTTTTTAAATCACAAAAATTAATTATTCAAACTGGCCTTTGGTTTTTGTGATTGTTTTCATTACCTTCACAAAAAAATTTTTTGTGCACATAATTTTGGATGAAAATTTCATCAATAAAATTCATTAAGTTAATATTAGGAAATTCATAATTGTCTTAAAAATTTTAATGAAACCAGACATTTTATAAAATGTAAAAATACTTTTCATTCCTTGATTCTTTCATTCTTTTGTTCATATTCTTATTACATATTCTCATCATTAAATAAATTTCGTGTCGCTTCGTTATTTATTATTCGTAAAACATTCTTCTGAAATGTGTGTTTATGTGTGCCAAGGCGTTTTATGATATGTGCACGGTATGGTGCAAACCATGTGCATGGGTATTTATTAATGCATACATTTTTTTCAAAATTCTTTACGGGAAACGTGAATGCCGTTTGTGCAAAAAATCATAAAACCATAATTAATAGATTGTCACTGATGAAAGTTTTTCCGGTATTTGAAGTTATTACTTTTAAAACGCTTTCTAGCCGACATTTTCTTTATGACTACTCTAAAAATAAAAAAATAAAAAAACTTTTTAAAAAAAATTCGAACCGACTTCAGAAAAAACAAAAGAGGGACAAAAAATTGAAAAATAACTCAATTGTGGCTTTTAGAGACAAAAATACGTTACATTTTGATTAATTTAATTTAATTATACCTTACTATAGACAACAAAATTACGCTATTAAACAAAGTTACTATATTAAAATAGTTAATTTTTATTTTAATTATTATAGTTATTATAGTTGTTATAATAGTTATTATATTTTAAAAGTTATTTGTAGTAAAAAACTGTTCGAAGTCGGTGCCACATTGACGAATAACCAACTAATATGTCTCGGGCTTGGCACCGATTTCCAACAGTTTTATACTACAAATAACTTTTAAAATATAATAACTATTATAACAACTATAATAACTATAATAATTATAATAAAAAGTAACTATTTTAATGTAGTAACTTTGTTTAATAGCGTAACTTTTTTGTCTATAGTAAGGTATAATTAAATTAAATTAATCAAAATGTAACGTATTCTTGTCTCTAACAGCCACAATTGAGTTATTTTTCACTTTTTAGAAATAGAATAGATTTAGAATAGAAGTAACGTTGTTAAGGTACATTTAGACTTGGAAACTCTTTTACAACTTGTGTGAAGTAAAAAGCCAAAAAACTTCGAACTGCATGAGCATACAACAAACTGTGTATACAAATGTATAAGCTAACAAAAAGATGTTTGAAAATTGTTGATTGACTTGAAGCATACATGTTTCTTTGTCTGAACGCACTTCAAGAGATCTTGTTTAGAAATTCTCTTTTATCTTGTTTAGAAATTGTTTTTTATAAAAACATCCATTTAGTCAATGGAAAGGCATTCCAACGCACATAAATCTGTTGATATCGGGTGAGCCTTTCTCTTGCAATTCGATTTCAATCTTACTCTGAATTTTAAATTCCAGAAATCTTTTGGGCCACCGGGTTTTCAAATTAAATTGCAGAAGAATGAAAAATTATGTAGATGAGAAGTCAAATTAACCGTTGCGGTCAGTGAAAACCAGAACTTATAATTTTTGTTGGTTTTGGATAATTTCTGTACTCCAAAAGGCAAACTTGAAACCATCATGAAGAATGGGTTCGGCACCAACAAATGTTTCTAAAATTTAATGTAATAATAATATAACAAAAGTTTTTGATTTTTCGGCAGTGTTTATTTTTTGACATTCCAAATTCATTGTTTGGTCCCTTCTCCATCAAAAAAACAAATTAAAAGAGATTTCGAGTCGTCAAAGTTTGTTAAATGTTGCGCCCTTGACCTAAGCACATGAAAATCAATGCCATAGGATATATTGGCCTAAAATACCTGTTTGCCAAATGTGAAGTCATGAGGTCAAATTGTTTCTAAGAAATTTTTCACACAAACAAACAGACACACACACACAATTTTTTTAACCGCCCATATCTCAACTCACAATTGACTTGCGAATCTTTAAATCAATGACATAGGTGGATCTGAAACTCAATGTCAAATAGAAACATTTCAATCCCTTATTGGTGTAAAATGTCAAAGGATTCAAAATTGTGATAATAGTTTAGTTAAAGTCCTAGTTTATGAACCAACTTTTGATTGATAAATTTATTAACTCAAGCATAATAAACATTAATTATATTAATAATAATAGCAACAAATTATGTATCCGATTTTCGTAAATCAAACATTAGCTGTACGTATTTCGTTTAAATATACCTAAGATTTTTATCTTACACTGAACAAAACAAAAAATGTCATTCAAAAATCTAACCAATCACTAATTCATCACTTCATTAGTTTAGTTTACTTTTTCTGTTGGTAAACATGATTATAGAAATATTCCTGTATAATATATTTTTTGAATTTTTGATTTGACAAAATAATTATAAAGAAAATATTTGCTTTATTTAGATTTGGATATTTGTAATAATAATCAAAAATACAAAAAAAATCCTAAAGTCACACAACTATCACTTTGAATAATTCATAATATAAATATAAACAGAAATTTATTTTTTCAATAGCTAAATGAATGTATACATATAAGTAAATGTTAATTAGAGGTAACCCATTGTCTGCTAGTTTCTGTTACAGGGCGATTAAAGATATTAGGGAATTTGTGATATTAGGGAAACTTTTTTTCACTTCGGTATCAATACACTGAATTTTTTTGGTTTACTAGTTCGTGTCCTCCAAATGCAAGTTCAGATGTGAATCTAATTACCTAATCGCTACATGGAGGGATCAGTTTTTATAATTTTGACCCGCATGGAGGGATCAGTTTTTATAACTTTGACATTTTTTTTTTATTTTTGATCTACGGGTGTGACAACCCCGCGTACTCCAGTCCCTGTTATTGACATACGAGTTGACGTGAGATATCACACACCACTGGCAATAGCAGTGACATATCACTAGCCAAGGTGACATCTTAGGGGTGGCGGCGGATGAACTGTATTCAGTCAACGGTAGCACCCTCAATCTTAGCTATTAAATAATCCTTGATGATGAGACGCTATTGCTTCCTTGAAGAAATGAACCTTCATATAATTATGTGTGGCCTTTAACCTTTAAGAAAGAGAGTGCGTCACAGGATCAAAGAATATGCAACCGGCTGGATTATTGGCAACTACATTTTTGTTTTGTTTCAGCAAATTTTTGTAACAATTTGCTATTTACTTTTTAATTTACTTTTATTTTCTCTATTCTATCATAAAATATTGGCCTATGTCATATTTTGTCAGTGATAGGATTATTTGTTTATAGTTATCCATTCTTTAACAAAACATATAAAAATACAAAAAAAGAAAGATTTACGTCCATCAACACCTTTGAACGTATGTTGTTGTGGGACCTTGGTCTTAAAAGGTTTTTATGTGTTATTGTGACACATATTGTAATTCCTACTACACAACACATTTTATTAAAAAAAAAAAAACATCAAGTATTTATTACCCATATACGGCATCTATGAATATTTATTACCCATATTTATTACCCATATACGGCATCTAGGTTTATTTTCTATAGAAACATGTTCTCTGGAAAAAAATATTCTAGATTTTTTGTGTAGTATATGTAGAAAGTTACCTATGTGGAGTAAACATGTGCAGAAAATTGCACCCTGGTCGACATCAGTTTAACAACAATAACAATCCCAGCTAACTTTTTTTAAATAACATGTTGTCGAGTCAATATCAATTAATAAATAAAAAATTTTCAAAACTAAATTGTACTGAACTTTTTAGACGCCTAACTTTTCTTAAACAGCAACTGCGTTCTCGAAACCGTTATTGTTGGTAATTGAGGACTCCACATACCCGAGTACCTTCCATTGACAGCTGAGCTAACGTGAAATACCACATACTACTGACAATAGTATAGATAGATATAGATAGCCAAGATCATATCTCAGGGGTGCTGGCGGATGAACTGAATTCAGTCAACGGTAGCAACCTCTTATTTTAATTTTATTTCCTTAATCCTCTTACGAAATATTGGCCGATTATTATAATGGCTACTAATCCTAAATTTTTATTAGCTTTCAGCAGCGTATTGTGTTATTTGTGTACTATGAAAATGAATGGTTTAAACATGACCCAGCGTGTTTCCTGTGGTAATGTCTTCCAAATTTAATCTAATTTTTTGGTGTATTTAGATTTTTTTTTGAAATTTTTATTACTATTTTGAATTGAATTTTTTTTGTATTTCTTTCGAATTTTTTTTGAGATATATTGTAAGTCCTGAGGCACAGACAACATTTGTGTTTTGAGGTTCAGTTCAGAGACATGCAAGTTTCTTGTAGTTCCTGACTCGCAGACAATTCTTTGTGTTTCAGATGTTGTTTTTGTATTTGTTGTTAAGCTGTTGTTCTGAGGGTGAAAGGCAGAACTCGTAAGTCCTTGACATCGTCATTATTTATATATGAAATTTTTTTGTCTATAATTTCTAATCGCAAAGACTGGAACCATCCTTCGGACGTACTGGTTAAATTCAAGCATTTTGAGGTCGGTTGAGGTTTGATAGGGTCGGAAGTGGTAAATTGATTTGGCCCTGACCTTGTTGAACCCTGTTGGTTTACCGTCTAGATCTTCTCCTCGTTGATATTTCAGCAAGTTCACGGATTCTTAATAAGGTCATGATCATCAAGCGTTACGCTCAAATAGTCTAACTGCCATGGCCTCCAAAAATTATATACGTTAGTGCAGACCAGTGGACGATAACAGGAAAAAGGGTCGACTGTCTTTCGGGCCGCTGTGACTGAGTTCTTTCGACACCTACAACAACATTTTTATGCGCAACACAGGATGTTTCGGTGGTATCTTTAGCTTGTCAGAGAACGGTGAGCAGGAGAATGCTAGCCCTTGACATTCTAAGTCATATACCCATCAATTGTTATCCATCAATTTCACCGTAGCAAAACTCCCTTTGTTTGTTGTAGTTAAATTTTGTTGCTAAGATTCAGCTCGATTATACCACGTTCTTGGATTTGTTTTGGGTATATTTTTTTGGGTCCTTATTTGGCTCCTTACGTTTGTTTTTGTTTTTAGTAATTTTTTTGTTTAGTCCGGCTAGCTCAGTCGGTAGAGCCTGAGAGTCTTTTTCTCGGGGTTTGGGTTCAAAGTCGACTCGCATTTCGTTATTTTTTTTTATTCTGCGGACAAATGTAGTCAGTCAGACCTCCTCCTTTTGTTCTGTCCTGTAATGGGCACAATTTTACATATAGTAATATGCTACAGCGTAGTTTGCAAATGTCCCCATATATACATTTTCAAAATCTTCTCAACACACTTATTTGCAAAAACACAATTATTTAAAATATTTCAAAGTATATAACTATGTGAAAATAAAAACAATTAAAAAAATACGAGCCAATGATTTTGATGGGAAAACCAAAAGTGCTGACATTCTTAGTTTTGGATTATCAAAGCAGCTTTTATGTTTTAACGTTTTGAAATATTGAGTTCGACAGTTCGATAGTAGTTTTGTGTAGCCGTAATTGTGGTCTGAAATTTAATTGGAATAGATGAAATGGTTTCTCCACATACTCCTACGTCAAAAAATGATAAAAGATGAGACAAACCCAAAACTAAATTAATTACTACCCTTAACAACCACATCTTAAATGGAAGACACATTTTTTTAATAAATGTGTATATCAGACAGAATCAAGATATAGAAACAGTAAAGTGAAACAATGAAGCTATAATTATACAGTAATTAGTGTAGTGTAATACCGTCTGTGAATGTAGGTTTTGCAAGCGCGACCAACTGGTGGAATTTCACAGACTATCAGACCATACCCCACTAATCGTGGGTGTTGAAAATGGCCGAATCACGACTACAAACCGGTAGAAGTTGGTGACGGAGTTAGTCAAAATATTACTAGAAATTGTTGACAGCGGCGGGTAGAGTACAAATGGAATTGACCCGAGTTTTGTGAAGTTGAAATGCTAGTTTTTATGACGTTTCGCTTACGTTTTCAGAAAGTGGCAGTCCAGACATTTGTAATTGACGCACTTCCTTAAATGTGTAACATCATTCGAATTAATAAATTTACTCTACCTCAATCTTTAAACAAATGCTTAAATGCATGTTATTCATGTCCTTCTTACTTGCAAATTACACTTTCTTTCCACTCATTTATAGATTCCATTCAACCAACAATATACATAAAGCCACGAAACAAATTTACTATTTATCTGTGGACTGTGAGCAAACACCTCCAAATATACTACCACCACCAATTTCGTTTGAATAGTAGTAGGTAGACCTAATTTTTTTGGTTGTTTACATTTAAAATTGAATTTCATAAATTTTCTTAAATTGATAAATAAATTTTTAAAAGACGTAAAAATTAAGCGATAATAAAAAGAGAAGAGGATAAAATATCTAGATCTCCTTTTTTATGTAAGATTGCAATAACAATTTTTTTTTTTTTAAAATTGTAATACCCACAATTGTATTTTTTAGGTCAACATTGTGATGATGATGATGTCGATCATCTGTGCTTTATGCTTTCTTATTCTATTCTTTTTTTTTATGAGCAAACAAAGGTGTTTGTTGTTCGTAATTTCTTAAGAGTTTTCTTTTATATTATTTTTTGTGACTTGTTTGTTATGTTTTTGTCGTTTTAGAAAAGATCAGGACAAATCGACCGCGACATGGTTTATGTATCATATTAGTGAAGAAAGATATTAATTGGTTCTAGAATTTGCATAATAGCATGTCGATAGCCCTTGCTAGAAATATTCCCGCTCTTAAGACAACTATGGGACTTTCTGAAATATAAACATTGTTATTTAAACTAGAGAACTATATCTTTTAAAATTATCAACCTAATGTACTAATGAGACGAAATTTTTTAACAACATACATTTTATAAAAAGTACGGCAAAATTTCTACAAAGGAAGATATAGCTAAATAAACTCCATGAAAGTGGTTCTTGTACCGATTATGTTGATTTTACCTTTTCTCAATTTTTACCTATTTCTTGGTTAAGAGATGTGTTAAATTCTTACAAAAAATCTTATTTATTTTATTTTCTTAAATTGTCGATTCAACTTTATTTTTCGTTTTAGTGGAAAAGGATGTTTACTCATTTTTTTATACGCTTTACATAAAATTCATATTTCTATTTGCTCGAAAAACGTATGTTTGAATATGAACGGATTTAGAATAGGTTATATTATGTTAGACCTCAATCTTTATATGACATTTTTTTCTACACTTTTTGAGAAAATTTATGGGATTTAACGGTGCATTTTTGCTTAACTTTTATATCATATTTAACAACTTTTGTAAGAAGACAGAGACATCACTTCAAACTGCTAATGTTGGGAATATTGCCAATTATTAAATTATAATGATATTGCTTCGCTCTGAAAGACCTAAGTATTACATTCATGAGCCAAAAGTGAAATTCTTACCCCCACTTTTTTGGCATTTCTCGACGTTTTAGGACCTACTGATTCTAAAAAAGAAAAAAAAATGTATGTCTGTCTGCCGGCCGGCCGTCCGTCATTACCTACGCTGCAGGGAAAACCGCTGGAGGGATTTCAAAATTTTTTTTCTAAAAATAGGTATTCTCAAGGGACAGGTCCGAAAGGACGCTTTGTTCGATAACTGTACCGGAAGTGTGTCAAAAAATCTTTATGTGTGTCAAAAATAGCAAATTTTCATATTTTTGGCTTAAAAAATGTTCATTTTAAGTGATTACGAGTGGGAACATTAAATTTGGAGAAATCTTGATGGTAGGGATTGGTATGTGAGATCAAAACCTAGATTATTGCATTAAAAGTTTGTCAAAAAAAATGTTGTCAAGTGTGTCAAAAGAAAGATTTTTATTTATTTTGTTACCCAATTTTTTGGAAAAAAAAATAAAATTAATTGTTTGTTTGAAATGCAGTTTTATTATTATTATTGAGAGTTATGGCATTATAAGTTTGTCAAAAAAATGTTGTCAAGTGTGTCAAAAGAAAGATTTTTATTTATTTTTTTACCTAATTTTTTGGAAAAAAAATAAAATAATTGTTTGTTTGAAATGAAGTTTTATTATTATTATTGAGAATTATGACATTATAAGTTTGTCAAAAAAATGTTGTCAAGTGTGTCAAAAGATTTTTATTTAGTTTTTTACCTAATTTTTTGGAAAAAAATAAAATTGTTTGTTTGAAATGAAATTTTATTATTATTATTGAGAATTATGGCATTATAAGTTTGTCAAAAAAATGTTGTCAAGTGTGTCAAAAGATTTTTATTTAGTTTTTTACCCAATTTTTTGGAAAAAAATAAAATTGTTTGTTTGAAATGAAATTTTATTATTATTATTGAGAATTATGGCATTATAAGTTTGTCAAAAAAATGTTGTCAAGTGTGTCAAAAGAAAGCTTTTTATTTATTTTTTACCCAATTTTTTTAGAAAAAAATAAAATTAGTAGTTTGTATGACATGATATTTTATTATTATTATAGAGAATTATATGGCATTATAAGTTTGTCAAAAAATAATGTCAATAATGTTGACACGCAAAAAATGATTTCATTTATTTTTTTAGCCAATTTTTTGGAAAAAAAATGTAGGTGTTTTTATGACGTAAATGTAATTTAAAATGAAATTGGACATGGACATTTTTGAAATATTTTTGGAATTTTGAAAAAGTTTGTAATTTTGATTTTGTAATAATTTTTGCAATATTTTTAGAATTTCGGCAAAAGTTTTAATTTTTGATTTTGTAAGAATTTTTGGAATATTTTTAGAATTATGGAAAAATTTTTAATTTTTGATTTTATTATAATTTTTGGAATTTTGAAAAAATTTTCAATTTTTGATTTTGTAATAATTTTTGCAATATTTTTAGAATTTTGGAAAAAGTTTGAATTTTTAAGAATTTTTGAAATATTATTGGAATTTAGAAAAAATTTAAATATTTGATTTTATTCTAATTTTTGGAATATTTTTGGAATTCTGAAAAAGTTTGTATTTATTTAATTTTACAATATTTTTGGAATTTTGATTATAATTTTCCGGCAACGTATTGATGTTTCGTATTAGTTTTGTAATAAATTTTCAAACAGAGATAAAAAATACTTGTACTTTAAGAAAGAGTTATGTTTGATGTACATCGCTGGCTAAAACTAAAAACCATGTCCTCATAAAAGTTTTTTGCTGAAAACTATATCAAAATCCTTAACCCAGACCGAAGTTTTGATATCTCAGAGCTGTGAGATTTCAGTCCCTCCATATTTTGTCTAATAGTTTTTAAGCCGAAGTTAAAATTTAAAACTTTAGAAATAAATATGTATTCTAATTCATTTTCCTATCAAGCTTTGATATGTCATATAGAGCCCTGTTGCACCTTATTCAGGTTATTTATTATGAATATGACGGAATATACAAACCAAGTTTTTTGTAATAATAATTTGTTGTGTAATAGGAATTATAATATGTGTCACAACAGCAAATAGAAATGTTTTATCGCATTTTTACAACAACATTCGTTCTGAGTTGTTAATAGATGTAAATTTTTTACAATACATCAATTTTCGTATTACAAAAATATAGCCTTTGACGTAGTAAAATATAGCATTAAATATGAGATGGCGGCTGGCGCCCATACTTCCTATACATTTTTTTATGTGACAAACTTTGATCAATATTTTAAATTCTGAATCTCGATTAAGAAAATAGTTAAATAATAGGCATGTTCGATTGAAGATCAAACTTACTCAAATCTGCTTTGATCTACTCTACCTCGAACAAGTTGTGTAGTTTTTTTTTTTTTAATAAAAAGTGTTGTGTAGTAGAGAATACGTCAAAAAAACTTAAAACGAGAAACAATATAATGCATAAACTGGCAGGCTCGACATGGGGTTCCACTCCAGCCACCCTCCGCACAACTGCTCTAAGTCTGGTTTACTCAGTGGCTGAGTACGGCGCACCAGTCTGGCGGAATAGCACACACACTAAAAAAGTTGACTGCCAGCTACATGCCGCGATGCGTACTATAAGTGGTACTATCAAGTCCACTCCTTTGCCTTGGCTCCCTGTGTTAAGCAATATCGCTCCCCCCCCGCACTCAGACGCTCGCATGCATTCATGCGTGAACATAAAAAGGTAACCAACAACATCACGTTATCCTTGCACGAATATTACGGTGACCACACTAGTTGTCGATTGAAGTCAACAAAACCTCCACATAAAACTGCCAGCAACCTGCTGGCAACTAATTTTAATATCCTGGATGCCTGGGACACCTCCTGGAATGATTGTAACACTCCTGGCGTTGCTATTACTAACCCGAGTTCTGCCCAACCTGGTTTCGATCTGCCACGTCATACCTGGACTACATTAAACCGAATAAGAACGAATCATGGCCGTTGTGCTGATTCTTTCTACAAGTGGGGCATCTCAGAGTCCCCTCAATGTGACTGCGGAGCTCCACAAAAAACCATAAAACACATTGCAGCTGTGTGTCCATTTCGACGATACAATGGCGATATCTCAGACATCCAATTGGCAACTCCCGATGTAGTAGCATGGATAGACTTGCTCGATGTAAACATCTTATGTTCAAATATACTGCCCAATGTTCAAATATTTTAATATTTTACTTTTTAATTTTTAACTAAAAGACGCGCAATCAAATCGATTGTAAGTTCCTTTAATGTGTATTCATGTTTTGTTTTATGTAGATTTCATAGGAAAATCTACCTTTTAAGTGTTTTATTTTTTGTTTTTAATGTCTCACAACAAAAACCATACGCTAAACAAAAAAAAACTGTCATAGTAACAAAATGCAAAGGGACTTCTTTGTGCGTACATCGTACAAATGGAATGCTTTGCTTTTGGAAAAAAAAAATATGTTCTCGATTATAATGATGTACTCAATATGAGCGAAATTCCAACCTGGGATTCAAAATGTATAGATCTTCTTCTAAATGTTGACGGGTTTTATAAATTGAAAAAAAATAATTTAAAAATTGAATATTTTTTTTCAGTTTTAATAAGTTTTTTAGTCTAAAACTTTTAGAAAAGCGTACGGACAGGTTCAACAAACTTGTTTTTCAAATTTCAGACTAATCCCATAACGGAAAGTAACTGAAAAATCGATGACAAAATTCAACCCAACACAACTGTCAAATCTCATGTTCAATAAAAGTGTGTAAAAAAGCATACTTTTTAAAAGATAGAGTTGAACAGAAATATAGCAGGCAAGGCAAGAACCTTACATAAAACTATACCTACTGTTTTTTTTTCACACTTAGTCACACAATTCGGTCCCTAATATGCCTTAAATATAGGTAGCTTAATTTGAGATCTTGATGTAAAAGGATTTTAAGTGCTGCGAGCTGGTGTACTTTTTAGAGCCCCATTTATATACAAAGATGCGCATCGCTTAGCATTCACCAAGAGTTTCTTATTGTTCATTATATATAGAGCCAGACAGCAAATCATGAGTCTTTGAGCTTGCGAACAGCCTTTGATAACAAGATCCAAAAATTGCTTTTATAAAAGAATCAAATAGCATGCTTATCTTCCAAGCCTTTGAAGATTTAGGAGTCCCTGGGACCACAAACCCCCATCACAGATAGAGCTATAATTCAATACCGGACCAAAATTGGAACACCGGATTCGCGGTATTGAAATCAGATGGAAGCTTTATACCGATATTGAAACCGGTGTTCAGCTTTTTTTAAATGAATAAATTATTTCAAAAATACTCAATACAACCCGTGTTCCTCATATAGCGGATTGCGTCAAATTTACAAATGTTTTCTGAACCTGTGCCCGAACATGACAATTACTTCTTTCAGTTAACTTGTAGTTTGTCTACCACACGAGCCACCAGCCAATCGCATTAAATTCGATTATTTCACATAAAATTAATTGTATCAGAAGCAAAAAATGTCTATTGATTCTGAATCCGTTCAAGTGGATTTCTTCTTTTTAAGGTGGGCTTAATATCCACATCGATACTTAAATCTACATGTTCGCTCACAAACACAAACAGTTTAATCTGTCAAATAAGACTGAATTTACAAGTCTGGAAAAAAATCCATCCCAATGTTAGTTCAAAAACTGCAATTAGAAAAATATATGTATCGAAGATCATGCAAATACACTCACAAAATTTAGCGAAGTTGTAATAAAAAAATGTGATAAATTGCAAACAACAGAGGTCCCACAGTTTGCATTAGAAACTGACATGATGACCAAAGAAACCGAAATCAAGGAATGAAGAAATGAAAAACCAAAGAGAACTAAATTTACTGTTTGAGGTGGAGAAAATTTACCAATTTGAATTATGCTCCATGCAACAATTTATTTTAACAAACAGTTACGCTTCTGTTAAAATTTGATTTTTGAGTGGGAAAACACAATTCAAAATCCTCTTTACAAAGCTTAAGCCTTGTGTTAAATTTTACAAATGCCTGGATCGTTTTAAGATCCATTCATTTTTTCTTTTTTGTTGATGAAAATCTGGCGATTAAGACCCATCCAAGTTTGTCTTATGCAGTGAAAATATCAAAAACTAGAACAAATTTTGCTGCACCTCTTTATAACACACCGGGAGATATACTGTAACGAACAAAATGAATCTATTCATTAGACATTTTCTTTTATAATCTACCACAAGCAGTTCTCACAATAATCATACATTCATTTCGTACTATCAAGCAGTTTAAGATTCGTTTCATAAATAGTGCCTGTCTGTTTATGACGTTCCACTGTAATGTATATTTTGTTTTTACTTTTCAATTTGAAACAAACATATTTTTTTTTAAACAGATACCAAAATAAAGTAAATTGAATCTGCGCATGTGCGTTGATGTTGAGATCAATAATAGCGTGATCCGTTTTGTGTTGTTTTAACTAAGATATTTTCGCAATATTAATAATTGGTTGAATTATTAAAGATCTTATGCTTTGATATGATAATATAAGTCTGCTTATTTGAATAATTTTTCTATGTCGGTTTCATTTTTTTTTGTATACGGCTGAAAGTCTATTGTGTGTACTGATTTATTCGCGTTAGCATGAGTGGCATGAGAAAACCTAATCACACTGATGTAGATGGGTGGAAACCACTTAAAATCGAATCTATGTGTAAAACGACATTGATATATAAAAATTCAGTTTTAGTTATTATTGAGTTATTATATATATTATTATTTTACATAAATTTTTATACTCTTTATTTTAATATCATTTATTAAAACGAATCGATTCACATCTAACAGATTTCATCATATTTTTTAAACGGTTAGAAGATCTATCCTAATGCAATAAAAGTTGCTTTTGGTGTTTGACAAAACATGCACATACTGTTTACATGATCAAACTATACTAACTTCCCATATAAGAGATTTCATTAAATTTTTAAAATTGCTAGATGATTCAGATTCATCCCAAATTCCATTTTGAATTCCGATTGCATATATAAAACACAAAACAATTTTTTATTTGACCACTTTACAAAGCCCTATGTTTCAGGAAAAAATAATCCGCGCTTTGGTCGATCTCGTTCTTACGACAATTGGTCGCTAGAGAGTTTCAATCAATATGACCAATGTATGGTAAAGAAATGTTATCAAGTTATCATCCATTGTTAATATTTTAATAACCTTGTCGTGTCTCACATTATTCACCCATTGTTGCAAAAAGGACACTCAGTAAAAGCACCAGTAATGGTTGCTTGGTCGTTTGTACAACCTTGCTCGGGATGTGCACCACACAATTAGGAATCATCACATTTTTTTTGGGATCAACAATTAATAAACCTCTACACTCAGCGATGTACCCCAAAAATAACAAAACGTTTTTATGAAATTTTACAAATGGTTAACAGATATTTGCTTTTAAGATGGAGTAAATATCCAAAACAAAAACAATGCATGTCCACTACGTAAAATGACAACGAATAAATCTTAGTACCAATGACTCCCGATCAACCAAAGATGTTGGTTTTAAACGTGCATAGAAATATTCAAAACGAGATCGAATTTTACAAGTCAATAGTTTTCATCTTTCGAACTAAACTTTGACCAGAGCTTGTAATGACTTATGTCAAATTTATATTGATTTATCTAAGATTGCGATATGAATAAAAAAAAAATTTGTTAAATTTAAGTCAGATTTAAAGAATTGCGAAATTAATTTTTGAGAAGAACTCATAAAACTCAAATAGTCGGCAATGATAACACAATTAGATTCATTTTAAAACTAAAAAACTTTTTCTATTGAAAAATTTTAAATACACCGACTCATGTTCTACCTCCGAAGAATTGCTTCCACCAAAGGAAATTTTACAAATATAAAGAAGACTGACTTCATCAAGGATTTAGGTTTTGGCGAAAACAAATACAAAACGAATAAATCTAGCAGTTTTTCTTTACAGGCCTCCAGAACGAGCATCATGCTTCAAATCACAAATAATAAAAAATTAACCCCGATTAATTAAATTAAACCTTTTCTGAACTCGAACTTATTAAGTTTATTAAAATATTACGGCTCATAAAGCCATGCATGATGTCCAGCAAAATATTACCAATAACGTTGATTTTGTCAGATAAAATCGAAGGTCTTCGTCGCTTATCTGGCTTCGTCGCCTAAAACCAATGGCAAATTTAGACGTATATTGATCAAGCCCGATAATCCTATGCATCGAAACGCATCGTTCAATGCACATTGTTTGTACGATGAACACAAGTATCTTGTTACGGATAAAACATTCTGTTTCAAATCCAAAAAGTTCAAAAAATTCTTGAGAAGACACAGCATTCTTATCTCGTGCATGTTATGAGCGACAACTCTGCGCAGAAATAATTTATATACACAGATAGCTTTAATTCAAAATGTTTTATAAGAAAACGTCAAAAAATGTTCTTAGTATATAGTATTTCTTTTTTTATATTTAAAGATGGGCATAAGGAGAGTTAGCTAAAATAAATTATAAGTTCACGTATCTGAATAGTCGAAGATATCATGCTAACTACGGTTGCCAATGAGGACTAAATACATAATGGATTTCTTTCAGGAATTAAAGAAAAGAAGTAAAGAAGAAAAAATATTTTAAGAATAAAACATATGTAAATTTTTACCGTCTCGTTTTCGATAGACGTACACCATTACTGAAAAAAAATTACAGTGAAGTTTTAAATAAACAGTTGGCCGGGTGAATCGCACCACTCGACTCAATTTCGATAATAAATACAAGCATTCAATTTTTATATGCATAAAAGTCCAGAAACATAAGTATATCCATAAACTCCCTTTATATTGATATTATCCACCAACCTACAGACTTAAGTTTTTTAAGGATTTGGGTTCAAGATATCCAAAACATAAACAGCAAAATTAGACTGAGAGCTAGCGAACCCTTTGGGTAACGGTCGTCCTGTAAGGTTAGAGTGATAGTTCATGAAATGTGAAGTACGAAAACCACAACCTGGCAGGCATCAGCCGTGCACGTCATCATTCCCTATATCAGCGGTTTCCAAACTTTCTGATATTGGGACCCACATAAGAAAAAAAGAAAAATTGGCGGCCCCCTTATTAGATAAAACAATAAAATAATATTAGCACAATTTTAAGTTGTAAAAAGTAATGTATTCATAGAATAAAACGAAACAAAAATTAGTAAAAATTTAGTATATGTATATTAATTATTGAAAAAATTTAGTATATGGATATTTATTGAGAAAATTTATTAAAAGCTTGTTTGTTAGCACAAAGTTTCTCAAATCGTGGTGTTATTGTTGAAATAGCCACCCGAAGCTCTTTTTCCACTACTAAACGATTTCGATTTCATGGCTGCTAAAGTAGAAAATCCAGTTTCGCATAAATATGATGTTACGAATGGCAACAGCACTATTATAGCTCTGTCCGACAAAGTAATATAATCTTTTTTTCGTTTCACCCAAAACTGAATTAAAGTTTTACTATCAAATTCCTGTTGCAATGAAATATCGCAAGATATTTCAATCAATATGTAAAATCAATATCTTTGTAAAATCAATATCGTTGAAATAATCATCGAAAATCAAACTTACTCAAATTTGCTTTGATCTACTCTACCTCGAACAAGTTGTGTAGTTGAAAAGCAGTTTATTATTCGATTCTATTTAAATCAGTTATAATTTGGTTTTGGTATTTTAAATAATAAAATGGACCAGTCAGATCTAAATATCAGCTCAAAATAAAAAATTTTGCTAATAATAAAATTGTAAAACTTTCAAAATTTTCAAACTTTTAGCGTTCCATTGGTTATCTACTCAAAAGCTGCTTTGAGCAGCTATTTTGTTCCAAAGGAACGTATGTAGTGATGTAAAAGTGTTTAATACAATTGTATAATACGCGGTATTATACGTAAAATACCGTATTGTCCAAAACGTTGTAAAATACAAGGTATTTTACTATACAAAATATTTTTTATTCTGATGGCGCGCGGCGTAGCAAACAGCCCTTTTACTAAAATTGCGCGTGGATTATTAAAAAAATTTATAGCTGTGAATATATGTCTACTATTACATCTATGAGGTATAAACGACGCCGAGTAAATAAATTATTTGAACGCCTTGGTAGTGTGCGTTTCTAAATAATTTTAAAATTTCTGTTGTACCAAGATAAGATTGTTCTAATAATAAAATATCCACAGAGCACAAATATCAACAATCGATTATAGTTGCTGAGAAGCAACCTTTTAGTAGCCCCGCTAACAGTTTATTGGAAATGGTAAGGATCCAATCTGAATAAAAAATTTAAATACAGTAGCCGGTAGCGAATGAAGGTGAAATAAATTGAAACTAAGCATCAGGATAGTGTTCCATATAAATTAGAGCCAAATAATTTAATAGGTCTTATTAGCATACGTATAATATATAGATAAAAATAAGGATAAGATATCCAAATTCAGATATTTAGAAAAGAAATGAATGAGTAATTCTAAATGATGATAATTATGTAATTCTAAATGATGATGGAAGTCATTTTTTTGTTATTCCATTCACATGTTATCTCGGCTATTACATTTTTGTACGGTATTTTATTTTGTATAAAACAATGTATAATACGCTGTATTATACAAAAAAAATAAAATACGGTATTTTAACATCTCTAAACGTATGTAATGTGAAAAATATTTTAGTAAACTTTGCAAATGTTCTATAAAAAGATTTTTGTTTGCTTTAATATTGTTTCTGGTACCGGCGTCATTTAAAATTGGAAACATGTCATTTAAATTGGATATCCATAGAGCCAATTATTTAATGAATGCCGTGATTTTGTCTTTTTGAATCAGAGAATGCATTTGTCGACCTTGCATTGATTTATTCAAATCGGTTAATTTTTTAAAAATTTCAACTAAATAAACAAGTTTAAAGCCGCAATTAGACTATTGCAGAACTCTGCAATATTTCTGCAATGGTAGTGTGTAAAATATTTATTGCAGAAAAGTTTGGCAATGAACTCATTTTAAAACATTGCAATGACTCATTGCAATGTTTTGCAATAAGTTCATTGCCAAACTTTTCTGCAATGAATATTTTACGCACTACCATTGCACGACTATTGCAGAAATATTGCAGAGTTCTGCAATAGTCTAATTGTGGCTTAAGATTACAGTTATCGTTGCGAAAGGAAGATGTCTCATCTTTGTGATTTTCAGCAAGAAAGATCGCAATTTCGTCTTTAAGTTCGAACACTCTTTGAATAAATTTTGAACGAAATAGCCAACGTACTTCACAATAGTACAAGAGTGATGAATAGTCAGCTCCCATATCTTCACACAACTTTCCAAATAATCTAGCTTTCAAAGGACTGTTTTTGATATAGTTTATAACTTTTGTAACAATATTAAATATGTTTATTATTTATTATTATTATTAAATTAAATTATTATTATTAAATTAAAAACTTCACGACCCGCTTGAGGTGATTACGCGACCCACAGTTTGGAAACCACTGCCCTATATGTTTGAAAGTGTAAAAAAAATTAAAAAAAAAAGTTCCTCCTGTAAGCTTGAAATTTTTATATGATTTGGCTCAGTTATTGGAGAGTACAAAACTAAATTGACAATCGATTTGGAGGTGCACAAGTATCTGCCAGGCGAATCGAAAGGTGTTACAACCTGCCGGCCGGCCGCCACAAGCGACGAAATCTAGAAAACCGCTGAACGGATTTCCAAAATGTTTGTTTCTAAAAATAAGTTTACTCAATGGGAAGAGCTGAAAGGACGATGTGTTCGATGACTGTACCGGAAGTGTGTCAAAAAATCGTCAAGGGTGTCAAAACAAGGAAATTTGCATAGTTTTGGCTTAAAAAACGTTCATTTTAAGTGATTCCGGATATAAACAGTGGAATTTGAAGAAATCTTGATGGTCTGTATTGGTATGTTATACCAAAAACTAGATTATTGCATTATAAGTTTGTCAAAAAAATGTTGTCAAGTGTGTCAAAAGAAAGATTTTTATTTATTTTTTTACACAATTTTTTGGAAAGAAATAAAATTAATAATTTGTATGACCTGAAATTTTATTATTATTATTGAGAATTGTGGCATTACAAGTTTGTCAAAAAAATGTTGTCAATTGTGCCAAGAGAAAGATTTTTATTAATTTTTTTACCCAATTTTTCGGAAAAAAATAAAATAAATTATTGGTATGACCTGAAATTTTATTATTATTATTGACAATTATGGCATTATAAGTTTGTCAAAAAAATGTTGTCAAGTTTTTTTTTTTTTTTTTTTTTTTATAGTTCGGGTTAATCACTTAGGTTATACACCTCTAATGCTTTATGCACGTGTTAACGATAGGAAAGGAGAGTTAAGGATTTGGGATAGGACTGGAGCGATAGTATTGATGTATTGCGGATTTAAAAGCTTGTGGATTGTATGAAGCGGGGAAAACATTTTTCGGTAATCGATTCCACCAATATACGCAACGTGAAAAAAAAGAGTTATTATAGCTAGATGTTCTTACATATGAGACCTCCAAGGTATGCACATGAGAATGTAAAGATTGTCTTGTGGTTCGGAAAGATCTGCGGAGTGGAGGTATTAAGTTGCTAATTTCCTTAGAGCATCTACCGTAGTAGTACCTGTAAAATAGTGTCAGAGCTCCAACCACTCTTCTATGATACAGCGAATCCATACCCGATGTTATTATTGGATCATCAATTAGCTTCAATGCACGCCTGTGAACTCTGTCGACAAAATCTAAAGAGGATTCTGGTGCTGCAACCCATAAATGGGAGTCAAATTCGAGGATCGGTCGTATATATGATTTATAGATCGTAGTTAATTCCAATGGAGTGAAAAAACTTTTACAGCGACGTAGGAAGCCAAGTCGTTGGGATCCCAATTTTGCTACGGAAAGAATATGATCATGCCACTTCAGTTTGTGATTGATATTAGTTCCCAGAAGTTTGAGTGAAGGTGAATTTAGTAGTGTTTGCATGGAAAACGTTGCATTACCGCTATACAGTGAGGTTTTATGGGACAAAACGCACGACTTCGTCTTCATGGAATTAAATATCACTAGGTTCCTTTTACCCCAATCCAGGATTAATTCCAGATCTACATCTAAGGATTCAACCATTTTTTTACGATGACAATTAGAACTTACACTAGATGGTTGTTTTTTAGAAGAATAGGAATGGAAGATAGTACTGTCGTCGGCAAAGCTATATATAGGGTTTGTGGTGATAGATAACAAATCGTTGATAAAGATTAGAAAAAGAGTTGGTGACAGAACCGAACCCTGGGGAACACCGGCTTGAATTGGGAACTTAGTCGACAAAACACCATCCAGCATTACCTTGATTGATCTATGAGATAAAAAATCTTCTAACCAACAGATTAAGGTCTTACAGACACCAAATGAAATTAATTTGTTGTTAAGAGCCCTATGCCAAACTCTGTCAAACGCCTTGGATATATCAAGGGAAATGATATGAGATTCACCAAAGTCATGAATTGCTTTACCCCATTTCTCCGTTAGGACTGACATTATATCACCAGTAGACCGCGTTTTACGAAAGCCATATTGGCGGTCGTGGAGCAGATGGTTGTTTTCAAGATATGCCATTAGTTTATAATTGATAATTTTTTCCATAACTTTAGCAAGAATCGATGTTAGTGCAATGGGACGATAGTTTGTTGGGTCAGACTTGTTGCCCTTTTTAGGAACTGGTTGAACATTGGTCAGTTTCCACATTGATGGATAAAGGCCCGAGCTTAGGGATAAATGAAAGAGACTAATTAGTGGATAAACCAGGGTATTGGCGCAACGCTTTAGTACAATAGGTGGTATACCGTCCGGACCAGCAGATTTGCTAAGATCAAGATTAAGCAGTGTTGAACGCAAAATTCTTGGACGAAAGTAGATTTTGTTCATTGATGATTGGACAGATGGAATGATCGGCGGATTTATACCGGAATCATCGACTACAGAATTAGCAGCAAAATTTGACGCAAGTAGATCTGCCTTGGCTTTAGTTTCGGTTACAGGGTTGCCCTGGTTATCCATTAGTGGAGGGATAGAAGATTTGGTAAAATTATTGCCAACCTCTCGGATAAAGTTCCAGTATGACCGGCTGCCTTTATTAGCACGTAAGATTTTACGCTTGGCATTAGAGTTAAAAAGAAATTTAGCTTTTTTAAACATATTATGACAGTTGTTTCTAGCCCTGATATAAAGAGATCTACTGCTGGGTGATTTATCGCTCTGGTATTTGTCAAACGCCAACATTTTGTTAATTTTTGCTATATTACATTCATCAGAAAACCAGGATTTGGACCCCATTCTCTTTTTCACAAAACTGGTTGGAATAAAAATGTTCACACCCAGTAGAATAATGAACGTGATCAATGCAGTTGCTTGGTCAACATTTTTACCCTGCAGAAATAAACGCCAATCGATTTCGTCATAGAACTTATTAAGCTTCTGCCAGTTACATCTATTGTAGTGCCAAACCTTTCGAGGTGGAGACAGTTTTGGACTTGGTGCTTGAGGACTTATTTCAAAATGCGCCGAAACTACACAGTGATCTGATCTGCCAAGAGGAGCATCAACTGAGCAAGTATATTTGGCAGAATGTGTTGTCATGAAAAGATCAAGTAGGTTAGAAGAATGGCTTGCAATATTTGGAATATGGGTGGTCCTATCTACTAACTGAGTAAGCTGATTGGAATCAGCAAGATATTTAGCATATTGAACTTCTAATGATGTTTTGGTTGAGAATCGGAGCCAATCTTTGTGGTGGACATTGAAATCACCTGCTAATATAATTTCTGCATTAGGCGCGGTGATCAAAATTTCATCGATTGTGTCTGTAAGAGAATTAAATGCTTCCAAGGTTTGATTATGGTGGTACACCGGACTACGGTATAAATAACACAAGTATATGTCATGTTTATTTACGATGATTTTTAGCCAGATAAAGCAGAATTCGGAAATACTGCTTGTTTCATACTGGAGGAGCCTTGTATATTTAACATCGTTGCGTATATATACCATTACACCACGGTGTTCAAAAAATGCAAATTCTGGGGAATAATTGTTGCAAACGAATCGGGCATTATCAATATTTGAAACCTGAGTCTCACCTAGCGCTAGTAAATGTGGTTTCTTTTGGTTAAGATGGTATTGGACGCTAAGAAAGTTTTTAGAGAGACCTCGGATATTAGTGGAATCGATTACGAAGTTAGAGACAGACGAAGGCATTATGTTTTGATAAATAATACTGGTAAAATTAAAATTTTTATAAAAGAAATAATAAAAACCAAAGCCAAAAAGGAATAGATCGAGTAACACAAAAAAACCACAAAGATAAAATTGGCATAGGCCATAAAATATTTTGCGGTTCCGTGAATTCTTGCTATCCCAATGACAATGATAGAAAACAAAAAAGAGATAGGAGTTTGCTTATATTTGCAGGTTGCTTGTCAATTGGATTTATATTTTGTGAATATATGGGAGATTAAATTGGATTTTAATAAATAAAAAAAAAAATGAATTGAATTAGATTGAATTGAATTAAAAAAAATATGTATTGTTTATGTTGTAAATATGAGAGATTAATTAAACTTGGATACATAAAAAATTGAAGAAAGAGAGAAAAACTTGAAAGACAACTGTACATGTGAATTAAATGTTATTGTGAAAATTAAATATAATGTAGGAGATGAATCATAGGGAATACCGTTAACAATTACACTTTTACATCGATTATTTAATTAAAGTTAATGTTCGAAATATTTATTGATTTAAATTTTGACTTTATGTATGTCAAAAAAATTAACTGTTTGTATTACGAAAATATGGCATGGAAAATTTTTTAACTTGCGGCTAGCGCCTTGATTCGCAAACGCCACATACGTCCAAAAACCTTAGCTTTACGTCCTAGCATCATAATGTAGTATTAATGGAGGGGCTGAAATTTCAAACTCTGAGATATCAAGAATTCGGTAAGGATTTTGATATAGTTTTCGGCATAAAACTTTTATGAGGACATTGTTTTTATTTTCGGTCAACGATGTATATCAAACAATCCTCTTTGTGAAAGTGCATGTTTTTTTTTATCTCTGTTTAGAAATTTATTACAAAACTAACACGAAACATCAATACGTTGCCGGAAAATCATGACAGATCATAAATTAACATAATTTAGTGAAAAGATAATGCCGGCCGGCAGGTTGTAACACCTTTCGATTCGCCTGGCAGATACTTGTGCACCTCAAAATCTGTCAATTTATTTTTGTACTCTCCAATAAGTGAACCAAATCATATAAAAATTTCAAGCTTACAGGAGGAAGTTTTTTTCCTTAATTTTTTTTACACTTTCAAACATATAGGGGATGATGACGTGCACGGCTGATGCCTGCCAGGTTGTGGTTTTCGTACTTCACATTTCATGAACTATCACTAAAAAAAATTCTAGCCTTACAGGACGACCGTTACCCAAAAGATTCACTAGCTCTTTGACTAAATTTGGGGAATTTAAATGTTTAAATCTTTCGGACTAATTTGGACTAAACAGTGAGAATATTATGGCTCTACAAATGCAAAAATTTAATTGAATTGAGCTCATCAAGTTCACCTTGAAGTGTCAGAAAAACCAGAAAAGTATCAATTATAAATGAATCATCAACAAATTGAACTACATTGAAATATAAAGTTAATTTAACAATACATATATTTGTAAATTTTAATTTAAAATTAAGTGCTAGTCTGTGTAAAACAATGTGAATTTACGCGTTCACAATATAGCGATGTTAGTGGGAGCTCGAGATTTTACCCCAACCTTAGTAACGCTTTGTTTGGGATTCGAGATACTTGTCCAAATTTTAATTTGTTAAATACGCACTGGCACTTGTAGAATAAACCGTGACGAACTTTTATTAGGCACGGTTTATACATCTAGTATGGTACAGACATCTCAACTGCCACCGTAGTAGTATAGTATTGTAGTTGGAATTTTATAATTATATATCAAAGTAAATTTGTTTGTGCTAGTTAGTCTTTTCACAATAACATTAATTTAACAAAAAATCTACAGATTCTGAATATTTATTTATATTTTTTTTGTCTACGATACCTTTACAGAGGATATTTTGTTTACTTTATAGCATTTGTGCAAACACAGTTGCATTATGTCATAATTTATTGTTTAAATTATTTATAAAATCGAGAGTCTGAATTATTACAATATTTATTTTATAAAATTTCAAACATATTATATTATAAGCATGTAGAATAGAAATACATTTATATTTACGTAATTAGATTCATATTCATATAATTTTTGGGGTGAAAATAAAATTATTGCAATTCAGGCGATATATAGTTATTTGTTTAACTAGGCAGCAAAGTAGTAGATTGACTGCCGCGGCTGATAGTTCATAGCCGAGCGAGCGAGGCTAGGAATTCAGCCAAGGCAGTCAATCTACCTTGCTGCCGAGTTGAACATATAATTTTTTCTCCGATTAATTACAATGATATGTAATTTAATAATTATTACTTTAAAAATAAACAAAATTTTAAAAATGAAAAAAAAAATCGATTAAAAAATTTTTTTTTTAATCGCAATATCTGTTTATTTCTATGAAGTCTAATTATTTTGCTGCCTAGGCAGCAAAGTACTTGCTTTGCTGCCTAGACAGGAAAAGTGCCACTTTGCCGACTGAAATAAGTCTGCAAAATTTATATTTGCTGTCTATCGGAGAAAAAAATATTTTTACGGTAGAATTCGAAATTTATGGTTTTCATTGTAGAATGTAGATTATTTTATATTTTTTAAGTTTGTGTCTGCTATAATATAGGACTAGGAGATACAAAATTAAATAAAAATTAAAACAAGTCAGCAAATTTTTCCGAACAAATATTATCAAAATTTAAGCAATTAATAAGAAACATGTATCATTCGATTTTGTAATGAGGTAATCATTATATCAGACCAACTGTCCAAATATTATTTAATATATATCGCAAGAAGTTTACACGTCTTTAGAAACAAATCTAATCGTGTAAATAGCAAATTTGGACGTTAAGAGAAGACGTAGTTTTGGATATACAAGTTCTTGTGATTTGTAATGCCAGTTGTGTTCCGCATGTATAGGTGAATTTTGTTTGTGATAACATGAATTTAAATGTTGCAGCTAAAAAAAGTGAATCGAATTTGTTATTCTTTTGTTGCGCCATACAAGTTCAGTTCAGTCACCGTTGATGTGTTGAATCGATTTCACTTTCAATCTTTAGTAGTTATCAATGTTTCGTTATAGAATCTAATAATATATTCCAGGCTTTTCATCTTTAACTATTACATAGCTCACAATCTTTCTTTTTATGCATCAACAGCATCACCTTTATTTTGTTGTGGCTACTATTGGACCAGTCTTATTCGCTAAAGATACCAGGACAGTAAAGTTAAGTTCTTTTTACTTATATAGTTTAATTATAATATCTAGGGTATTTCCGGTTCTTATTCTTTTCATTGTCTCATCCTCTCCACTACCATTCCCTTATTAGCTTCCTTCCTTATTTAATTTACTCACTAATTGTTTGATTGGGTTTTCTATTGATTGTATATTTTTTTTTTTTTTAATAAAATGTGATGTGTAGTAGGCATTACAATATGTGTCACAACAACACATAAAAACCTTTTAAGACCAAGGTCCCACAACAACATGCGTTCTAAGGATGTTAATGGACGCAAATCTGTTTTTTTTTAATATTTTTTTGTTAAGTAATGGATAACTAAACCATAAATCCTATCACATATAAAATATGACATAGGCCAAATTTCGTGATAGGATAGGGAAAATAAAAATAAAATAAGAGATAAAAAGCAAATTTGTTTTACAAATTTGCAGGAACAAAACTAAAATTGGTTTGCCAATAGTCCAGCCAATGGCATAATCCCTGATTATGGGACGCAGTATATTTTTCAATGTTTAAAGCTCAGATATGTAGTTATATGAAGGCTCGTTTCATCGAGCAAGCTACAGCGTTCCAGCATCAAGGAATATTCATTAGCTAAGATTGAGAGTGCTACCGTTGACTGAATACAGTTCATCCGTCAGCACCCCTAAGATATCACCTTGGCTAGTGATATCTCACTGCTATTGCCAGTGGTATGCGATATCTCACGTTAACTCATATGCCAATAGCAGGGACTGGAGTACGCGGGATTGTCACACCCGTGGATCAAAAAAATAGAAAAAAATTAACAAATTAATAAAAACTGATCCCTCCATGCGTTTAAACCATGCTTTACTGCCAGATCGGAGCTAGTCTTTAGCTTATCGATTATTTGACATGATTATTTAGATCGATTATTTTCTTTGATATCATCGTAGGGCTATGGCAATTAGGTTCCAAGAGTAACAACTATTACCTAATGTGAACCATGTTAGGATCATTAGCAACTCCTTTGAATTAATAGTTTTAAGTATAAAACAGAAGCGTACCTAAAGTGCCTTCTTGGATAATATTTATTTCTTTTCTTTTAAGTACTTCAAGTTTTGGGCTTGGTTTCATTAATTTGATTCGCATTTCAATACTAACATTGCATTACAGCAAATTGCATTACATTACCAAAAATTCAATTTTGTTGTCAGACTAAGATATTTTAATAAGACATTTTAATATTTTTGAATTATATTCAGACAAAAATAAAAGCGAAGAAACCAAACTCCCATCGGGTGACCAATAAAAGAGCAAACGCGTGGTGTTTTAGGCTAGGCAGGTCCTGAGCTCATATAAACAAACACTGGAAATATATAAGTTTGATGATGCTAAAAATAATTGGGAATTGGCTACTCGCCGCATTCAATGCACAAAGTTATATCCTTGAGCAGATACAAAAAAACTATAACCATAACAGCATTATTTTTATCTTATATAAAATAAGATTGAAGAAATCATCTTTGATCAAGAAAAAACAAAAACGACCCAACAGTCAAAATAAAGTTGAAATGTCAGCAATATATGAATCTATATCAATAATATTTTGATAATTAAGCCCACCAAAGTCCTTCTAAGAAACCTTCTAAGCTTACATGAAAATAAACCCAAACAACAAGGAGAAAAATATTAATCCGGTTAACAGTTTCAACGAAAGAGTAAGTCACGAAAAGGTCTAGCATGTTACAAACAATTAGAAGTGTAACAGAAAATTATTATTGAGTGAACAAAAATCTAAACAAGATGAATTAAGACCAGCGATGTCCGGTATTGGATGTTTCTCACTTACAAAAAGCAAATTGGCAATATTTTAAAAATTTTACGTAAACCGCCAGATGTAAAACACAAGCTTAATCAGCTGGTATTTTTTAAAATAACATCGACTTTTGAATGGATTTCAATTTTGTTAAATTTGTAAATGTTTACAATTCTTTGGATATAGATAATTAATGATTTGAATAAAATAATTTATTCCACCTCAACATAAAACTTGGATGGATCAACCTTAAACATTAAACATATTTAAAATTTAAATCTATCCGTTAGAATATCTGCTTCAGTCAAAGTCTAGTACAGTAAAAGTGGAAAGTTTTCTATCGTTGTGGATAGTTTCTTAACCTCCAAAGTGAAAATCTTGGAAGCATCAGAACATATTTTGTAATATTTATTGCAAATCTGTAGATACACAGTTGAAAAAGTTATTACAATTTTTAATACAAGCTTTGCTATATGGATTATGTAAAGCTTAAGTTATTATTAAATTGCGAAGCAAATGTTGCATTAAGACAAATTTGAATGCAAAACTAAAAATTTTATTATAAAAGTGTAACATCATAATTGCTTTTTATAGAAATGGTAGTAGTTTGAAAACAACTTCACGTTAGAAGTTTGGAAACAACTTACAAAGTACCACAACTATCTGTTAAACAATAGAAATGCTAAGAGAATTCTACATTGAAATAAATAAGAAATTGAGTAAGTTATCCAACCGAAGCAAAAACTGAGCAATGCAACCAAACCACCAAACACTTTAAAATAAATAACATGGTAACAATACAATAAATGACCTGACAATCCTCGCAATCAACTTTTTTAATTTCCTTCGAGGCTACCACATAACTAAAACTCGCCATTCTTGCAAGTTTTTAAATTGTATGCAATTTAGCAATTTCATAAGGTGGCCAAAGCATTTCATAAGGTGATCTGGCATCAGCGCCATCTGTAAAAATTTTATTTCATATTATTTTTATTTGTGACAGTGTAAACCCAAGGTGAACTATACATTTTTTAGATAGGCCGGCAGACCAGCAAATTGTCTTGCCAACACACATAAACTCGATATTGAAAGAGAGCTGTTCCTTGCAATTGGGTTTCAAATTTACTCTGAGTTTGAATTTCCAGCAATGTTTCGGAACCCTTGTGGACAAATTAAATCGTTTAAGATGATTCCAAGAACAAGCGTTTTTTTACTTCACGTACACTTCTTGTATGCCAAGTATGAAATCAATCAGTCCAGTCAGGTTGTCCATATCACGAATTTCAATTAAAACTAAAATTTTGCAACCTCATGAGATGCGTATCTTTCAAAATTAATATCTGTTGAGCAGAAAAAGCTCAATTTAATTTTAGTATGTTTTAAGGTAAGGTTAATTATAACTTTAACTGTTGTGAAAAAGAAATAGATATTGTGAAAATAAAATTCAAAATGGTTGATCTACGACATCAGCGCCATCCTTAAGTAATCTATTTTTTAATAAATTTAGCAGATCTAACCAAATTTTACTGTGTGTTTCTTTCTAAGTGCACAGCTATTTTTTAACCTTTACTCTAAGTATTAAGTCGATCAAAAATTATCTGGTTCAGCGTCGGTCAAGTAGATCACGGATTTCATTTTTATTATATTGTTACGATACTACATAATCGCAATACTATACAAAACCAAATTGTATTCAACCTCAATTTCCCCTATATAATATTTAAAACCTTAAATCAACGTAACATTGTTTCCAAGCAAAAAAAGTAAAATAATAAGAACAAAAAACAACATGAAATAAAATACATATATCCAAAATAATGACGAAGTTTTTATCAGAATTGGTCGAGTTTTTTATGTATTAATGTTATGTATAAAAGTAATTCCTTTTGCAGAACGATTAGTTAGTTTTTTGTTCAAAAGTAATTCTTTTTGCAGAACGATTAGTTTGTTTTAAATTAAACTGCGATAGTGTTTGGAGTACGCAGGATTATCACATCCGTAGAAAGTTAAAAAATTACAAATCTACAACAACTGATCCCTCCATGTGGCAAGATTGTGATTTTTCTGATTTTCACAGTTTATTTACCGTAGAAAAATGCGTTCAGTTACAACATTGGTTCCTGTTCAGGAAGTTTCTAAAGACAATTTTTCCTTCCCGTTCTCCTACCGTTTCCATATTTGTCATACTTTGGGACGCGCGACAAATTGTTAAAACTAAAAGCTTACACTTCCATCATGGGGGAAAATTCAATAAAAAAATTTAATATTAAACAAAAAATGTTTAACCACACAGCCACTACCAGAGAAAAGCTACCAGGTGGCAGATACCATATACCAGAAACAAGATATAATATAACAAATACCCGATACTAGGTACCAGATAGCCATCCGCTACCCACAGCCATACACCAGATACCAGATACCAGATTCTAGATACCATATACAAGATACCAGATACCAGATACCAGATTCCAGATACCAGATACAAGATACCTGATACCAGATACCAGATACCAGATACCATACACCAGATACCAGATACCAAACACCAGATACCAGATACCAGATACCGGATACCAGATACCAGATTCCAGATACCAGATACCAGATACCATACCCGATACCAGTTACAAGATACCAGATATCAGATACCAGATACCAGATACCAGATATCAGATACCGGATACCAGATACCAGATACCAAATACCAAATACCAGATACCAGATACCAGAAACCAGATACCAGATACCAGATACTAGATACCAGATACCAGATACCAGATATCAGATACCAGATACCAGATACCAGACACCAGATACCACCAGATATCTGATCTGTATTCACCAGATACCAGATACAAGATACCAGACACTAGATACCAGATACCAGAGACCAGATACCAGACACAAGATACCAGATACAAGATACCAGATACCAGATACCAGGTACCAGATACCAGGTACCAGATACCAGGTACCAAATACCAGGTACCAGATACCAGATACCAGGTACCACATACCAGATTCTTGAAACCAGATACCAGATACCTGTTACCAGCTACCAGATACATGATACCAGATGCCATATACCAGATAGCATATACCAGATACCAGATATCAGATACCCGATACCAGATTCCCGATACCAGATACCAAATACCAGATACGATAACAGATACCAGACACTATATAGCAGATACCTGATATATGATACCAGATACCAGATACAAGATAGCAGATACCTACGGTGATCATCCGACCTGTATTTCACAGGACTGTCCTGCTTTTTACTATGCTGTCCCTTGAGATTTTTTTGCAAATGCAGGACAGATTTTTTGCATAACCTTTGCACGAATATGAGTTTAAAATAATAACCTCTAAATTTCCGTAAAATTAAATTTCCTAAGCACCGGCAGACTGGCCATGACAACCGATGAACACTAGAAAGTCACTGGAGCGATTTCCAAAATTTTTTGTTTCTAAAAATAGGTTTCGTTAATAGTAAGAGCCGATAGGACGATGTGTTCTTAACAGTATGAGAAGTGTGTCAAAAAAATCATTAAATGTGTCGAAAAAAAATTGGGTACTAGTTTGCTCACAAAACGTTTGTTTTAAGTGATAATGTGTAGTTAGAATGTAGCGAAATTTTAATGGTCAGCATCTAAATGTGAGGCCAGGAGCTTGATTATTGTATTATAAGTGTGTCAAAAAAATAGTTAAGTCTATCAAAAGAATGGTTTTCATACATTTTGTTACCCAAATTTTTAGACAAACATATAATTGGAAACATTTTGGACTAGAAACATTTGACACACAAAATTAATTATTAAGGAACATAAAACATATTAAGAAACATAAAATTATAAGGAACATACAATATATAAATATAAAATATGGTTCTATCCAGCTTCTGCTGCTCCCAACTAATAGGAACCGTTGGAATATATCACGTTGTTCCAGATTGAATATCGTTTTTCACAAAAGTTGTAATTATAAGGGAGATATTTTAAAGATATTTTTTGTGAATCCGGGTCACTTCTAATACAAAAGTTAAATGATAAGTACAATTTGAAAATATCAGGTTGTTGCAGATCAAATATTGTTGTTTTACCAAAATTGTAATAAGTAAAATATGCATTTACTTTAAACGGAAAAGTATTAAGAGAAGTTTTTTGAGTGAATCCTGTTTTGGTCACTGATTACCAATAGGTACTAATAGGTGGAATATGTCAGCTTGTTGCAGACTAAAAGACTGTTCTTTTTAAAGCATATAATTATCTCTTAAAAAGAAGCATTTTCTCTAAATGGAGAAGTTTTCTGGACTAATAGGAACAGCTGTGTTTATAGAAAACATCATGTCGTGTTTTTACCAAAGGTGTAATTATTAAAAAGAAGCATTCAGAATAAATGGAGGTGTTTTCTAAGAAGTTTATTGGACCAATAAGAACGTTAGGTTGGAAAATATTAGGTTGGTTCATATTAAACGTCGTTTTTTCTTAAAAGTTGTGGTTACTACAATAAAAAAACATTTAGGGCCGATTGTATGAACAAGGATAGATTTTTTCTTATTTTTGTTTTTATTGCAGTTTATAGCAGTGGAATTTTATAAGTGGCAATACTTTTTATTTTACTTTTCTATTAAATAAATTTAATTATAAATTAAAAAACATTATTTCAAAATTAAATTTATTATATCAAACAACAAATTTTAGAAACGAATAAATTTAAATTCAAAAATAACCACAAATTCAAAACAAAATTGTCCTGCTATGCGCATATCAAGAAAAAATAGTAGATTGTATTACTAATGCGAATGCGTTTTCCAAACAAGAGTTAGTTAATAACTCGCGTTTGGAAAACGCATTCGCACTAGTAATACACACTATGTTTTGTAACAAATGCATAAAATTTATAAATATTTATTTAATTGTTAATTTAATTATTTATTTAACAAAGTTAAAACATTTTTGAGATATGTAAATAATTAAAGTGCGCCATCTTCGTTGTAATAGTTGTAAATTATAAGAACCCAGCTACCGGTAAAAAATAAACATAAGAATCTAACTACCGGTTTTATAAAAAAAACATAGGAATCCAATAAGTACTGTCGAAGTTGTAAACTTTGAAAACCCAAATAAATTGTTTTTTCTTGCAATTTCAAATGATGCAATGTGTTTAAGTTGATTTTACTATATGGTATGTTGTTTAAATTATTATTTTGATATTTTAGTGCTATAAAAATATTATATATAGGATAGATTTAACTACAAATCTCACATGCAGGCGGCGTGCGTGCCAGGCATACAAAATATTTTGTGGTCATATGTGTGGAAAACTAGTTTTTTCTTATATTCTATTCTAGTACAAAATTGGATATTTTTAATGCATGTGTTACAAAATAGTAGATTGTATTACTAGTGCGAATGCGTTTTCCAAACAAGAGTTAGATTGCCGAAAGTCCGCAGGGAGTGCAGCAAATAACTCGCGTCTGGAAAACGCATTCGCACTAGTAATAAACACTATTTTTTGTAAAAAGTGCGTAAAATTTATAAATATTTATTTAATTGTTCATTAAATCATTTATTTAACAAAGTTATAAACAAATTTAAGCTTTTTAAATAATTATAGTGCGCCATCTTCGTTGTAATAGTTGTAAATTATACTAGCTTGAAAATATAAACATAAGTATCCAACTAAAACAACACATAGGAATCCAATACGAGCTGTCAAAATTGTACACTTTGAAAACCTAAATAAATTGTTTTTACTATATGGTAAGTTATTTAAATTATTATTTTGATATGTAAGTGCTATAAAAATATTATATATAGATAGATATATGGATAGATTTAACTACAAATCTCACATGCAGGCGGCGTTACGGTCCAGGCTTACAAAATAATTTGTGGTCATATGTGCGGAAAAGTAGTTTTTTCTTTTATTCTATTACAGTACAAAATTGAATATTTTTTACGCATGTTTTACAAAAAACAAATTGTTTTATAAAAGGAAAATAAAAAATAAATCTGAGAATAGAATTTAATCTAACGACGATTCATCCGAGGATTTATCTTCTACCGGCATTCATACAATCGGCCCTTAGACTAAATGGAAAGGTTTTTTGAAAAGTTTTCTGGACTAATAGAAACAGTTGGTTTGGAAAATATCAGGTCGTGTCAATTGCAATTATTGAAAATAAACGTTTACCTAAATGAAAAAATAACTAGTATGTTTTCTATAGTAATAGAAAATATTTGGTATGGGTAGATAATATGTCGTTCTTCTGCAAAATTCTACAATACAGAGCTTTTGAAGAAATGCCGAGATTTTTGATTACGCTTTGAGGGGTTTCGCTTTATTTCATTTCATGTTATTATATTAATTTATGATCAGTTACAATTTGCCAACCAAGCATAAATGTTACGCGTTAGTTTAGTAATTCATTTCTAAACGAAAACTAAATACTTGTACTTTTCCTAACAGTTAGTTATTTAATATTCATGTCTGCCCGAAACTAAAAAATGCCCTCATAAAATCCTTTTACTAAACACTATATAAAATCTGGCACGCAGACCGAAGTCTTGATAACTCAGAGGCTTAAATTTTATCCGCTCCATATTTTTAAATTAAGACATTATAACATTTAACATTTAATTACCAGATACCAGGTACCAGATACCAGATACCAGATACCAGATACCAGATACCAGAAACCAGATACCAGATACCAGATACCAGATACCAGATACCAGATACCAGATACCAGATACCAGATATTAGATACCAGATACTTGAAACCAGATATCAGATACCAGAGACAAGATATCAGATACCAGATACCGGATTCCTGATACTAGATACCAGATATCAGATAACAGATACAAGATACCAGATGCCAGATACAAGATACCATATACCAAATACCAGACCCAAAATTCAATATACCAGACAGATATCTGACAAGATATCAGACACCAGATACCGGATTCCTGATACCAGATACCAGATATCAGATACCAGATACCAGATACCAGATACCAGATACCAGATACCAGATACCAGATACCAGATACCAGATACCAGATACCGGATACCAGATACAAGATACCATATACCAAATACCAGATCCAAAATTCAATATACCAGACACCAGATACCAGATACCAGCTACCAGATACCACATACCAGATTTTTGAAACGAGATATTTGATACCAGATACTAGATACCAGATACCAGATACCAGATACCTGATACCAGATACCAGATACCAGATTCCAGATACCAGATACCAGATACCAGATACCAGATACCAGATACCAGATACCAGACACCAGATACCAGACACCAGATACGAGATACAAGATACCCGATAAAAGATACCAGATACCAGACACCAGATACCAGATACCAGATAGTAGATATCAGATTTCAGATACCAGATACATGATACCAGATACCAGATACCAGATACCAGATACCAGATACCACATACCATATACCAGATATCAGATACAAGATACCAGATACAGGATACCAGATACCAGATGCCAGATACCAGATACCAGGTACCAGATACCAGAAACCAGATACCAGATACCAGATACCTGATACCAGATACTTGTAACCGGATACCGGATACCAGAGACAAGATACCAGGTACAGGATACAAGATACCAGATACTAGATACCAGATACCAAATACCAGACAACAGACACCAGATACCAGATTCCAAAGACCAGATACCACATACCAGATACCAGATACCAGTTATCAGATACCAGACACCAGAAACCAGATTCCAGATACCAGAAACCAGATCCCAGATACCAGATACCAGATACTAGATACCGGATACCAGATACCAGATACCAGATATCAGGTACCAGATATCAGATACCAGATACCAGATACTAGATACTATACACCAGATGCTAGATAACAGATACCAGATATCAGATACCAGATACCAGATACCAGATACCAAATACCAGATACAAGATACCAGATACCAGACACCAGATACCAGATACCAGATACCAGATTTCAGAGACCAGCTACCAGATACCAGATACCAGATACCAGATACCAGTTACCAGATACCAGATACCAGATACCAGATTCCAGATACCAGATACCAGATACCAAATACCAGATCCCAGATACCAAATACCAGATACCTGATACCAGATACCAGATACGAGATACAAGAAACCAGATACCAGATACCAGATATCACATACCAGATACCAGATGCCAGATACAAGATACAAGATACCAGATACTAGATACCAGATACCAAATACCAGATACCAGATACCAGACACCAGATTCCAGATACCAGAAACGAGATACAAGAAACCAGATACCAGATACCATATACCAGATATCAGATACCAGATACTAGATACCAGATACCAGATACCAGATACCAGATATCAGATACCAGATACCAGTTGCCAGATACAAGATACAAGATACCAGATACTAGATACCAGATACCGAATACCAGATACCAGACACCAGATACCAGATACCAGACACCAGACTCCAGATATCAGATTCCACATACCAAATACAGGAAACCAGATACCAGTTACCCGATACCAGATATCAGATACCAGATACCAGATACCAGATACCAGATACCAGATACCAGATACCAGATACCAGATACCAGATACCAGATACCAGATACCAGATACCAGATACCAGATACCAGATACCAGATATCAGATACCAGATACCAAATACCAGATACCAGATACCAGATAACAGATACCAGATACCAGATACCAGATACTAGATACCAGGTACCAGATACTAGCTACTAGACACCAGATGCTAGATAACAGATACCAGATAGTAGATACCAGATACCAGATACCAGATACCAGATATCAGATACCAGATACCAGATACCAGATACAAGATACTAGATACCAGATACAAGATAATAGATACCAGATACCAGATACCATAGACACCCAAGTAGCAAAAATAGTGATTGTCAGTACTTAAAGAAAGATTTAAGAAGACTTAAACAAAGCAACGCGCCTTCTTAAAGAAGGATTTAAGTTTGAATTAAGTACAAAAAGGTCCATGCGTGCGGTCCAATAAAACGAATTAAGAAGCGTATTTTTATCTTATTTGCTTCTTAAATAGGTATGTTATTTTTAACTCCTTCTTAACTCCAGCTTAACTCTTTCTTAAATCGGTATGTCATTTTTTTGTTATATACTATCAAAGTCAAAGAGTGACGCAGAATTTTCTATCTCTCTTTATCTATATTAAATTGATTTAAATTAAAGTAATAGACAAAGTTGAAATGAAACAAAAAAATATGACATGTTATGCTGTTTTAAAATTTAATGAAAGAATTGATAAATAAAGAAAAATTATATGTAAGGCTTAAAATCAGTTTTAAGAAAATATTAAACCAATATTTGCAAACGAAACGAGTTTTATGGTGAAGTTGGAACTTCTAGCTCCTTTAAAACTCACGCGCCTCCATGATTTCTCTAATTTATTACAATTGTTGAAAATATGCCAAAATTCAATGCGCCAAATCCAAGGGCAATATTTATATTTAAAATTAATTAAATTTAAAATTATATTTTAAATTATTTGTAGATCCGGGGTTTGATATTCATGCTCACATCGTTGTTAGCTATCTAAATATAAGTAAAAATAAAAAATTCGTGCAATATTTAATGTTTATATTTTAACGGAAATTTTTTAAATCAATTCTTAAAAATTGCTGTGTGAAAATATGGCGGAATTTTGTTCTTGCTCAAGTAGAACGAAAATTCTCAAACGAAGTTCAAATATCTTCTTAATTTAGTATGACACAATACCAAAAAAGTTGATATTCCTTCTTAATTCGGGAGAAACACCAAGAACGAATATATACTATTTTGGGTATGATTAGTTTTGAACATGTACACTGGAAAAAAAAGGTGGCGTAATCTACAATAAGTTAGTTCAATCAAATAAATTTTGTAGCAGGATCTAAAATTAAGAACAACATACAAAGCATTTGTCTAACGGTAAAACGTTTTGTCAATCGTACTAAATTGTATATGATGCTACAAAATTGATTTTGTTTAACTAATATTGAAGAATTTACCAACATATTTTTTCAGTGTTCATCACTACAAACTTATGGTATGTGACATACCAATATTCGATATATTAAAGAAGGCACATCATACTGATTTAATACTTCTAATATACATACCAAATTAAGAAGCCTTTAAGAATTCTTTGAGCGTGCTCATACATTCCGATTTAAGATGTTGATATGCATACCAAATTAAGAAGTCTTTAAGAATACTTTAACTGAGATCTTACATACCGATTTAAAACCAAGATGAGAGTACCATTTTAAGAACGATTTAAGAAGCATTAAAGAAACAAAAATTTTAAATAGCAAAAAACGAATGGATTAAGTTGGAATTAAGAAATGACATCCCAAAGCAATACCATTTTTGCTACTTGGGCAAGATACTAAATATCAGATACGAGATACCAGATACCAGATACCAGATACCGAATACCAGATACCAGATACCAGATATCAGATACCAGATACCATATACCAGATACCAGATACAAGATTTCAGATACCAAATACTAGATACCAGATACAAAATACCAAATACTAGATACCAGATATCAGATACCAGATACCAAATACCAGATACCAGATACCATATGTCAGATACCAGATCATATAATTTTGATTTGCGAGCTTAAAGTTCAGTTCAGAATGACTATCACCTCAACTTTAAAACTTGTTTTCAATAAAATTAATACTTATAGAAACGACTATAATACGTTTAATAAAACATTTAAAACTGCACCAGAGATAAAAACCCTAGAGCTCTCTATACATAAGACTTGTTTCATCAATTTTTATTGCTTTAGATTATAAAAGAAACCGTGGGGTGTTGAGTGGTTGGATTTGTCCGACAATTCATTTTGGATTTTCCAAAACGAAAGAATACGTATAATGAACAAAAAAAAGATTTTCCTTTATCAAAATAAGGGCGAGGGTGGATTAAGTTTTTGTTTTTCTTTATTGGATGTAAATGCTTGTAAATTGTTCATGAATCATGAGCTAAACATTTTTATTTGAAAGATTTGTTGATTCACTTATACATATGATTTTCTTGTATCTTCAAAAATTTCATATACATAAGGAAAAATGAGAGAGGTGGAAATAGAAAATAATAAAAATAATAATGCACATTTAAGAGGGCTGAAGAGATTTTTTTCTTGCTAGTTCCTTTTTCCGCTGTCATACATTTTTTAATGAGAAATGGATGAGTGAATATATTACGAAGATTAAACTATTCAGATTTATTATGATTTTTGTATTTAAACTTTGATTTATATTTTGATTGCGGCAGGTGTATAATAATAATCCCTTAAGGTATTTGTGAAAATGTAATTTTTCAATGTTAGTGAAAATGCATGTATAATCTACTCTTCGACTACCTAAAAAATGTTTATGAAAGTTATGATTTATAATTTTTAATATAAACGATTTTAAAATATTTAAGTTATATTTTACGTATGTACATATATTTTAACATTTTATAAAACCACATTTATTTTTCATCGTTTTTCTTCATAAACAAATTTTTCATTCTTTTTATTGTAAAAAGTTTTTCTTGTTATTAATTTATCATGGTAATGGTGATGATGATGATGACGATGATTTATGTACTTTCATTAAGACCGTAATATTTTTATTAGAATATAATTTTAAATTTAAATTGAAGAACGAATATTTAATTAGAAGAAATAAAAATATATAAGAATAATAAAATCATAAAAAAATAATTCAACGGAACCACCTTAATTTAAAATACATAATGTAGGGAGAGCTCAATGAAGAGATATAATTAAGAAAATAGAAGTTGGTTTATTAAAAAAAATATGGTGAATAATTTAAAAGCTCATTTTATATTATAGAAGATTTTCAGAGAAAATATTATTGTGGGCGCATACAAAATAAGTTTAAAGATTACACTACCTATGGAAGGGAAACTTACGCTAACCAAATGTTTCCTGTCACAATACTCTCAAATTTGGTTGTCTTAACTTCAAAAATCAAATAGACACAAGCACCAAAATAATAACAGAATAACCGAATGAATAACAGAATAACTACTGACACCGCATAATCACTGTGCCAACAAAATGGTCAAATTTCTTCTTACAGTTGGGTCAATAATAAATTTTCTAAACATTTAAAACAACAAAATTAAAACGGAATTGTCAGTTATCGGAAGATCATCAATCATGAGACGGTCTCTCTTGCTCATTGATTAAAGCTCACATTAACACCCTCTAAATATCATATTAATTAGTGGTATCTCAATGCTAATGGTAGAAGTTTGCGATATCTTACATAACTCTATAATGTCAATAGAGGAACAATTCTCCAGGGACTGGAGAACGCGCGGTTGCCACACCCGTAAATCCAAAATAAACAAAAAAATTACAAATCAGCCAAATAACGCGGCTTTACATGCAAAAAAAAGAACTACGAAAACAATTTAAAGTTATTCAGATTTTTTCATAAAGAATATTTTGGATAAAAGAATTTTAAAATGCCTTCAGCTCTTCTAGAACAGAAGAAATACTATTTCAACCATCTATTTGCAGCCTAAAAACAGGGTTTTAAAATTAATTGAACCCGGTAATAAATCCTGTATTGTGCACATAAAATAGTGTACTGTGGAAGTAAAATATAAATGATTTTTAATAATAAATATATGAATTTAAATAAATGTTTTAAGCTTGATTGAAACAAAAATATTGAGTGTTTTCTTTTCTAAAAATTTTATTATGTTGACATCGAAAAATAAAAGCGGACGACTAATAATATCCTACCTTTCTGTTCCCAATACCATCAAAGAAAAAAAAAACAGAATCATCCCATCCGCGAAATATTTCACTGTAGTATTGTAACCTTTCAAAACGATTTATTGAATGAGGTGTTCAAAAATCCAGAACCAAAACAACAATGCCAATTTTTAAAAGAATATATTTGAATACCTCCCTTGAATCAAAACTTAGAAAAAATTGCTACAGGTGTAGAACACTTGTTAACATAAATTCAAATTGCAAGTACAATTTTAAATTAAATGTTCAAAACTATTATTTTGTTTATTTGTACCTATAGCATGATAACACCTTCAATTTCTGTTTTCTTACATAACAACAATACAAATAACAAAAGCATTACGTTTATAAATGAAACATTTCAAATAAATTGTGACATATGGTAGCATTAAGGTTAAATATTATTTGACTTTCTAAACGATTTCTTAACATGCAAATGAGCATTCAAATTAATTAAATCTAAATAAAACAATTGAAAAATTTATTGTTATATGTTGAATTTAAATGTTGTTTGTTTTTCTTAAAAATATAATTGACAGTTATGGTAACAGTCTGTGCAAATGAAGTTTTTCCTTATCAAAATAGATAAGGATAGAATAGATTCCTTATCAATAATTTCCTTATCAAAATAGCAATTTGTTTCACTAGAACAAAAATAGTAGAATTTGGAGGAGTAAGAATGTTGCGGTGCGATGTAACGCGACAGCGGAGTTCCACAATCCATTTTAGCACAAATAAAACAAGTTTATAAAGCCTAGAACATTAGTATCGAGGGCCACATTCGATCTGGGCTCTAAAATATTTATTAGTTTGCCCGAAATTGAATTTGCTTTTTATTCTATCTCTTCTAGTACTGTCGGATCAGACGGCATTCCTATCAAATTCCTTAAAATTATTTTTCCTCTATTTCTTACTCAGTTCTACATCTTAATAAACCATATTATCATGGCCTCCTCCTTCCATTCACTTTGAAAATTTGCTACTGTCCGCCCAATACCGAAGCCTGCTCTTTCTAAGATATTTGATAACATTATAAAAAAACCAGATGACTGAACATAAGACTACCAATAGCCATCTTTATGATAATCAGTCTGGTTATCATTTCAGCACAATAGTCAACACACACGCTGATTGACACCACTGAACGTCTTGGCAAGAATAGAAATAAAAAATTGATTTACATCCTATTACTTCTCGATTTTAGTAAAGCCTTTGATTCTTTCGATCATGCTATTCTCGTTCATAAACTGAAATTTAAATTTCATTCTTCTCCTACCTGTCAGGCCGATAATAGTATGTAGTTTCTGAATATCTTTCTTCTGATTTTTTTTCCTTAGGCTCTATACTAGGATCTCTTTTATTCTTTATCTACATAAATAATCTCTCCTCTGTCATTAATTATTCCCATCTTCATCTTTTGGCTCAATCATCCATGCTCTTTCCATTGCAGACCTCCCTTGTTAAGGATTCCGATTGGGCCAAAGCTAAAATCTTGTCCTATACCCTCTTAAATCACAAGCTATACTTTTCAACTGTTCTTTATCTTTTCGTAAACATGGTTTTAATTTCTCTCTCACATTAAACCCCATCAGCACTTCTCAAAACATACTCATGATCACCTCAGCACTTCATTTTATAACCACGTTTTTACCCGTTTTTTATTACTATTTTTTTTTTATCTTCAAATATAATTATCCACCTTATCTGTTGCAATGGTTCATCTTCCGCCCTTCCCTCTGAGTCCATAAAATTACCCACCCACTTTATCTCTATTAGTAGCTCTAAGTTTTACAACAATCTTCCTGCTGCTTTTAAGAAGTTTAACATTTCTACGTCTGTCTTTAAAACTAAATTTCATTTCTTCCTCAACAACCTTTAGTCCCTAGGTTCCCTTTGTAGTTTATCTAGTACACCTTGTCCCATTTCTTTTTTTTGATGACCTCTCCATATCTTGCCACTATTTTCTACCTTAATTTATGAGTCGAATATTCCCAAGCTTTATTGCATATTTCTTCCCTTCCTTCATACATCCCTTCCCCCACTTCCCCATTATTTTTATTTATTTATATTAATCATTTTTTTTTTTTTATTATTATTATTATTTGTTTTTTATTTCCATTAATATACAAATAAGGCAGTGCCTTTTTACAATTTTATTCGTATTTACATACACAAACAAAATCTTCTTAATTTCTTTCTAAATGGACGTTGTAAACGTCCTACTCTCTTTAATTTTTGCCAATATGTCAATATTGTATATTTGAAGCACTACTTTGTTTACTATTACTATATTATCATTTTAATATTATTATTTTTATTGTTAATTTTTATATAGTTATAATCATATTTTAATTTTTTTAGCTTACTTTATTTTTTATATATAGTTTTTTATTCTTATATTATATTTAATCTTTTTATAATTTCTTAATAGTATTTTTACATTCTAAGAATTGTACAATTATCTTGTGTCTAGACAAGAATTAGGCCTTGGCCTGTTTGCCATCATCTTTCTACTAAATAAATAGGCTAATTGCAAGTATTAAGCTCTCCTTCTCCCGTAGGTTTTTAATGGGACACATACTACCATACAATATTAAAAACCTGGTCAAAACTACAAGAGAGCAGGTCGGTTAATGGGTAGCAACGTATTTGCAGTGTTAAATACCAAGCACAAGACTGAGTCAAAAAAGAGGGCGCAAAGAACCAAGGTTGTCAGTTCAAAGTCAACCTGTATTTTTAATGACCCACTGAGGTAGACAATTGTGTTGCATGGTACATATGGTTGTACTTGATATTAATCATAGAAGGGCTATTTTTGAATATAATTAAAAGAAAAAAATACCTTGAGCAGAAAGCAGGAACAGGGCCAGCGGAAGGAAAAGGATATTACTCAAGTGGAAAGGGTCAATACCATTTAATACTGAGCACTAGCTACGCAGGGGCATTTTAAGGTTCAGAGTTGCGATCTTAGTGTAGATAACCTGGAAGAAGCTGACTGTCATAAAAAATGGCTTCCACAATTGGAGGTATTTACCACGAGATATTAATGGTTTTTGTTTACTTTAGAACGTAAGGCCGATAACTACAAAGGAATATAAAGAGTTGCATTGTACGTACATTGTACAACAAATAGCCATTCATCAAAAAAAAGCTTATCACTTCATTCTTTTATAGTTACAAAATTTAACAGCGGATGTATTAATTTATCAAGAAAAAACTTGGGAAATGGAAATCTTCTTTTTAAGGACGAAATTATAAACTCAACATAAATTATGCCAGTGCATAACCAGCAAGCTGGAGTTTAATATACTGGGTGATTAGCATAGTCTCCAAAAGCCGAAAAAATCGAATATAAGGATAGTTGATAACAGATTGGCGATGTTATTATACGTTGAGTTGTCATTAGAGTCCTCAATGCCTGAAACCATTTGTATTATTATCCGGTAAGATACCACATAAAGTGTTTCTTTGTGGTGGTGCAGAGAAAAAATAGAATTGACCTCATCCTAATTTGTTTTTGTGTTCAAACCGACGTAGTATAAAAAATGGTAGACCAATCGGTTATTAAATAGACCATACAATTATAATTTGTATTCGATTACAAAGAAAAATACCCAACTGTCAAACTTGACTTCGTTCTATTTCTCAAAAATAAGTTGAAATATAGCAACACACAGCTATTTTACAGTTTTTGATCAGGGTTTGGTGAGGCTTCTTTACAGACACCTCAATGTTAGTAACTGTCAAAAAATTAAACGAAAAATAAATCGAAAAGTGTATTAAATAGGTGTATTAAATAGTTAATGGTGTATTAAATCGTAAGTAACTCCCAAAGGCTTGTTGAACCTCTCTTACACCGTTAGCTTTAATTTAATATTTAATGCTATAAATTGTTATTAAACTGCAAAAAATAAAACAAGCAAACCTCATACCTCAGTTATTTTTATAATATATCATAATCCATGGTAATCATTGTTTAAATTTTATTTTTATGTTTTAAGCTTTTGTTTATTTTTATTTTATGTTATTTTATTCTTATATGCTAAAAAACACCAAGCAGAAATTTGTCAGTGCTCAATAAAAGTTACATCAAAATCAGACACCTTGCGATCACCTATCCGCTAACCAACAAAAAAAACAATGGCTTACAAGTTTTCTTGTTATGTATCGCCAAAAATAAAACAGCTCTATTATAATTTATTTTTTCAATAAAAAAAACAATGCTTTATTTAGTATAAATTAAAAACTAATAACACTTGTTTTTAGTTATTATTATTAGTTTAGTTATTATTATTTATTTTTTGATTATTAGTATTTGTCTTTTAATATCCAAAATATAAAAAAAACAGCTTTGATAGTCGAATTAAATCTAATTTTTATCTCCAAACATTTAATTTTTAATCTGTCACCAAATCTTCATACGACGACCGGTTCTCATTTTTTTCATAAATTGTTTCCCACCACATAATTTCAAAACATCCTGACAATTTTATTAAAACTACAAAAAGGAAATTTATTGCTTTGGTTTTAAATGATAATTTAGAGTACAAATAATTCCGTATAAACCCATTGTGATCACTGGGATCTCCACTGACAAAGCCTGGTCGTAGCACCTATTAAAATATGAGGTTAGCCAACAAATTTAGATATATAAAATTTTAGACCTGATATAAATGTTGTTGAATTCTACTAACACAAAGGTAAAAAGTGCAAATTTATAGGACAGCTCAAATAGAAAAAGTCCATAAAAAAAGTCCAGGTATATCCGCTAGAAATAGGTAGATTTCGGGGTCAGACGGTTTTGTGTACAAGATTAGTTTAAATAAAAAATTTGAGTAGCAACAGAATAATTCAAAAAAATTATAGAGCCAAATTAAATACATTATCCGAAATAACTTCATCAATGCAATTTCGGAATAGTTTTATTTAAGTTTGTTAAAACTACGTCGTTTTCCTAACGGTAAAGATCCTAGAGTCATTGATTCTTGAATCACGGTATTTCTGTATCAATGGAAATGCTAATATATCCACATATATGCATTACAATTAACATGATAATATTTATAATCCATGCCATTCAATCAACTTCCAAATAGAATCTAAATTAACCCTTCAGAATGTTAAACCTTATAATTCATCTTTCGATTATATAATCGATTGTTTTACGCAAACAAAATACTTAAATAAAAAAAATTATAAATCAACAAAATATTAAAATAAATTAAAAATTTAATATATCGGAAGCATTTAAACAAATCAAAGGACTTATTTATTTAAGTAAAAAGGCAAACGAAACACAACATTAATAACAACAAAAACAACAACAAGAATAATAATAAATAAAAAATACAATCAACAAAAAAGGCAACACAAAAATGAAAGTTTAATATTGTAAACTCAATTATATTTCCGTTTAATTTTTTTTTTATTTAAACATTTAACTTTGTTTATGTTTATATTTTGCAAATATTTAAACATTAAATATAAACGTATATTTGCAAGGATATCTATCACAAATCGTGTTCACTCTCTTTCTATACATGTAGATTGTGTATATGTAAGAGTTTTTAATTTGTTTGATTTCAAGTTTGTTTGATAGAAAATTTAATCAGGTGTAGAAGTTTAAATAATTTGATTTATAATTAATTGAAAATTTTCGTATGGTTTCTGGAAAATTTTGTACAACTATGATAAACAACAATTAAATTGTTTGGAAGAGGATCATGATTAGAAAATTTTTGTTATCCAAATGTTACATATTCATGCATATGAATCTTTATTGTGAAATAATTTATGCTGTAAAATTAGTTAAGGGATAAGATTTAATTAAAATTATTTGTCGTTCGATAATAAAATATTGAAATCAAAATTTATCAAAAATAATAATCAAGATAATCACATATGAACTTTACCAACTGTTGTGATATAGACTAAAACAAAGGATGAATAGAGCATCCTGCTACTTAATATTACAAGTTTCGAGGTAGCAGGGCATTCCATGGTAGCTGCAGACAAAAATTTGTTTGTAAACATTTGAATTATTAAGAAAATGTATACATATATTATCTATATATGATATAGAAAATATGAGTGATTTCGGTATACTAAAATAATTATGTTTTTTTCGTCAATAAAATATTTTGCTGTCGGCATTGATGTTGTAAGAGAAGCAATAAAACGATTGTAGTAGATTTTTGAAAGTATGTATACAAAAGTTTATGATTGTTTATTAAATAGAGACAGTGGAATAGTGGGATTCTTATAGCAGTCTAGCAGACTCTAAGTTAGTTCTCAGTAAGTTAAAATATAATATATAGTATTTAGGGTTTCTCAAACGGGATCCCGGGATCATCCCGTTTTCCCGGGTGTAAATTTTCATCCCGTTTTCCCGAGATTTTACCCTGGGATCCCGGGTACCCGCTAATTTTTATTAACATTTTTTTGTACTTTTTTCAAAGTTATTAAAAGTTTTCTCACTCGAAAATCGCGTAGTTTTTAATTCTTTGCCCTCTGTAGTAATTAATTTCGTTCAAAATTAGGAAAATGTTTTTTTTTTACACATATGGTATCATAGTTTTTTTGTATGGTGTTTTTGACACATATAAACACAACAAATTAAAACCAATCAAACTTAAAATAGGTAGATTTTTCTGAGAAATCTACCTAAAACTTGCGCTTCATTTCTCTTAATTTATGTTTAATGGCTCTCTTGAACGGATGGTTTAATGGACGTTTCATCACGAAAATTCTGACAAAATTGAGTGATGGCGCCATTGACAACCTAGTTTTTCGAAAAATTGTTTAAATATTAGTATTATGAATTTATTTTTGTTTTGTTTTTATGTATTCTTTTTTATTTAATTTTTGAAGTTTTTTTAATTAAAAATAATGGAAATTTAAAAATCAATAGCGCATTTTTTGTCGTTTTTTAATTTTACACATTTTTCTACCACCTAATTAGAAAAATCTAGCTTTTTAGCGTTTCCCGGGATTTCCCGGGATCCCGGGAATTTAATATTTTTGTCCCGGCTTCCCGAGATTTGAATTTCTACGGAAATGAGAAGCCTAATAGTATTCGATTGGTTGGAAAATTTTAGTTGCCAACATATTAAATTATAAAAATATAAAAAATTTAAATGTGTCAGTGATAATTTATTTATTTTTTCTAGAAATAAAAGTTAAATTTTGATTATCATACATTGAAACATTGTTAAATGATATCATATCATGTAAATTATAATATTAATCCAACATGAAAATGTACAAATAGCAGAAATATTCTAGTTATTTACACTTGTTGATTTTTTTTGTTATACTTTAAGCAAATTCCGCAAGTAATCAGAAAAAAAAATATTTGCAAATTCATCTAAAGATTCATTTATATCATAATATCATATATGTGCAGTAAGGAGATGAATTTAGCCATTTATTCTTAATTATCAAATATTATTTTAAGATTGAATTTTTATGAATGCTTGAAGTTTTAGACATTTGACAACCATTGAGTTTTTTTTATTAATTTTACGAATAAGTTTTTATATTTTCTTGAAACATATTAGACGAAATAAATTTGATGAATGATAAAATTTTCAGTTGTAATTTCCCAAGGGCGGTGATAATTCGAAATAATGTATTTCCAAAAATTTCGAAAGCAAATATATTGATAATAGCACAAGGCCGTAGGCCGAGGGCTATCATCAATAATACCACTTGCTTGAGGAATTTTCCAAAAAATTATGAGAATTTATCAACGAACGAGGGGAATTCGTTTAGAAAACTTTTTGCCATTTTTCATTTCTTTAAATATTTTTTATGAATTACGTTGGCCTACTGCGATGTCAGTTAATTATTTCAAAAATTATTTGACACATGTTCGTTAAAATTTCGGTCTTTATATTTTTTTCAGTCCTTTACAGCGTTGCCATATGAGTAGTAAAAATAAATGGAGATTTTGAATACAAAACTTGGGGTTTTTCGGCTTCTAGCGTTTCATAAAATTTGTTTTGTTGATTTTGTTGTCTTGATTTTTTAAAATTTATTGTTAGACCAAAAAAAAAGTCAGACAAGTGGGAATAAAATTCGCTCGCCAAGGGTTCCGTGAATGTAAAAGAACACAATATCAAAAATAAATGACATAAAGTTATGTTGTAAAGTCTTTATATCGCCAGACTATGGACGCATAACCAGTGGCGTCATTTCACCAAAATCTTGGGGGGGGCGAGAAGTTAAATGACATAAAAAAATTTTTTTCGTAAAACATAACATACACGTTTTTATACACACATATATTTAAAAGCATTTAGACTTAGAAATAAAAATAAAATGCTTCTGAGCTACATTGGTTACTCTGCTAGTCTTCTGGTGTTGTTTCATCGAAGCGTATGCCGCAAAGTTCTGCAAAATCCCTTCATTTGTTAAAAATAATTTTAAATTTAGTATCATCTCTGCATTGTTTAAGCATCAAGATAGTACTTTTAATTAAAGCGCTTGTGCTAGAAATTATTATATCTTTGCTTTGTAACTGTTCAGAGAGTGAATTTGTAAACGACAGCAGATCGTGCAGCATAGAAAAAAAGGATGGTTTTTCTGTACAATTTCTAGCTTCTAGCAACGCTTTTTATGTTTATCTGTATCTATATGTCTTTTAATATCATAATGTCCACTGTTAATTTTCAAATTCACTCCGACTGGTAATACACTAAACTTTTGCGTCGTTATATTTTGATTTTTTTTATAAAAGGATAGTCCAATTCAATATCGTATAAGAATTTACGTAAACGTTTTCTATCCGTCTTGATTCGCAGGAGAACTTTTTAAATATAATTTTAAAAATTAGTATAAATTTCCTTTTATAGTAGCTTTGTTGGCTGTTGAAACTGTTGAAACTTTTTGTTACACAAGTAAAGACTGTAAAACAATTGAAACAATTTATTTTAATTTTACTAAATAATTAATATCTTTTCTGTATTCTGTAAGTATAAGAGGTATACAGTATACCTCTCGTTCTATCTTTTGCAAATCTATACCATTTATCAAGTTTTCATGCTGTTTGCTTTGTTTGTTCTTTATTGAAAAAAAAAAATTATGTGTTAGAAAATAATAATTTTACTTTTGAGCTTCCTAGCTAAAGTGTGTTTTAAACAGAGTTTGAAACGCTACTTATATCACTCTTTTACTTTGTCCTGTCTGTGCGTAGCTTAAAAAAAATATAACACTCGCACATACAGGAGTGAAAATAATAAAATATCATTCTTGCTACTAAATTGAAATAAATATTTTCTTTCAAATACTCAAAGCTTTCACTTCTGCGTCAAATTTGATGCTTTTCAACGTAAAATGCTTGATTCGTTCAATTATTCATGCATTGTTAGAAAAATGAATATAAAGGATGACGTAGAGTGACTAATTCTCTTCTTTTACAAATCGAATGAAAGAACTGGAAAATGTAATCTGCTCCAAAGGAGTAAAATCGAAAAAACCAAAATTTTACTCTTACGAGTAAGAACGATATTCAAATTATGAACATTTTAATTTTTGAATATTATTTCAAAGTATTGAAATGAGTGCTCGAATAAAGACTCGTAAACTCTGGTTTAAAAATTTAAATTTTTATGAATTTATACGCAAAACTGCATCTTTTTAAGTAAAATATTTTGTATTTTATTTTTCATAAATTTAGTAGTTTTCCGAATACCTCTTATATACAAAACTCTGACAGGTAAATCAAACTTTCGCAAACTTAGTGCATTGGTATAAACACTACCTCAACATATTTACTATTTAGGAGAGCGACTAGCTTATACATATTCAAAAGATGCATGACATGAAGAACATGTATTCATTATCATTTCCACTGAACTAAATAATTTAATAATTTAAATAAAATTAATAACAATTTAAATAATTTAATAGTAAATAATTTATTAAATAAATAAAATAATTAAATAATTTAATAAATAAATAAAAAAAATGTATGTATATGTAAATATAAGAACAACAACAACTAATAATCTATTGCATATACCATATATGACATACGTATATAAATAATAAAACAATGTAAAAGGGAATAAAATCCCGTTTATCTGAAATAAAATAAATAAAAAATAAAAATAATAATATTGCACTGGTTTGTTCTCTCAATATGGTTAAATCAACACATACATAACATTATAAAAACTGCAAGAAAAAACTGTAAAGCCATTGCTCTGACTAAGATATTGCGCAAACTATGCGTAGGTAGATGATTATTTCGATAATGCTGGCAAATGTGGTGGAAATATTTGTTTTTTGGGAAGCTTCGTGGGACAGATTTCTCCGTGGGACAACGCAATAAAATGTGTGACATTTCTACGCAGCGTGGGACGTCTGGTCAGCTTATTACCCATAAACGTGCGCAAATTTTTCATTTGATTCAAAATTGTACAATTATTGCGAGCTTCTTTTAAATCTATAAGAAAAACCTACCACAAAAAAAAAATAGTTTCTCCCTCCCTGTGACTGTATAAAAAAAATGAACAAAGATTGATGTTTAGGATACGTTTTGGATTTTATTATAACCAACCAAACATATAATTTTTGCTATTTTATGAATTAAAAATTCATAAAATGAATTTGACAGCAAGTTTTCATAACATACTTTGAAAATATTTACATAACTTAAATATTTGTTCGTGTCATTAGAAAATATTGCTTGTCCATTATAAAACATTCACTATTATAAAATCACTGGAAATAACCCAATAAATTTAAATTACTCCCGTAATTATTTTCATTCATTTTATAAAAATTAGCACAACTATCAAGAAAACTTTTGATATGTTATAGGATTTGACATTTTAGAATTGTTTTTAATTTATTGTTTTTAAAAAAGTCTTGTAAAGTTTGTACAATCTGATATAGATAAAAAACAAGGCCAAACAGTCAGGGTTCTCCAAATAAGTGGGGTATAACTAGGTTGTGTTCTCCTGCATGTACTTACTTTTAAGTTTATATAAATTACCAATGGCCAGTAATAATTGAAATTTGAATGTTAAATACTGCACTATGAACTCTCGAGGAACGCTATACTAATGAAATCGTGGCTCAGACGTGGCTCAGACACGAATATCTTATAAACAAAACACAATCGTTCTTCTAAAAGCGGTGATGTCGCGCACCTTATAGTACGATAGAATTTTGTCAAAATACGCACTAACGGCGTTTTTGGAGGAACGATCGTGTTTTGATTATAAAACTGATTTCATCAGAAGATTAGAAGCAATACAACCGCCTTTCGTATCGGTGACGCTCTAGTCCTTGATACAAAGAACGATAACGGTTTGAATATTGCGGTGAACTGTACTTTAGTCGGGCCAAAATAATATGTAACGTAATAATTATATTATCAGATATATTTCAATTAATAGATAAAATTGGTTTATTAGTTAGGTAAATCTTCTAAAAATTAGACGAATTTACAAAATAACAGTGCATTGAAATTTTTATAGTGTATAATTCTATCACGATTGGATGGTTTTATTGAATCGATTTATTGATAGTATCAGATCCTTGGGGGGGGGGGGCAATGCCCCCCCCAGCCCTACCCAATTGACGCCCCTGCGCATAACAGAATAAATGTTTAATCGTAAACGTCAATAGTAAATGTCAATCACATCTCCATTTATCAAAAATGTTACTTGAGGTTAAATCTTATCCATAGCTGTTTATGTTAGCTAAAGAAAGATTTAACCAGTAATTTAATGGTCTAAATTGGGAATATTTGTTCTATAAATCAGCGTCGAAATATAAGGTGGTATACATACACTTAAAATAGCACGTTTTTTTCATCAATAACTAAAAACTGTGCATAGCAGAATTCTAAAAAAGGTTGCAATGTTTCTTAAATTAAATGCTCTTTCAAATGACACCCCACTCGCTTGGTTCCAAAAAAGTTTTTTTTACCCTCCGGGCACACACAGAAATTTAATTATTTGAGAGTTCGCTATAATCTTCGTTCAAAATATAGCAAACTTCCTGTCTCTATGAATTTTTTAAATTTTTTCTGTCTATCAGTGTCGAAACGTAGGGGGGGGGCGGTCTGAAATTTACACATTTTTTAGAATAACTCAAAAACTGTGTACCGGAAAATTCTGAAAAAAATTGTAATGTTTTGGAAATTTGGTGTTCTTTCAAATGATACCCCACTCGCTTGGGTCAAAAAAAGTTTTTTTTTACCCCCCTTACACCCATCCCCAACACACATATATATATAATTATTTGAGATCTCGCTATAATTTTCGTTCAAAATATAGCAAACTTCCTGTCTCTATGAATTTTTTAAATTTTTTCTGTTAATCAGTGTCGAAACGTTGGGGGCGGAACGGTCTGGAATTGGCACATTTTTTAGAATAACTCCGAAACTGTGTACCGGAAAATTATAAAAACTTGCAATGTTTTGGAGGAAATTTGGTGCTCTTTCAAATGATACCCCACTCGCTTGGGTCAAAAAAAGTTTTTTTTTACCCTCCATACACCCACCCCCTAAACACACAGAAATATAATTATTTGAGAGTTTGCTACAATTTTCGTTCAAAATATAGCAAACTTCCTGTCTCTATGAATTTTTTCAATTTTTTCTGCCAATCAGTGTCGAAACGTAGGGGGGGCAACGGTCTGGAATTTGCACATTTTTTAGTATAACTCCAAAACTGTGTACCGGAAAATTCTAAAAAAAATTGCAATGTTTTGAAAATTTAGTGTTCTTTTAAATGATGCCCCACTCGCTTGGGCCAAAAAAAGTTTTTTTACCCTCCTTACACCCATCGCCTAAACACACAGAAATATAATTATTTGAGAGTTTGCTATAATTTTTGTTCAAAATATAGCAAACTTCCTGTCTCTATGAATTTTTTAAATTTTTTCTGTCTATCAGTGTCGAAACGTAGGGGGGGGGGGGGAACGGTCTGGAATTTGCAAATTTTTTAGAATAACTCAAAAACTGTGTACCACAAAATTCTAAAAAAAATTGCAAAGTTTCTGAAATTTGGTGCTCTTTCAAATGACACCCCACGCGCTTGAGTCATAAAAGTTTTTTTTTCACCCTTCCTCACCCTAATCCCTTAAAAACACAAAAATATAATTATTTGAGAGTTCGCTATATTTTTCGTTCAGAGTTTATCAAACTTCCTGTCTCTGTGAATTTTTTCAAATTTTTCTGTTAATTAGGCTCGAAATGCAAGGGGGACCAACTTTTTGTGTCACTTTATTGATAATAATTCAAAAACTATGCATTGCAAAATTCTAAAAAAATGGCAATATTTCTAAAATCAAGTGCTCTTTCAAATGACACCCCACATGACCTGGTTTTAAATGATGTTTTTACCACTTAACATGCCCACCCCTTTAATAAATATAGTTATGAGTGTCTGCCACTTTTCTATATTTTTCATTAAAAACCTACTCAATTTTCTATCATTCCAAATATATTTCAAGATTTTCGATGCAGTAGGGTCGGAGTTGATCGGGGCAATAAAACATCCCGAAAACGTCATTTTTCAAAATTATACAAAAAATGGTGAGGTTTAAAATTCCAAAATATATTTTTAAATAATGCTGAAATGAATCCCTTTCATATGATACCCTAGTCTCTCCCTACTCGTCTCGCTAAAAAAATGTATGTTTTCAAAGGCTTTACATCGTACCTCCTTAAAACAAATGAACACAACTTAATTTATTTTTTAACCCACCGTGGATAGGTTAGTTTTATAAGCACCCCAAATTTTAAGTTCATCGGATTAATGGTTCACGAGATAATCGAAATAATGTGAAAAACACGTTGTACTTTCACCAATAGTGTTCCGTATAAAAAACGGAACCCTAAAAACGTCAACGTACTAGTAAAATTGTTTCTCGGAATTGAATTTCTAATAATTAGGGGAGTACTGTATTATTTATGTTGTTTAATTATATTGTGTTTTGCGGAATACTGCGGAATTATTTGAGGAATACTGCGAAAAATTATTTTCTTCAAAAAAAGACCAAAAAGTTGGTTTGAGTCAACAATGAGTTTTTGGACCGAAAATGGAGTTTGGATTCCACGCTGTCAAAAGGCAGTAAAAAACACTAATTGGTCAAATGGCAAACCTGGTCCCTAACAAATTATTATTTATTTAGCATATGGTTTTTGTTATGACACATTAAAAACAAAAATAAAACAAAAATAAAACTTAAAATAGGTAGATTTTCCTATGAAATCTACATAAAACACAACATGAATACACATTAAATGAGCTTACAATCGATTTGATTGTGCGTCTGTTAGTTAAAAATTAAAAAGTAAAATATTAAAATATTTGAACATTGGGCAGTATATTTGAACATTAGAAGTTTACATCGAGCAAGTCTATCCATGCTACTACATCGGGAGTTGCCAATTGGGTGTCTGAGATGTCGCCATTGTATATCGTCGAAGTGGACACACAGTTGCAATGTGTTTTATGGTTTGTTGTGGAGCTCCGCAGTCACATTGAGGGGACTCTGAGATGCCCCACTTGTAAAAAGAATCAGCACAACGTCCATGATTCGTTCTTATTCGGTTTAATGTAGTCCAGGTATGACGTGGTAGATCGAAACCAGGTTGGGCAGAAGTCGAGTTAGTAATAGAAACGCCAGGAGTGTTGCAATCATTCCAGGAGGTGTCCCAGGCATCCAAGATATTAAATTCTAGTTGCCAGCAGGTTGCTGGCAGTTTTATGTGGAGGCTTTCTTGACTCCATTCGACAACTAGTGTGGTCACCGTAATATTCGTGCAAGGGTAACGTGATGTTGTTGGCTACCTTTTAATGCTGCTTAACACAGGGAGCCAAGGTAAAGGAGTGGTCCTGATAGTACGACTTATAGTACGCATTGCGGCATGCAGCTGGCAGTCAACTTTTTGAGTATTTGTGCTATTCAGCCAGACTGGTGCGCGGTACTCAGCCACTGAGTAAACCAGACTTAGAGCAGATGTGCGGAAGGTGGCTGGAGTAGCACCCCATGTCGGTTCTGCCAGTTTATGCAATATATTGTTTCTCGTTTTAAGTTTTTTTGACGTATTCTCTAGGCTTAGCTTAAAAGAAAGAGTTCTATCTAGAGTAATACCCCACGTACTTAGACTGTTGATTGTATTTAATGACAGTGCCGTTAAATAACACTGAAAGTTCGTGTTTTGCCAGTTTGTTGTTTAAGTGGAAACAAGAACTCTCGGTTTACTTAGATTAGGAAATAAACTCCACGTTCCAAAATAGTCATTCATTATCGCCAGGTCAGTTGAGAGCAAATCTTCCAAGACACCCATGTCTTTGTTTTGAGTGGCCGAAAACCCTTACGAATTAAAAAATACGAAGCAATTTGTTCAATGAAATGAAAGAATGGAAAAGTATTTTACTTCGGTCTGAAAGACAAGTATCACATTCATGAGCCAAAAGTAAAATTCTTACCCCCACTTTTTTGGCATTTCTCGACGTTTTAGGACCTACTGATTCTAAAAAAGCAAAAAATGTATCTCTGTCAGTCGATAGCTGCCCCGGAAGTGTGTCAAAAAAATGTGTGTCAATACAAGAAAATTTGCATATTTTTTGCTTAAAAAACGATCATTTTGAAGAAATTTTGATGGTCGGGATTGGTATATGAGGCTAAAAACTAGATTATAAGTTTATTAAAAAAATATTGTCAAGTATGTCAAAAGAATGATTTTTATTTTTTTTGACCAATTGTTTGGCAAAAAATTAAATTAATTATTTGTATGACATGAAATTTAAATTTAAATAATTATCAGCATTATACAATTTTAAATATTGGACATGAAATTTAATCGAACATTGGACATGGAAATTTTTGATGTTTTTTTAATGGAATATAATTTAGGAATATTTTTGGAATTCTGAAAAAAGTTTGTATTTTTGATTTTGTTATAATTTTTGCGACAGTCTTAGAATTTTTTAAAAAGCTGTTTGAATTTCAAATTTTTGATTTGGAAAAAGTCTCAATTTTTGTTTTGTAATAATTTGTAATAATTGTAATAATTTTATAATTATTTTTAGAATATTTTTAGAAATTTGAAAAAGTTTGTATTTGTGATTTTGTTATAATTTTTGTAATATTTTAAGAATATTGGAATAAGTTTCAATTTTTGATTTTGCTTTAATACTTTTTGCAATATTTTTGGAATTTTGAAAAAAAACCTTCAATTTTTGATTTTGTAAGAGTTTTCGGAATATTTTTAGAGTTTTGAAAAAGTTACAATTTTGTTATAATTTTTGCAATATTTTTGGAATTTGGAAAAAAGTTTGTATTTAGATTTTGTTATAATTTTTGCGATATTTTTAGAATTTTGGAAAAAGGAAATTCATTCCAATTTTTATTTGGAAAAAGTTTCAATTTTTGTTTTTGTAATGATTTTTGAAATATTTTTAGAATTTTGAAAAATAGTTTAAATTTTTTTTTTATTATAATATTTAGACTATTTTTGAAATTTTGAAACAAAAAATTCATTCATTCAAAAATTAATTTTGTAGTATTTTCTCGAAAATTTAAATGGAGAGGTTTGAGTAGTTTGCTTATTGTATCATATTTTCACTAAATTATGTTAATTTATGATTTGTTATAATTTACCGGCAACGTATTGATGTTTCTTGTTAGTTTTGTAATAAATTTCTAAACAGAGTTTTTTTTTTCTTTATTCAATTTTAGCAAAAACTTTACAATTTTACTTTTTGTTGCACTAACCGTTAAAGATTGTATATAGTAACCCAAATTACATAATACATATGCGTTAAAACTTAACAAAGAAAAAAAACAACTAATCTATACATAATTTTAGAAAGAAAACTAAGACTTAAAACTAATTAATTTAAAATGAAATTTAATTATTATTAACTTGAGAACGCTTGACAATTAAAAGTATAGAAGACTTAAACTTTGACAACGAACTTTCATTACGTACAACTTCTGGCAATCGATTAAAAGCGTTTAAACCCCGATAAATAACGTTACTCTTTGAAATATTGGTAGAAAAAAAATCAATACAATAGTTTGAACGAAACCTGTACCCTATTTCACCAAACTTACAAATTTGTAATTTCATGTAAATTTTCACAAATTTTGTTAAAATTTGTATGAAATTACAAATTTGTAAGTTTGGTCAAATAGGGTACTGCAGCTAAATTCTGTGATTGTGAAGCGGTGAAGTGATAAAAATTTCTTCGTTTCTTTTCATTAAAAAACTTATCACTTCACCGCTTCACAATTACAGAATTTGGCTGCTGGTTGTATAATTGTGACGATCTGAAGCTAAATTCAGTTGTATTGTGGTTTTGATGTGTGAATTTTTTATTTTATAAATAATGATGACTAAGTTTGTCTCAAGAATTTGATAAAGTGTCAGAAAATCTGTAAAATCTGTAAAAAGACGATTAGTTGAAAATCGGAAAGGTAAGTGCAGCATAAACTTAATAGAACGCTTTTGAAGAATAAATGATTTATTTTATTTATAGCCTGCACAACCGCTCCATATACAATTCAAATAATTTATTTTAGATAATACATAAGAATTATATATTAATTTTAGAAAATCTAAAGACAGTAAATGTCGTACTCTCTTTATACAAAATATGTATGGTGTAATACTGGCTTTAAATTTGTCAACTTGCTTGTTCCATTTAAGATTAGAATCTAAAACCAATCCAAGATACGTAAAGGAATCTACTTTTTCAATCATGTGACCGTGTATTTAGGAGAAATACCTGGAAGCACAGTAAAGTTAATTATTTTATTTTGAAAAATCATAAATTTTGTTTTGGATACGTTAAGAGTCAGTAAATTAGTGGTAAACCACTGATGAAATAAATCTAAATCAAATAGCATACTGTGAAGCATATCTTCAAGGGTATCAGAAATATATACCAGAGCTGCATCGTCAGCATAGAGCTGAATATTACCTTTCAAATCCAGGTGAGTAATATCATTTATAAAAATATTAAAAAGTAAAGGCCCCATAATGGACCCTTGAGGCACACCATTCTTAACAATTTTCTGGTCTGAAAGAGTTTCATTAATTTTAACTACTTGGATTCTATTTGACAAATAAGATTTGAATAGTTGAATCTGAGCAAAATTCAATTGCGATTTTTTTAGTTTCGTTACCATAATACCATGATCCACAGTGTCGAAAGCATTTTTAATATCAAGAAATAGACATCCAACATATTTCTTCTTATCAATTCCCTTACTCAAACAAACTATGTGTCAAATTTAAACAAGCAGCAGTAGTGGCAGATGATTTTGTAAAGCCATATTGATACGGAGATAGTATGTTATTTTCCTCTAAGAATATTTCCATCCGTTTATAAATTGCTTTCTCAGGAATTTTTGAGCTAGAAGCACAAACTGATACTGGTCTATAATTACTCTGAACCATCGAATCACCTATTTTATGCAAAGGAACGATTCTCGATTCTTTTAACAAATGACGAAAAATCCCAGTAACAAAGCCATTGTTAACACAATTTTTATATAGGTGCTCAGAAAAACATTTCAGAAATTTTGCCGAAATATGGTCGCACCCAGTAGAAGTTTTCGTAGGGATCTCTGTAATGTATTGCATTATTTCTAATTCATCACACGGAAAAAGATTGAGAGGACATATAATATTGTATGAAAAATAATTGAAACCACTTTCGGATTCGGAAAATTTCTGCATAAGTTAGGCCCAACATTTACGAAAAATTCATTAAAACAATTGGTTACTTCTAAATTATCAGATAAAATTTGGTTGTCTATCTTAAAATGATATTCTTTGAAGTCGACCTTATAATTATTAAAAGCAACTTCTTTTATTAGTTTTAAGAAAATTCTAGGGTTTGCAGTAGCAGTTTTAAATCGAGTATCATAATAGCATGTTTTTGCTTTCCTATTTTCCTTAGCTGCTGACTTCTTAAAGTAGTGATATTGTTGTTTAACATAACTATACTGGATGGATACTCTAAAGAAAACTTATGATATTTATCCTGCTTTTTAATTAGATCTAAAATTCCCCGATTTAACCATGGCTTAACTGACTTCGGAAGTTGTATAATTATGTATTTCTTTTGTGTTTTTTAAAATCAATTCTTTAATTTTTTGAATAAGTTCATCAAAATTTGTAATTTCATCCACCATTGCCCAAAAATTATCAGAAACTATTGAATTATAATCAAGTACAATCTTTTTTACATACTTTGGGTTTTTAACTGGTGCTGTTAAAAAACTAAGGAAAATAGTTTTATGATCTGAAAGAGTTTTTTTTTTCAATTGAAAATTCATAATTGCAATCAAAAATATCGGCACACAATCAAGATACATCCTGATTATACGAGTGGCATAATCAGGATGTATCTTATTAAGACAAATAAAACCATTGGAATATATGGTTTCAATATACTTGCGTACATCACTATAAGGAACAAGTAAATCCAGATTAAAATCTCCTACAATTAAGCTACGAGCAAAAGTTGACAAAATATAATTCAGCTTACCCAGAAAATTGTCTACAGTAGCGTTAGAGACCCCTGGTGTATAAATTGCTATTAAATGTATATTTTGTTGAATGAGCTTCAGGATCAAGAAATTACTCTCCTCAAATTCTTCTTGAAAAATATGAGAAGCTGATATTTCCTCCTTTAAGTAAATGCTTGCACCTCCACCCCTCTTTTCACCTAACCCGTTCGAATGATATGCCTTATAGCCTGAGATGTTAAAGAATTGATTATCTAAAGGTTTCAGCCAAGTTTCAGAAAACATTATTGCATGTACTTCACACTTATAAGAATTTATCATCATTTCAATATTTGCTAATTTGTTGCGTATACTTTGGCAATTCAAATAAAGCACTTTAAATGCACTTTGCCGTGGTTTACTTTCCTCTATACTTGTTTTGTAAATAATTTGTTTTAAACAACTATTCATTTTATCTATATAGCTATGGCTACGTTATTAAGAGAATTCATACTAAAAATAGAAAATAAAAAGATTTTACATATACTAACTATTAAGTAACAAAATATAAAATTCAGCAAAAATAACACAATACAAATACAAACAATAAATCCGGTTAGAGCACCTAACCTACACTAGAAAATCTCTTAATCTTGTTTAAATCATTCCGGGATCTTATTGCGACGGCTCTGTTCTTTGATTCCTTACGAATAAAGATAGTGCAGTTCTTGATCCAAAGATATTCGTATTTTAACAGTTTATTCAGTTCCTTGCATTCACGATACAGTGACATTGTAAAAGGTATATCAATCGGGTACATCTCGTACAACAATTTTCCTGTCATGCTCTAAGTCATATTCCAATTGATTAGCAAATAGAATCTTAATTGTCTTAAACCGTTCCATAATTTCCTATTTAGCAGAAAGTGTATTGAAGGTGACGAATAAATTTTGTGTATTGTTCTATTATTCTTGTTTACAAAAAAATGAGATTCATAAAGTTCATTAAATGAGATGTTTGCTTTAAGCTTAAATATTATTTTGGACATAATAATATATGGATTTTCTTTTGAATCTGGTAAGCCTGTGATTATTATTTGTTTACTTAACTTTTCCTGATTAATCATATTCATTTCACACTCCAACTGATTAATACTTGATTCATATTCGTCTTGTTTCTTTAATGATGATTTAAGTTGAGTTTTCAAACTCTGATTTTCTTCAGAAATATGATGAAATTTTTGCTGTAAGTCCTCAAATTGATCGCAGATAAATGGTTATGACTTTTCAATTCCTGACACCATTTCCTTAAGTTGTTTTATCTCATTGTTGAGATTTTTCCACATTTGCAACCATTCTTTTGAGATCTTTGATCTCATTTACTAGATGTAAAATTTAATCCTGATTTTGGTTTGTTTTGTCACCAGAAGAATTTGGTGAAGACAAATCACTATTTGTAGGTTCATATATGAACCACAACTATCTGAGCAGAACTATTGAGGTTGATTTGCTGCTTTGGAGAGGTGGATTCCAAATATTTTCTTGCAATGAGGATGGAAATTTTTTTTACATCCATCACATTGTAAATATGCCATTGTTATATCCAGAGTTTCGAACCGAAATGTTTTCCGTTTCGGTTTACGGTTTCGTTCCGACTATTATTTCGTTCCGGTTTTCGGTTTGGTTCCTTAGTATATTTTTTCGTTCCGGTTTTCGGTTCGGTTCCGGTTCAGTTCCGATGTCAAAATCAAGGATTTTCAGTATTCTTATGCAAAAATTCAAAAGAAACAACTTCAGTAATTATTGAATCTAGAACATCGATGCAGGCTTCAGTAAGAAGTTTTTCAGACATAGTACCGTAATATTTTGAGGTTTACATTTCATGTCTAATAACGTTGGAGTAAGCGTCATTACACTACTTGAGCTTAACTTTGATGGCAGATTTCGTTTACATGAAGCTTTTGCTGATATTTTAAGACATTTTAAAATTTTAAATTCTTTTTTATGAAACCGTTCAATATGCCTCTCAAAATTTGCTGCATGGTTTCATGGTATTTTAAAAAAATGTAATAAATTTTGGAATAGATTAGAAACCAAAATTGTAGTACCTATAGCTAATTTTACATGCAAAATGAAAATATTTTACTCATAATATATGAGCAGCTTTTTGTTAGAATATTTTTTTTGTTTTTTCACTGCAAACCGTTTTACATGAACCGTAAATAAAATAATTTTTTCGTTCCGGTTACGGTTCATTACATAAAAAAATTACGGTTTCGGTTACGTTACGGTTCAGCCCAAAATTTCGGTTAATAACGGTTTTCGGTTTACGGTTCGGTTCCAGTTCGAAACTCTGGTTATATCCCGCTTGCATTGAAAATGATAACATTTGACTTAGGTGAATTTATGTGACGATCTTCTTGATTTAAAAATGGCATTTTATTTTCCTTTTCTTTCAGACTTATAGATAAAACTTCATATATTCCAATAGAAATTCACAAAATATTGACCTTAATTATAACTTATATCACAAATTTAATTTATTTTAAACTGATTTAAAATTTTAATTTTGCTTCTATAAAATGACAAAAACTCTCTATATGTTTGTATATTTACAACGCCATGTTTAAAGTTAAAGAAATACATGTACTTTAACAAAGAGTTTGCTGCCGAAAACTAAAAACAATGTCCTCATAAAAGTGTTTTACCGAAAACTATTTCAAAATCCTTAGCCCATACCGAAGTCTTGATATCTCAGAGCAAAATTTCAGCCTCTTCATATTTTACCATTTATAATATGAAAGGTTTCGTTTAATTTTTATCAAATAATGCTTTCGTAATATTACACTGATGAATTTTATTTTAATTATTAAATTTTTTTTCATCTATAAATTTTTTTTCATCGTCAAACTTTTTGCAAAATTCTAAAAATATCCCAAAAATTATTACAAAATCAAAGATTTAAACTTTGTTCATAAATTGTAAAAATATTGCAAAAATTATAACAAAATCAAAAATTGAAACTTTTTTCAAAATTCCAAAAATATTCCAAAAATTAGAATAAAATCAAATTTAAACTTTTTCTAAATTCTAATAATATTCCAAAAATTGTTAAAATTCAAACTTTTTCCAGAATTCTAAAAATATTGCAAAAGTTATAACAGTATTTAAAATTGAAACTTTTTCAAAATTCTAAAAATTATAATAAAATCAAAAATTTTAAATTTTTCAAAATTCTAATAATATTCCAAAAATTCCTACAAAATCAAAAATTGAAACTTTTTTCAAAATTCTAAGAATATATATACAAAATTTACAAATTTAAAAATTCTATTTTTTTCCGAAATTCTAAAAATATTGCAAAACTTAGAATAAAATCAAAAATTAAAACTTTTTCCAAAATTCTGAAAATCATTTTTTGACACACTTGACAATATTTTTTTGACAAACTTATAATGCAATAAAATTCTCAATAATAATAATTTCATTACATTTCATTCCATACAAATAACAAATTTTATTTTTTCCTAAAAACATAAATGAAAATCATTCTTTTGACACAATTGACATTATTTTTTTGACAAACGTATAATGCCATAATTCTTAATAATAATAATAAAATTTTATGTCATACAAATAATTTATTTTATTTTTTTTTCCAAAAAATAGGGTAAAATAATAAATAAAAATCTTTCTTTTGACACATTTGCAAACTTTCTTTTGACAAACTTATAATGCAATAATCTCGTTTTTGGTCTCACATACCAATCCCGATCATAGAGATTTCTTCAAATTCAATGTTTCTATTCGTAATCATTTAAAATGAACGTTTTTTAAGCAAAAAATATGTAAATTTCCTTGTGTTGGCACACTTGACGATTTTTTTGGCACACTTCCGGTACAGTGGTCGAACACATCGTCCTTTTGGCTATTGAGTAAACATAATTTTAGAAAAAAAAATTTTTGAAATCCTTTAAGCCGTTTTCTAGATTTCGTCGGTTGTGACTGTCGGCCGACCGCCCGGCAGACAGACATACATTTTTTTTGCTTTTTTAGAATCAGTAGGTCCTAAAACGTCGAGAAATGAAATAAAAAGTGAGGTTAAAATTTCACTTTTGGCTCATGAATTCAATTCTTTGGTAAAACCGAAGTAATTGACCTGCATTATGTTAGGGGTCAGATCCGGCACGAAGTCGGGCTGCCCCACCACTGGTGGATGGTGGATCAAGCAGCCCCAGCAAATATAACTTCTTAAAATATTTAGACCGGAAACGACAGTCCCATTAAAGAGCTAAATCAGGATCGAATCAACTCAATGAACAAAATGCTAGGCGACTCATTTGAAAAAAAATTAATGTAAAACAATCATAAAAAAATTAAAAAATTATTAAGATAAAAGTCCTAGATGTATATAACATCCAAGAAAAAAACTAGCAATTTCATAGATTATAATCAGAGTTGGTTTGTTTTAAACACTTTTGTTTTAAACACTGTTTAAAACAGTGTTTAAAACAAATTGTTTTTTTTAAAAAAAACAATGTTTTAAACAAAAATTGTATTTTTTAAATATTGCCATGTTACTTATTTGCTATCCAATAGAACTGTTGTACACTGTCGTTTTTTACCGTTTTTAATACATTTGACTACCTTAAAGCACCTTTTGGCACCTTAAGCGTCATTAAAATTTTAAAAATTTTTTAAAGCTTTCATATGTTTTTTTTGTTAATAAAATGCGTTGTAAGGTGTTGATGAACGCAAATCTTTATGTTTTGTTTTTTTTTTTTTTTAAAGAAGGAAAAAAAATATGACATAACCCAGGATAGGATACATAAAATATAAATAAAATAAGAGATAAAAAGAAAATGTCTTTTAAAAATTTGCAAAATTACAAAATTAAAAGGGGGCTGCCAATAATTCAGCTAGTGGTATATTCCTTGATCATGTGACGCACTGTCTTCCTCAATTATACGCATGGAGGGATCAGTTTTTATTAATTTGATAAATTTTTCTATTTTTTGATCCACGGGTGCGACAACCCCGCGTACTCCAGTCCCTGCTATTGGCATATGAGTTAACGTGAGATATCACATACCAATAGCAGTGAGATATCACTAGCCAAGGTGATACCTTAGGGGTGCTGGCGGATGGACTGTATTCAGTCAACGGTAGCACTCTCAATCTTAGCTAATGAATATTCCTTGATGCTGGAACGCTGAAGCTTGCTCGAAGAAACGAGCCTTCATATAACTACATATCTGAGCTTAAATCATTGAAAAATATACTGCGTCCCATAATCAAGCATTATGCCATTAGCTGGACTATTGGCAAACCAATTTTAGTTTTGTTCCTGCAAATTTTTAAAACAAATTTGCTTTTTATCTCTTATTTTATTTTTATTTTCCCTATCCTATCACGAAATATTGGCCTATGTCATATTTTATATGTGATAGGATTTATGGTTTTGTTATCCATTATTTAACCAAAAACTATTAAAAAAAAAAACAAAAAAAAACAGATTTGCGTCCATTAACATCCTTAGAACGCATGTTGTTGTGGGACCTTGGTCTTAAAAGGTTTTTATGTGTTGTTGTGACACATATTGTAATGCCTACTACACATCACATTTTATTAAAAAAAAAAAAAAATTATTAAAGCCCACACAAAGAGAAATATCAAAGCTCGATTCCTCGAGTAAGCAATAACGTGCCATTACCAAAGAACACTTCATAGATAAAATTTAGGGTTGACTAGCTAGTGATATCTTACTACTATTTCCTGTGGTATGTGATATCTCACGTTCACTCGTTTGTCAATACTAGCCAAACTATTATTAGAAATGTGCTGAAGGATGTGTTATTCGATTCCCGACAGACGTTCAATGGAGGAGCAAGTGCAATTTGTTTAATTGTTAAATAAAAAAGTGGTAAATATATGCTATTCTTGTGGATCAAAAGGAACATCTCAATTTTGAAAAGGAAATTAAAGATTAGCTTACGTATTTCATATCAGTGATATATATTAACATTTTTTACCAGATACTTAACAAAGGCTTGATAAAATAGGTTGAGGAACTTTATCAAATTTTAAAAACAGTCGCAAATGCTTTGAACAAATGAATCAAATTTAGAAGCAGTTACGACATGATTCAGATTTTATTTTTGGCCATCGATTGTGATGCATAAAATAATCAAACATGCATATTCAGTGTTTTTGTCTCCATTACTCAGCGTTTTTGTCTCCGTTACATTACGGTTATATTTTAAATTTAGATAAAATTATATTGCTTTATAAATTCAAATTCAAAATCTTGTTGTTTTCAATAGAGTTTTTGTTAAATGTACTATATCGTTACAGCGAATATTCTTATAAGAATGATATTAATATCGTAATCTGTGATTTACAATCAGAAACTCAATTTATTTATTTAATCAAATCGTTTACCTGTTTTCCATAATCTTTTCAAGTTGAACTATTTAGGTGCATCACGACTCGGAAATACGTAGGTCGCAGAATTCAAATCATAATTAAAATTTCTGAAGTTTACGTTAGCCAATTAATACAACCAATTAATACCATTAGATTGAGCTGTTAACTATTCTTAGTCATCTTGGGACAACTATTTGAGTAGCTACTGAGAATATTCAAGAAATCTTGAGAACGTTTAAGATTCTCAAGATTTCTTGAATATTCTCAGTCAATCCTTAAGAATAGCCACAAAATCTTGAGAATCTTTCCGAATATATTAAGTATTTTCAAAGAACCTTAAGAACATTTGGACGTACAGACCCTCTTCAGATAAAAATTTTTAGACGACCCTTATTAATCTGAGAATACTTAAAACACTTATTTTCTTTGGAGTTTTTTCACTCCAATTACATATTTTCATTTAAAACCAAAAAAAACGAATCTTTGTAGTATAAAACATATTTAAAACAAAAAAAAACACAAAAAAAAACAAAAAAAACACAAAAAAAACAAAAAAAACTGTTTTAAACAATAAAAAACGCGTTTTAAACACAAAAAACAGTTTTTTTTGTTCTTTTTTTAAAAAACAGTGTTTTTAACCAACGCAATCAGCGCTTTATTTCCATTATAATCAGCGCCAACGCTGATTATAATGGAAATAAAAAGCGACTAATATCGTCTCAAAACGAACAACGTGAGCTATGAATAAATATATACCCGAAATCAATATGTAATTTGTGGAGAGAAATCTACCGAACCAACATCTCTTCACGAGGCTGCTACTGCTACAAAGTGTTCTCTGTCAAGGGGACAGAGATATATCATATGGACTTGCAAGGATAACTGCGATTCAAATAAATTCAAATGCAAACTATTAAATATAATCACAAATCACCAACACCTTGTGGTTCCGAAACAAAATCTATTTTATTTATATTTCCTCCTCTTATCATGAAATATTAACCTATGTCATATTTATTATGTGATGGGCTTTATTGTTTAGTTATCTTGTCTTTAAAAAACACATGATAAATAAAATCAAAATCTTCCGTTTATCAACACGTCAAAACTCATGTTGTTGTAGTACTTAGATCTTAAAAGGTCTCTATGTGTTGTTGGGACATATATTGTAATTCATTTGGCCACTTTCACATTACTTCTTCTATAATAACATTTTTATAATTGAGACCATCATGATCTATTTCTAAGTAGAAGTTTGTTCTATGTTTTGTGGGTTATATGAAACAGTCCACGGCGCGAACAAATTACTTAATATTGCCTGAAGTCACCGAATAAATCAATTAAATATGATAATCAGTTAGAGTTTCGTCTTTAGAGAAAACCCTCGAAACATTCTAAGCCTGCTTGTTTTTTTAGCACTCAAAAATCGTCATCATCGCACCATTTGGAAATATAAGACTCAATCTAAAAACATTTAAAAAAAATTTAGCGCCATATTGAAATATAAATTTTTTTTTAAAAATTTAATCAAAAATACTAATCCATTTTTTGTATATGGCAAGGGGTTCACTGTTAAAATCAAACAGATTTTTTGAACAAAACAATTTATTGCGTTTGTCAACGACGATTGATTAATCATATATAATATACGGTAAAAGTGATAATATTATATTATTGATACCCGATTTATCACTTTGACTGTATTGAAACATATTTGAAGCAAAGAATAAAATTAAAAAAAAATTATCCTTGGAGGCTTGCCTCCTTTATTCTAAACGACGAGTTATTAAAAACTTATTTATGTAGACTTACTTATTCACTGCCAATTTAAATAAGTATTAAAAAGCTATTCTAGAACTAAAAATAAATTAAAAAACATATTAAAAACAAAAGTCAAGATCCCTTTGGCGAAGTCCACAAGTGTATATAAAATTGAATGCCAAACCTGCCAGAAGTTTTACATCGGACAGACCAGCCGGCCAATGCAGATTAGATATAAGGAACATCTACCCAGCAGGAACAATCTCAATATAAAATCGAATTATGCAAAGCACCTAATATCTGAAAATCATAACCACATAGGATTTAACGATGAGGTTACCGCGCTACACATATGTAATAAAGGAAAACATATGGATACATTAGAGGAATATAAAATCTACAAGGCCATAAAAAACAATAGCGAACATATACTCAACGATAAATTAATATTCAAACAAAACATAGTATTTGAGACAGCAATAGCGATGAACACTATAATTGATGATATTTGATTTAAAATTTAAATATCCATTTCGTCTGATTTTAGTCAAACTGATGATGGTAAGACACTTACCGAAACATGTTTTTATGAAAAAATAATAAACAAACGCCACATGACGGGATTTTTTTAATATAGTGTAATAGAATAATTTTTTAACTTGTAATTAATTTATTTGATCGTATATGTGCATTGTGTTTTTTTAATGTTTTAAATCATTAGATAAATATTTAATTTTTTAACATGTTAATTTATTCCATCGCATAAAATAGCCAATATAAATAATACAAAAATAAAAAAGAATTGCTGTTATCACTGTTTACTTTATAAACATTTGTGACGTGGGTGCCCAGTGCACAATTAGTGAGTCGAAAAATTATAAATGTATTATAATTTTATTATCAATCGACAAAAATGAATTAGTGAAATATTTCCCTGTTCATCCAACCATTCGATTGGGATTTATATATTACCGGTAAGCTGCTAATGTTTTTAAAGACTCTTGGCCGAGCATACTTGCCAATTGCCAATAATTCCAACCGGTGCGTTCCAGCTGCATTTGCACAACAAAGAATTGTTAACCGCTGTTTGCTATGTTTGAAGCCTGTAGCAGTAGTTTCCTCTGATCCAGTTAAAGTAGAGTTGGGTAAACATCGCCACAATAATCAAGTTTCATCAGCATTATAAATCTGTTCACGAGTGAGTTGGTATTTCTGTACAATTTCTTTAAACTTTATGCAGTAATCACTTGCTGCGGTTTCATCTGCTGATTCCTTTTCACCTGAAATATCCAATTTTGGAATACCGTGTCTTGATTTTAAACGAGCTAACCAACCGTCAGAAAAAACACACTGCTCAGTTATTCCTAAAGCGTCATAGAAATGTTTGGCTTTTTCCTTGAGGATAGGGCCAGATAGAACAGAATAGAACAGAATCAAGCTGCTCCAATCTGGCCTTATGCATTGTTTTCTTAGTTTTAGTGAATTTTTCATTCTCCATTTTAGAAGAAAAGTCTAACAATTTTTCTTGATTACTCTTTATGTCATATAAAGTTGAACTCCTAATATTATAAATGTTCATCAATGCCTCTCCCGATTCACCTTTCTTCAATCTTGTAATGATTTCAATTTTATCACTGATTGATAACACATTTCTTTTCCTTTTCGTTGGTTTTTTGCTGGTAGATGCCATATTAATATTTCTTTATGTGACAAGTTAGATGTTTTTTATTGTAAATTTATAATTTACAAAAAATTTTAAACTTATAGAACTGTTGTAATGTAAAACATATGTACATTCACTCAATATTGCATTTTAATTTAAATAAATAAAATAAACTAACTTACACTTACAAATCAAGTAGAATACAACGTAAAATAGAAAGAGCTAAAATGAAAACCATATATTTCCAGTGAATTTCAAAACAAAAAAAAAACATCTTTCTTGTGGAAAAGGAAAAAAATTCAAAAATTTTAAATTCCGGTTAACTGAGTATTCGGTTAATTGAATGTCGGATAATCGGGCTTTTACTGTAACATTAAAGTTTAGCAGTTTTGACTGTAGAGCCATTTCAATACATCAGGGTCGAACAATTTTTTGATTTTTCATCACCCTGTATCTTAAGACAGGGTAAAAAAAAAATAAAAACGCAGAAAATTTTTTTTATTGATGTCAATGAATTCCAAAATTCCAAATTGCATGATTTTTGCTGATTTCACGTGTTTTTCATCAAATGCAAATTCGAAAATAAAGTTATTTAAAACGATTTATTTAATTTTGTCAATTAAAGAGTTTTCAAAACTATTTTTTCATTTACAATTATTACATTAATTTTATTACGGATCGGAAAAAAAGGATTATTCCTTTAAACCATTTAGTAAACAAACATACAAATATTTGATACTGTCAAAGCAAATTCGATTTTTCTATAAAAAAAAATTTCAATTAAGTCATCTCTTTAGGTTAGTTATTCAAATAAGTAAGTCTCCACAAATAAGTTTCAAATAAGTTTTGGTTTAGAATACAGCCTTAAAGTATATTTATATAGAGAGAACATAAGTTCAAAATTGTATGAAGAGTGACAAAAATGATGATAGCACATCTGTCAAATTGAATTTCTTTTTTTTCGTTTTGATTTGTTTTTCAATGTTTATATTTACTACCACAAACTTTTTTATTAAATTATAAATTAACAACAATTCCAAATGCAAAATGCCAAAAAATGTTAAATCTTTGTTTTCATAGTTGTGGTAAATTTTATGAAATGAATGAAAATGATTACGAGAGTAATATAAATTTACTAGTTATTTCCAGTAATTATTTAAATCAAATATTTTATAAGGATCAAGCAATATTTTTTAACACCATTAAAAATATTTAAGCTATGCAATATTACGTATATGTATGTTATGTTACATGGACTATGTTATATTTTAGAATTATTCTTAACATCAAAATTATATCTTCCATAATGTGTTTTATGTGAAATCTTTTACCGTTGTTGATTTAGGTGGTGTTTAGAGTTTTATAAAAATCCTGCAACATACTTTTTATCCATGAATAAAAGCAGTGATAAAATTGTATACCGTAAGTGTCAAACCAAAAACTGGAATGCGAAACTATTGTAAGCCGAACTTGGAGCTTGTAAAGCAAGTTCAACAAAAATTATTTATATAGAACTGCCAATTGTCGAGATTCCAAACAAGCAAATTCTCGTGTTTTTCACCAATATTACCAACATCACTTAGACATGTTTGTCTAAGGCCACTGGGTGGTTAAATATAAAGCAAAACCAAATCCATTTCTTGTTATTTTGGTTAAAACATTTTATTTATACCAAAGTTTCATAAAGTTCGATTTATTTATATGTACTCAAAAAGGATTTTACAACCAGCAGAGCCAGATTGCCCATTGCGATTTGAATCTTTACTAATAAACAACAAGAAACGCAATGTTTGCTGTCATGACAAAAAAAATGTACATCCAAGCTTGTTTTATTACTCTGTATTTTAAACAAATTCTTTTACTCGATTCTGTAAAAAGAAATTTTATTTTGATAGTTCATCCGGTTGTCCGGAAGAAGAAGTTTAAAACGGATATTAAAAATAGATTTCTAAAGAGAACATGGAGTTTTAACAGATATTCTTTGTTATTCAATTTCTTCAATCGCTTTTTATTGGATTTAAAAATTGTTGTATTTAAGTTCTGATATAAAGCATAAGAAATGTAAGAAATTTGAAAAAAAAAAAGATTAAATGGAAGTAAACAATCGATTTTCGCTTCAGGCTCCAATAAGAATTTGTTAATAAAAAGAAATATTTATATTTAAATATAACCTAAATGCGTTTAGAAGAAGGAAACGGAGTTTTGTAGTTGTCGTGTGTTTTAAAATATTTAACAGCTAAATAACATGAACAAAATTTTAGCCAAAGCTATGATGTAGGAGATCTTTGATAACTAGTTCTCTAATCAAGAAGCATTGACAGTTTAAAAAAAAACTCAATCGAAATATGAATCCGGCTCGAACGACCAAATTATGTAATAAAGTACTATCGATAAGATAAAATAAACGCTGTTTTCAGTTTTTCCTATTTTTTTCTCAGTGTATGCTGAGTATTAATACAGTCATGTATAAAATTTAGCTATTTAACCGAGATCCTTCTAACCTTAAACCCCTTCATCTTGACTGAATCGTTTTGACTCTGAGTCTGATGTATGGTGAAATTGTAACTTTAGCCTCAATTGCAATAAAACAACATGACATAAAACGGAAATAAAACTAACCCCATATCATTTGCTTAACATATTCATAAGATTAACTAATAATGGACTTAAAATATTTATTAAAAAAAAACAAAAATAGTTCACAGCAATAACGCAATCAATTTGATTTTTAGCACATCCAATTATAATAAAAATTGGTTCTAAGGTTTCTTTTTATTTTCCAGATAAAATCCAATTTAAAGATTATATTATGTGTATTTAGTTTTAATGCAATAAAATATAAAAAATATATAAGGGTCGATCCTTGTCTATTGAGTAAATCAATTCTGTCTGCTGAATTATCTATGTATGTGATTACAAATTTATTTAACGTGTTTTTACAATGCAGGTAATTTGAAAGGGATTGATTTTGGTTGTTTTATGATTGCGGGAAAAATGGTATAAGTCAGATATGCATATAGGTACGTAAAGTTTACATTTAAATTTTTTTGTAGTAATTATCTTATTTTAAATAGTTTTATTTGCATGGATACGTTTCCAAACAACCTAAATGGGTGACATGGAAGTATCACTACGACAATTTGTAACGACGGACCTATTTAGACTTTTATTCTAAAACAAGAATATTCGTAATTAATTATATTCTCTAATGATTTGCTATTTTATTGCGGTTCCGGCATTTAACTTAAAATAATCCATCTTAACAAACATAAAAACATGTATATGTGCTACAGGTAAATCAACCGATTTTTAAGATTTTCTCAGTTAATTGCTTTGTTGCGTCAATTAATAAAACATTTCTCTATCTACATATATTGTATTACGCTTCCTAAGAATCGATATTTTAGCAAACTGGGTTGCTCAACTCTCTGCTTAGTACCAGAAAAACGGTCTTAGGAAAAAACTAAATTTTTGAATGCTAACGAGACTTCATGAATTGTTCCCGTATTTTAAAACAGTTGGGGATCGAGGAACAAACTAAATTAATGTTTGGTTATTTTTTTCAGCAATTAAACTTAACCTTTAACTCATTCGAACACTCATTCCGCTCCTCAAAATATTATTTACAAGATTACATTTGTATAATTTTTAATATCGTTCTTTTGATTTCACGCCTTTGAAGACGATATTAATTTTATTTTATTCCATATGCAGAAAAAGAAAATCAGCAATTTAACGTTTTCGTTTTTATTTATTTTTATAACAATACTAGCATAATTGAACAAAACATTCAGAGAAATAGTTTATTTTATTTTTAAAAGGGAGGTAGGAAGCATCAAATTTAAACCAAAAATAAAGTACCTGAACATATGAATCAAAATATTTATTTTAATTTAGTAGTATTATTTAGTAGTAGTATTTTTGCAAATGTTTTTGGGAATGTTATATTTTTTTAAGTTGCACTTTCCGAAAGAACGGGTGGAAAAGGAGTGATATAAGGAGCGTTTTAAGCTCGATTTTCTCAATTCGTAAGTATAGTTGGAATTTTTACAGAACAAAATTCCACTTCTCCGTTAGATACGTGTTTCCGGTAGATTCGAACCATCCTAATCACTGTCATATTTGAGTCCATTGGCGCAGTCCAGGAGACGCAGGTCAATTACGCCACCGAGGCGGAAACTTCATAATCACTTATTCATATACACAAATCAAATAAACAATCGAAAATCGAATCAGAATCGCAAACAATTAGATGTATCACCAAAAACTCGAATGGAAAAGTCAACATTATCTAAAAAATTTGATATAGTAACAAGAATTTAAAACCATTCAATAACACGATTACAATTTACAAGAACTTCCGTAACCTAATTTTGCATTCAAAACATAATATACAAAAAAAAACACTTTCATGATTATATTTCCATAATAATAGAACCTGAAATTGCTTTCACAAATATGTAATTCGTTTCATCTCATCATCTTATAATTTTATCCGTTTTTCTATTGTTTTCTTAAATAAAAAAAATATTTGAAGTAAATATTTAACCTTCATATTCATATTGATTGTCACACCAAAAAAAAATTTTTTTTTTTTACTTTTCAAAAAAAAAATATGTAAGAAGAAGATATTCTGTGTTTTTGACTCAAATAAACGAAAAAGTAATAGCGAATGCTAAAGACAACAAAAGAACATTTTTATAAATAAATAATTTTAAAAACAAATTTGATACATATTGTTAGATTGTTGGATTGTTCACTTGTTTATGCAGTTGTTGTCTTCAAATTTTATTATTTGTTTTTTTTTATTTTTCATATTTTTCTAAGACAAATATTAACAATAACAATTGCTGTAAGATGATAAAATATGAAATGAAATATAAATGATGTATATTTATAATAAGAAGAATAACAAGAACAATAAATGTACATATTAGGTAAACAATTTATAAAGAAAAAAAAATTTTATAAAGAAATATTACACGTGTCATTTATTTGCCCCGACAACTTCCTTCCGACTCCTTCTTTATCGTTTAAGTCATAATAGAAGAAACAACAAAAGCGAAGATGATAAAATTTTCATTCTTTCAACTGTCTTTTCATTTAAAATATATTAAGAAAAAATATTTTCCATTTATATTTTCAAAGAAAACGAAAAATCTTTACAAATTTTTAATAACAATAATAAAATTTAAAATTGAAAAGAGATATGATATGATGTGAGGTCATGTTTTACTTTGTATAAATATTATGACAATATAGATTCGTCAATTTACAACTGTTTGGTTTTTAAACATTTTGTCGTGAATTTATTGTTATTAGTAGACTAATATTTTTTTCAAATTGTGTATCACAAAAGCCAAACAAAAAGAAGATAGATAAGCATTAAGAAGAAATAGACCGCCAAATTATGACCACTGATCGGAACTGTAAAATATGAAATCTACAACAAACACACTAAAAACTACAAGATTTTAGTAATAAAAAGACCTCATGGTTAGCCCTAACATCATAATACATTAACTTTTAATAGTTGTATCTGCCGCTTTTGTTTTACAGATAGCAATTTCTCATGTAAAAATTTTCTAGTCCAGATTGAGAAGCAAAAGTGTTTAGAATCAATTATTATTTCATTGATTATTTAACGATTCAGTTATTGTTTTCAAATGTATTTTAATTTTTTTAAATACTCAATCCGGCTCGGTGGACCAAAATGCAAATCACTCATATACATATATCAGAGTGCTTAAAAGAAATTCTTTTTGTATAAGATTTATCGAAAATGTTGTTGGATATGGCGGAAAAATTATACTTTGAAGGTTGAATTGAAGATCATAATATTAATATTAAGAGGTGCCTCATCGCAAATTTCAATTCCCCAAGTAAACAACATGGGAAACAAATGTTTATACTTCGCTGTTTTATAGCTCATGATTCAACGATTCAGTTATTGCTTTCAATTGTACTTAAATTTTTGTAAGTACTCTATCCGGCGTGGTGGACCAAAATGTAAGACACATATATAGATACATATATATATATATATATATATATATATATATATATATATATATATATATATATATATATATATATATATATATATATATATATATATATATATATATATATATATATATATATATATATATATATATATATATATATATATATATATATATATATATATATATATATATATATATATATATGTAATAATGTATTAGACTGTTTAAAAAATCAACTTTTTTTGTTTTAGGTTTATCGAAAATGTTGTTGGAAATGACGGGATAATTATACTGTGAAGGTTCGAGCTTATAGTATTGATATTAAGAGGGGCCGCATCGTAAATTTCAATTTCCCATGTAGACAACATTTAAAACAAATTATTATGCTTCGCAATTTTATAATTATGAACGAAACAAAATTTAAAAAATGCATCTTGGTTTTCTCGAAATATAGTTTTGTGCATCTAAAATGTCGAACTGTAAGAAAAACTTTTTCCCTGTTACTTACATGGGTATTTGAAATTTGCGATGCGGCACCTTCTAATTTTAATATTTTGAGCTCTAACCTTCACAGTTTTACTTTCGTCATTTCCAATAACATTTTCGTTAAACCTAGACAAACAAAAATATTCCATTTTTTTAAACAGTCCAATACATGTATATGTGTTTGGCATTTTGGTCCACCGAGCCGGGTAGAGTACTTACAAAAATTTAAGTACAATTGAAAACAATAACTGAATCGTTGAATCATGAGCTATAAAATGGCGAAGTATAAACATTTGTTTCAGTACATACATTTGAAAACAAAAACTGAATGGTTAAATAACGATTGAGATAATAATTGATTATAAAATTCTTTGCTCTAAAATTTGGACTAGCATATATTATTATTTGAAAATATTTTGAGCTTTAACTTTAACAGTATTATTTTTGAAGCATTTTCAACAATAGTTTCGATAAACTTAACACAAAAGAAATAATCAAATTATTTATTAAATTCTTTTAAAATGTGGTCGATTTTGAAATGAAAATTTTACTGTTCAATCAAATTCCACACAGAAAGCCTTATGGATATATTATATCAGACAAAACCGGTTTATAGAATAAAAATTCTGAAACTACAACCAACAGCGAGATTGGTAGGAGTTTTGTTCTGCTTGCGCTTTAACTTTAGTGAATTCGACTTAACTTTAGTGAAAACGATTTTAGATGTCAATGTACTTCATTTAAGAATCTAAATATATTTACATTAGAATCTTAATCATCAAGCTGAAATCTCATCTCTTTTCTCTGTACACAAGCCCCGTTTCTTGTAATAGTGATTAATATATAATTGGTGAAGCAAACTCGACTCTCAAGAGTAGCTCATATTTCTTAGAATCTTATCTAGAATTATGATGCACCACATAATTCACGTTTATTAAAGATGCAAAAAGTACAGATCTACAACTTTCAATTTTGAGCTTCTTGACATGGTATAATTCCTACTATAGGAAAAAACTTTGTGACTAATTTGGAATCGAAAATTCTAGAAATTTAATAGTTTACATTATATTTAGATAAATTTATTTTTCAAAGATAGTATCTATTAACCATTGGTCCACTTTGGCTAGTTTATTCACCATTATTCTGCTTTACACATATCCATTTATATTAGGGTTCCAATCAGTAACTAAAATTGATAATAACGAACTTAGCTAACATAGAAATTGAATCAAAATTACACTAGCAAATTTTCAGCGCAAATAACAAATTTGTTCTTTCGAGCCGGGTAAATTTTATATGATTATACTAAAAATAAGATATTAGGATAAAGCAAAATGTTTGTCTTTTTTCAAAGAATGGATGATGTTTATACAATAAATCGTATCATATAATAAAATATTACATATAGCAATAGTTCTTGATAGATGGAGGAAATAAAAATAACATAAAACTTAAAAATGGGCCGTAACAAAACTAGATGGTGGTGTCATGCTAGTGGCATATTTTTCTATAATATAACGCACAGTTTCTCGCGTTATCTCATGAACTCACGGTATTTCATGATAACTCGTATGCCAATAGCAAGGACTGAAATACATGTTGTTTTCACACCGGTGTAAAAAACTCACATATTACAAAAACTCATCTGGCCATGTGTAGAATGTGTAGTCTTACCTTTGATTTTTATAATGCATGTTATTGTAATTATAGCAAACGAAGATGCATACAGTGAAAAAGAAAAACGAATTAAATAAAACAAAAAAATTCAAACAAATTCATTCTAACTTACACTCACCAAATTTTAAAACTTCCAGCGCACATTACATATTTGGTCTTTTGAGCCGAATAAATTGTATATGATTATGCTAAATACGATTTGTGGATAAAAGCAATTTTTTGTCGTTTTTTAAAGAACGGATGTTGAAACAATAAATCCTATCATATAATAAAATATGACATAGACCAATATTTATTGATAAGATGGAGGAAATAAAAATAAAATAAAACGTATTTTTTAAAACTTTGCATGAACAAAACTAAAATGGGGTTTCATGCTTGTGGCATATTTTTCGATAATATAACACACTGTATTTCCTTACGAACTTAGGTTATTTCAAGCTAAATCGTATGCCAATAACAGGGATTGAAATACGCGAGGTTGTCACACACAAACAAAAAAAAGCACACAAAACCTGATCTGGCAATGTGTAGAATCTCTAGTTTTATCTTTGGATTTTATATTGCTTTATATATTACCAAAACTGATCTGCCCATGTGTAGAATGTGTAGTTTTATCTTTGATTTTTTTATTGCATTTTGTTGTAACTATATGGCAACCCAAGATGCATACAGCGGTATAGAAAAACAAATTAAATTAAACAAAAAAATTTGTAAGTTAAGACACCTTGTCTAACAACATCTTTGTTCTAAAAATAAGTTATCAATGTGGACGATAAAAGAAATATAATAACTTATTCATACAGTAGTTTTCACAGTAGTATCATATGTTTTTCTAAATAAAATTGATAAAAACAAACTCATCTAGCATAAAAAATACATTCTAAATTGCATTAGCCATATACTAAAACTTCCAGCGCACATTCCATATTTGGTCCATCAAGCCGGATAAATTGTATATGATTATGCTAGAAATACGATATGTGGATAAAATCAATTTTTTTGTCTTTTTTTAAAGAACGGATGATTAAACAACAAATCCTATTATATAATAGAATATGATATAGAATAGACCAATATTTATTGATAAGATGGAGAAAATAAAATAAATTTTTTAAAAAATTTTCAGAACAAAACTAAAACATTTACTAATGAATTATAATATGAATAAACAATAATGAATGCAACAAAACAGTAAAACGAATTAAATTAAATAAAAAGCCTTTGTCATTTAAGACACATTGTATAACAACATCTTTGTTCTAAAAATACGTTATCAATATGAACAAGAAGATAAATATGACAACTTTAATCTAAAATAATGTTTGCATTCATTTATACACATAGTAGATTTCACAGTGGCATCTCATATATTTTGCTAAATGAAATATTATTCCCCAATCTATTGTTAGACCACTAAACCTTAAAAACTTGCCAACAATATTTTTTTTTTAAATGTGTAAAATATCCTGCTGCTCATAACAATCAAAATTACATGCCTTTTAGTGATATAACAACACAGCAATAACACCCAACAAATATCATTGTTAAAATTATTACGATTATTATCTCAGCAGGAGTCTGGGAATATCAAAAGAAATTAGAAAATCAAAATAGGATATTTAAGGATGATTTTTTTTTTTTTTAAAGTGAGAAAAAATTGAAGAATTAGGAAAAGATTTTATTGTTATGATATCTGATTTTTGCGATTTTCTTTTGTGACAGGACAGGATATTATATTGTTAGTTGGTCATTTTTATTTAACTTTCATTTATAAAATTTATTGTTTACAATCTGTTTTGGGGTTATTCCACACATATGTTCAAAAAAGATAAAGATAAAAATATATAGGTAAAAGTTGTTGTAGTTAAATTGTGTTAATTTATAGAGGGAGTGATTGTAATCATTTGTGAAATTGAAATATTATATTAATTAAATTATTTGAAGGTGAAAGGAACGTGGATAAAAGTGCGTGATAAATAAAAGATAGGCAGGCAAATAAAACGGCAACGTTTATGTTTCAAACATACTTAGTTTGTTATTAATTTTTCAGCCAACTGGCACATAAAGGCAATCAAAATATTATAAAATTTCATTGAAGATTCTAAACATTCTAAAAAATTTCTTAAAAGTCTCCGACTGGTTCTTTTCTAAATCGTTGCAGACATAATTGATCTTTGGAAATTGTTTAAGCCACGAGCTAGGTTTTATGTCCACCATGACAGTTTAACTATAACAATAATGTATGAAAAACAATATAACTCATATTAAATTCTAAATTACAGTTGAGTTTGCAAACCTGCATCTGACAGTTGAAATTTTCTTTCAAAATAGGCCTGTATGCCACATTAACGATATAGTAACCAAAGCGAAAAGTAAGTATGACTTTACTGTCGATGAACGAATCCAAGTCGGCCTGGCCTTTGTGATGGGTGGGTGGAACAAATTTGGGCTGTCGATCTGCAAAAAACAAGCATAATAGTCTTCACAAGCACAGTTAGGACCATATAACGGACAACCTCATTAAAGTCATTAAAGCCCCTAAAGGTGTTAGTGCGGGGATGTTGAGTGCTAGCACATAACGATGGGTAGCGCTGAGCACCTTAACAACAGTTTTTCCAGCCGATACCTTCGACATTATCTACTGTGTCTTGAAAAGAAATACACAAAGACAAATACTAATACAAAATACATAAACAGAGATAATTAGCTAATAAAACCAAAAAGAACTGGTTGGTTCTTTAAACTTAAAACTCTACGATATTTTGAAGATGTGAAATTAACGTTTTCCAATGTAAAAAAACTATTAGAACAACAAAACATATTGTTTGAAATGTAAATAAGTAAAGTAAGAAAAACAAGTAATTAAATAAATAAAAAAAATCGAATGCAACAAATACTGCTCAAAAAAGTTATTAAACTTTATAATTTAAAATGAACAGAATTGAAATGAACTGAACGCTCTGTTATTATCAAACGTACACAATTTATACCATGATCATCACGATATATATTTATTTCCACCCCTTTTTTGAATTTTCACGACAGCAAAACTTGTATCACAGCAATTGCTTTATGTAATATTTTATCTACCACAACATAGTGTTGCTTTATTGCTTTACAATCCCTTTTCTCATACAATTATCCATTGTACAGTTTTTCATTGTAGGGTTTGCTATGTTACTCAATCTATAGTTCGTTTAAATTATAACCAGCAATGATTAAATTAAAAATAATTAGGGAGAAACAATTTGTAGATAACTGTATGAAAATATAATATTATTTCTTTATTAGAAGGGATTGTTAGATTTGTGATCGCATTGTCATTTGAACTAATATTGTCACCTGCTTTGTGAATTCTTGTCAATTATGTCATTGTAAAAAAATGACGATTAAACAGAGTGAGTTGATAAAAATTGGTTAGACAAATTAATGAGTGCAAACCGTCACAATTTGCATGTGAAGGTATTCTCAAATATCTCTATAAAAATGATATATGGGTAGTTCTACAAACATAGGAATTTTGGACGGCTCTGCTTATTTCGTATATTAATATGAAAAAAAAGATTGTTTTTCAAATGAAATTTGTAAACCTTAACTATGTCTAGCTGGTCACCCAAAATAAACCTGTTTCGAAATATATTTCTTAAAAAAAATTATTCAAAACGTCAAATTATCAGTCCCCTGGCGTGTCCCACCTTGAAAGTCAAAGCTGGTAAACTAAATAATCAATGATTCTAAGTGTGTAGAGACAAATTTACACTGTAGTAATAATTTTGAATAATGATGCTTTAATAATGTGTAAATAATCATAACATTACTCTATATTTCATATAAGATATATCCTATTAAAGCTTATCCCACGAATTTGTTATTATTTTTCTGCCCAATCAAAACACATTGAAAATATTGGAAATACATATTTCTATCAAGTTATCCAAGTTATCGCTCGTCGCAGGAATTAATTAAAGTTCAATAAATATAATATTGCAAGTGTTTTACTTAGTCCGAGGTTTTATCAATCAAAACAGTCATCATTACTAGCAAGATCGTGTTTTGTCCACTCAAATTATCAGTCCCCTGGCAAGTATTTTCGTAAAAAGTATTTTAATTACAGGTAATTTTGTAGTTTTATATGTCGTGAATACGTATTGCATTGGTATAAAATCCGTTTATTTTTTTTTAGACGTAATTTTGACATTTTTAAGGAAAATACTGATAAATTCTCAGTCCCCTGGAAGTTTAAAAGCGGAATTCGACTTAAATAAATGTTTATTTCGTATTTTAAGATAATATTGAGATAATATTGAGTTAATTTAGGAGTAAGAAGGATATCTTTTAATTTGGACTCTTGTATTTTTTTGTATTTTTTTTTTTTGACTGGCCACATTCAGAAAAGTTGAAAGAACGTCATCAACTTTAACTAAAACTACTTGCCAGAACTTATACGCAAAAAACATGTCGTGCCGTAATTAGCTCCATTTTCTTCCTTCGTGTGTAGAACAATCCCATATATAAAACAACAATACTAGGAGGCATATGTCAAAGATTTCTTTAATGTGCGGTAAAATTACTGCTGTTAATCAATTTCAACACAATTTAGTTATCAATAACCCACTGAACATGTTGAACTCTCGAATGCTTCATATTTTCCATGTATTTAAAACCGATACAAACTACCTTCAATTTGCATATAAAATAATTCAACTTGCAAAAACATTATACCTAAGCAGATGCTTTAATTAAACGAAATCCACGAAAGAGCTTCATGATATTGCTTTTTTTTCATTCTCACTACAAATACAAATGTTTTAATTTATTTTCATTTCTTTTTTATTTTAATTATTTTGTAAATAATTTATTTAAATTTATGTATAAAAAATATTATTTTATATTTTTTTTAATGGCGGAGTCAGGGTGGAGTTTGCCATTACTCTTCCATTCTTGCAACTGAACCAGTTGTATGGGGAGTTTTGAATTTTTTCCGTCATTTTTATTTTATTTTAAATTAGTTTGTATTTAATTTATTTAAATTTACATATGATAATAATGTATATTTTTTTAACGGCCCTGTCATGGTTGCCAGTATTTGGTCTTTACTACAACGCTGGTCATCATTATTGGCCCGTTACTAGGCCAGCAGTACAACCTTGTATGGGCCGTTGCTGTTGTTTTTATCTGGCCCAAGAATGGCAACCATTTATTGTCCGAAGTTATCATCCAGTAAAATTATGTTAATGGCCCAGTCGTGGTTGCCAGTACTCGCCCATTGCTGCATTACTGGCTGCCAGTAATTGACCATTACTGGACCAGTTGTACAACCTTGTATGGGAAGGACTAGTGAAGTAGCCACTGAAACAGGAAACTGGCATTAAGATCTGAAAATAGAAAAGATATGCTGTAATGTCTTGACGGATTTAGAACTGATCTTAGGTTTTTGAGCTAAATCAAAATTCAAACCATATATTTTCGAATTGAAAAAATCAAATTATTACCTTACATGAGTTTAATTGTTCCAAAAATCCGTCAAAAACTTTACTTATGCGTGTTTTATAAAAATCAACTGAATCCAAAAAATATGGTAAAAATTGTGAAAAGCTTGTGCATTCCATATAACTGTCTGATTAATCTAGTGTCCAACAAATAAAAATGTCAACTTTAAAAAGATGCAACAAGGCATTTGTAGATCAAAAAAATTCTTGGTCCAGCATATTACAGCTTGTTAAAAAATTAACATTGGTGACCTTGCAGTGATTGAAAGGTATTTTACAGGATTACTATCCCTGATACCAATTTGATTTTTCGCCTCCCACTCTGCTTCTTTTGAATAAAGTCAAAATCACTTTAAAATAATTTTTTTAAGATTATTCGAAAACAGTATGGCGATAAGATTTGATACAGTCAAACAAATAAAACGTTTTCTTCCTAGTGTTGCATCTGACTAAATCTTACTAAGCAACTTTCGTAAAGGTTTGTAACGACGGAATATTTTCAATTTTTACTCTAAAAATAATAGTTTTCAAATTCAATAATAATTTTATTAATTTTCTTCAATTGTAATAAACGTAGTCATTTATGTGTACCACTGTACAATTAAATATTTTTTTTTGATGATTTAAATAAACTCAATTTCAATTAAAAACATAAGTTTTGTATAACTGATTGGTTGTATTAGTGTAAATTGCTGTTACATGATGGAAAATGTAACAAAAGATCTGGAAGATTGTGTACATAAGCGATCAAATTTGTTTGATCAAGGATCAATATAATTTTTAAAAATCATTATGTAAGTTTCAATCAATAAAGAAATGTGTAACTTGATCAAGAGTGATATTATAATTTTAAAACAGTTTATATGTATGTCTAGAAAATGAAATTTTTTCAAGTGTAAATATATTGCATGGCAAGTTTTATTGAATCGGTTATTATTTGTGCTGTTCTTTCTGTTAATACAAAATGATTGGAGAAACAATTTGTCTTTGGCATTGAAGGCTTGCATAAGGAAACTAAACTTTTCCTAAGTTTGAAAAGTTATTTTTCACTTACCACGAATTAAAATAATTTTTTTTTGCTACAAAACAATATGAGTGAAACCACTAAGTTTATGAGTTGTGGTTCAAACAACACAAAATGCTGATAAGTAATCCAGATGTATTGTATCTGGGTGTTGAAATTGCTGATGCATATTTGGAAAAAGAAACAATAACAAAAGAAACATTGCAATTATTGTGAGCCGCGGCATCATTTACAACTAGCCAATTTGTTGAAAAGAATTACACCTCTCATCACTGATTATATTGTATATTTATGATGTGGTTTATAAATAGAATCAACTGATTCCTATGGAGATGCAAATAATTTTACATGGGTATTCAAGAGGATCATCAAGTTATCAATAAGCTTTATTTGATTTGATTTATATAATTTTTATGTTAATTTATTTTTGTGTTGTTAATTATTTTCACTATTAGCTAATTAATAGTTTCAAAGTGATTCTATGATAAGAGATTTTCAAGTGCAGATTTGATTGTCATATAAATTTTTCAGTTTTCCGGTGTAATGTAATATAATTATTTTGTATAAAGTCCAAATCATTACACATATCGCGAGCTGATCAGTTCGGATATATGAAAAATTAGCGATCAAATAAGTTTTCAAGTAAGCTTATTTGATCTCTAACTTATTTGATCGCTAGTTTTTCATATATCCGAACTGATCAGCTAGAGTTCTGATTATTTTTTATTCATATATTTGAAAAGGAAAATTAAAAACTATATGCTGGCATTTCCCATTACCACTTTTTGAAATCATTGCTTCTACGTCAACAAAATGTCTACGCAAAACTTTATTTATAAGCGTAGCGAAGCACGCCGGGCCCTCCTAGTTTCAATTATTCAATTATTTTCCTTTTTGCTTGCAAAAATATACATAAGTCGGATGAAATTTGTGCCACCTATTCACAAAACATTGACACCAATACCAAAACTACGTGAAAAAGCCTCAAAAATTCAACCGCGCATAACTCCGATTCAGAGTACACAAAAAATAAAAGCAGAAATTACTTTTTTCCTTTCATCAATACCAACAAAATATCAAAATTTCAGATTTTTTTAAAATCAACAAAAAAATGTACGTTTTCAAAATAATAAAAAAACAAAGAAAAATATTACGTCTATCGACCCCTAAATCAATTCATAAACTAAATTCTCTAAACTTCAAAGGAAATGTATAAACTAACTGAGAGAAAATATATATAAAAAAAGAAAATAAAGTTTTAAGTTTTAAATTTCATTTGTTTCGTGTTTTTTTTACTTGTATGTAAAGTTATAATGCATATGTATATAAAAAGTTTTTCGTATATAATAACTTTTTTATTCGCCTATATATTAAAGTGTTACTTTATTACTGTGATTTGCGGCTTTAAAGTATCACTTTTCAACTATTTATTTTGTCGTCATAGCTACGTCCAAAAAAGTAAAAAGCATTTGTATTTGTTTAAATTCTATGAAAAATAAATTTTTTTATCAAAGCAACCCGCAAATTCAAAATTTCATTATCCAATTAAAATAGTTGTTATCATTTGTTGTCATAGAATTTGGAAAAAATAATAAATATTTTTTCAAAGGTTACTTGTTCCACATATTTTTATTTTAAAATTTATGAAAATTTATAATTTTAATTTAGAATAAACAACTTTTCTTAAAATATTTTGCTTGCGGCGAATAAAAAATAGTATATGATGCACGGACGTAAGCTATTTTGGACTTAATGTGGATGCAAATCTCGGCTCGTGCCTCGATTTGCAAACTCCACATCCGTCCAAAATCTTTAGCTTTACGTCCTAGCATCATAATGTCCTATTTTATTTATGGTCCGAAAAATCCCAAAAATCTTTAAAATCTAAGTTACACTAATATCAGTTAGTTGTGAAAATTTGAAATGAATCAAAATTCGAATAAAAAAGCCTTAGGCTGTACAAAGAGTTTTTTAGCGTATTAATATATAAGATATTGGAGTTGGGGGACTGTTAATATTACTATAAGAATTAGAAATTGGCAAAAAAATTTAATTGATTAGGAATCACTTGAAAATCTGGAAATAGTCTGGACTCTGGTGATACCGATTGAATATTATGAATTGGTTTAATTTTTTAGTTTTAATTTATTTTGGGGTTATAATTTTGTGATAAAGTAATTGCACATCCGTTTTAAATTTTTTGTTTAGGGTTTTTGTTTTATATGTACATAGGTTAGGATTATAGGTAATATACCAAACTTACTCATAGGTTTATGTTTCGAAATTTGGAAGATTTCTTAACCTTTTCAATTCCTCAAAAGATCGTGAGACATGAGGCTTTTTCAACAGTTTATTATGATCCAAGGAACAAATAAATAATCCATCTACAGACCTGACTCTGCTGATGGCCACAATGGCTCACCTTTAGCGAATAATGACTACCCCAAATCAATAACTGCTTTATCTAGAGTGCACCCTTGCAAATTATGCACACTAGCTGCCCAAGTAAGGATTAACTGTAACATTTTGCGTTGATTTTTTTTGGTTTGTGATCAAACGTTAATATCTAAAAATTATAGCCGTTCATATTTGTGTGTGTCTAAATTTTTGTTTTTGCCAATGTATTTTATAAATGTCAAATTGCTTTTTCGTTTATTTTAACTCTTTTTGATGATTTATTCAATATTAGACCAATTGCTTACAATCTATTCACTCGATTGGAAAGCGACTAATAATTCTTGAAATATCAAACCGATGATCGTAAATGTAATTATAAGAACCGACAGATAGCTGCGGTTAACGGTACACACCAGTATTTATTGTCACAATAAACAAAAGTACGATGGTTAATTTGAATTGATTGCCATTATGTAATTATTCAAAATTATCTTGTGCATGAAAGCTTAGTTGCAATTTAGAGGTAACCAAATATATATTTTTGAAATGTGCAAATTAAATTTAAAACTAAATTTGATACCAAACCGTTGATACCTTTCATTTGATGCCAAACACGGCATCATTTAATTGGAACGCTGTGGCTTGCTCGAAGAAACGAGCCTTCATATAACTATATATCTGAGCTTTAATCATTGAAAAATATACTGCGTCCCATAATCAAGGATTATGCCATTAGCTGGACTATTGGCAAACCAATTTTAGTTTTGTTCCTGTAAATTTTTAAAACAAATTTGCGTTTTATCTCTTATTTTATTTTTATTTTCCCTATCCTATCACGAAATATTGGCCTATGTCATATTTTATATGTTATAGGATTTATGGTTTAGTTATCCATTATTTAACAAAAAAATATTAAAAAAAAAAAAAACAGATTTGCGTCCATTAACATCCTTTGAACGCATGTTGTTGTGGGACCTTGGTCTTAAAAGGTTTTTATGTGTTGTTGTGACACATATTGTAATGCCTACTACACATCACATTTCATCAAAAAAAAAAAAAAAAAAAATTATGTCCTCTAGGGGGTGCGCTGTTCAATTTATTAAGTCATCATTAAGCCTTTAACCCAATTTACTGAAAGTTAGACCAATCGACTACAATCAATCAACTCAACAATTCACTCGATTATAAAGCGACTTACAATACTTAAAACATCGAAACGATGATCGCAAATGTTATTGTGAGGACACTTTGAGAGCTGTGGTAGCTCACATAGGTTATCGTGTACACAATGATACAGCAGTATTTACTATTGCAATAAACAAAACGGTCACGATCATTCAATAAGAGTGTTAGCCATTATGAAAGTATTCCCAATTATCGGGTGCAGCCAAATCGCTAGTTAAAGGCAACAATTTATATATTTTTGAAATATGCTAAGTTCTTTCATTTGATACCCAACACGGTATCATTAAATACATTTTTTTTTTAGGTTATGACCTTATGTCCTCTAGGCATCACCATATTCAATTTATTGTATCATCATTACGCTTATAACCAGCAAAAGATCAAAACGCTTCATACGATACCTCATTTATCAAATTGTGATTAGTGGTTTAAAAGTTATGAGGGAACAGATGAACATACATACATACATCGACCAACCACATAACATCGACACTTTAATATCTGCGGTATCTCGAATACGTTATCGTGTACACAACGACACAACAGCATTTATTATTGCAATAAACAAAACGGTCACGGTTATTCAATAAGAGTGTTAGCCATAATGAAATTATTCCCAATTATTGGGTGCAGCCAAGCAAAGACGCTATTTAAAGGTAACAACATATATATTTTTGGAATGTGCTAATTAAATACTTTCATTTGATACCAAACACGGCGTCATTACATTAAATTTTTTTTTTAGGTCATGATTTTATGTCCTCTAGGCATCGCCATTTTCAATTTATTGTATAATCATTAATTCTATAACCGCAGAAAATGAAAACGTTTCATACGATACCTCATTTGTCAAATTGTGATTAGTAGTTTAGAAGTTATGAGGGAAACGATGAACATACATACATCGCGACCAACCACATAACCCATCTTTTTTCGTAGTAGGATAATAAATAAAACACAAACAAGGAATGCACATATGTTTTGGTTTGAAAAGTCTTTAGCTCCTTAACTATACTGCTCGTAGTTTGCTCGTTAGAGAACTTATGCAAACTACAACCCTAATCCATTGTTTTATAAAAATGGTCAACAAATGCGATCGTTAGAGTGTTTTTCAAAAAACCACAAATTTTTGCCTTATTCTTTCCTTCCAAATCGAAAAATTTACTACTTAATTTTATATTTTGACCGATATTATAAGATAACACCTTGGTTTGTCAAATAAAATAATTTCACTTCTATAATTACATCAGATTCAATTAAAGTTCCAAACTTTATTCCTAATCCAACAAAAATCCATCAAATATAACCTGAAACATAGAAGTTTTTCTAAATGTCTATATCAAAACAGAAAACTTTTTGATTTCATTAAACAAATTCGTGTTATATCAAAATTAATTGTCAACAAATACAATTTTATCAACTAAAACATCCTTTACTGAAAATATCCGTGAACATCATGCATACTCTCGTTTACCTCAAATCCAACTTATTCTTGTTGATTATAAATAAATGTATCTACCATGTATGTACGAAATAGGAAAATCGCGAAATTGGGTTGAACAAACAGAGAACTCAAATCGTTGTTTTATGAAGTTATCTATCTAAAAATAAAACAAAAAGTAAAAGCTAAAATAACATAAATTAAAAAAGCACAAAACAGCTTAAAATATGTTGAATTACTTACAGAAAAAAAACAACAATAACTACGATAGAGAAAACATAACATTGATTTGTTAACAAAAACATTATTGCTTACATGAATTCATTTGGGAAGATAAACAATAATAAAATAACAACAAAACAAATATATTGACTTATAAGTTACACTTTTAGTTTTTCATCTAAAACTTTTTTTTTGTTGTTATTTTGAGTTTTAGTTTTAGTTTTCATGTTGAAACTTTTCGTATGAATTTATTCATCCAATAGAAAATATTTGCATAAATAAACTAACGTGTAATGAAAATTGTTTTCTAATCTGAAAATAAAATAAAATGTTCAACATTTTTTGGGTAAAAGATTTTATTTACTGTTTTTGTTGATTTATGTGTTAATTTATTGACTATATAATTTTCTTTGCTTTACGAATATTTTTTGTTTAGATTTAATGTAGCTTTTCAAACCGTTTAAGGGTCTTAATTTTTATATATTTACATAATTACATATAGACTTTGAACATGTTCCTTCATCAGGCCTGTAAATGAAAGTTTTTGTACAAAATATTCAAAACAAGCAAAACACTTGTATTTTTAATATGATTTTAGTCATTAAAAGCTCTTATTCCTATATTAACGAAAACTTTTTTATTTGATCACTTGATCCTAAAACCATATACAAGCAAGCACAAATCAATTTATTTTTAACCATTTTCAGACACACCTTTCCAAGAAGTTATGTTTCTCTGGTACGAATGATCCTTTAAATTTTTAAACACTGTCAACAATTTTCTAAAGCATTGTTTTGCTTATGAAAAAACACATTAGATCGTTAAGTTGTTAAAATGGCGCCCAAAACAATTAATTATTTGATTAATTATTAAAGTTTAATATTAGTTTTAGAAAAAGGTTATTCAAATCACAAAAGTTGTTGTTATGAACTCAGACCATATAATTTATTATAGATACTTGGAAAAACCGAAAAAGTTATTTAAAAAAACAAAATTTTTGCACAATAATTGTATAAAATTCTTTTTTTTTAGTGTAAGCTTTTTTAATTAATCTTCATTTCTGAAAAAAGTGGAAGTTATAAAATCATCAAAAAGTATCAAACAAAACAATTCGCCATTCTTTTCAATTTGTATCTCATGTATATTTATTTGTGTATCTCCACAAACCAAATCAACTCCTTTGAGAATTGACTTCATCAAAAAAATAAAAGTTTTTTAATAACGATTTTAGTATTTCAGAATCTAGAAAGTAGAAATAGGGAAAATAATTTAAAAAATAAAACTTCATAATAGAATTTATAAAGTAAAGTAAATAAAACTGGAAAAACTCTTGTTTACATATTAACTTGTGCATAGCACGTGGCTGGTTATATATTAAAGAAATATTGTGAAAAATTATGTATTAAGATCAATTTTAATATCCAAGTCGTGATTGAATAATACTCGGATTCAACAAATTAGAAACTGTAAAATGGTCCTATTATCAATTTAACAAGAGATAAAAATTAATTTCGTTTTATTAAATAAAAAATAACAATGAGCGTGTGGTAGGTGTTTACATTAAGTTGTTGTGTAACTCTTTGGGGGTTATTCATTATTATTTTAAATAAAGTATAAAGAATTCACTTATTTGTATTATCAAAATTATTTCAAGTGGTTACTTGAGGAGGAAAATATTTTTTGAAATCCTCTTTTGTTTGTTTATAAGAATCGCTTTGAACTGAATAATGATATTCAATTCAAGTTTCAGTCTTTTGGAGATCCTTGGAAATAACGATAAGATAAATGTTTGGTTACATAGTATAACTTAAAACAGGAAGGAACTAAAACCTTTAGCACCGAAGGGTCCATAAATATTGAGCAGCCGAAGACTGATAGGTTATTTTTAGTGAACGCAAAAGACTTATAGCGTATATAGTTCTTTGGACCAAGCTAATGTTGTAAAAGTTTTTTTATTTCCGCTTTAACAAGTTTTACAGAACTTTTCAAAAAAAACTCTCCATGGAGTATCAGATATTTGTGAACTGTTTTTATTTGTGGTTGGAACTAGATTAAGAAAACAAAATCTCATCAAAATCAAATAACATTATACTTAAATTTATTGAAGTTTCAAACAAACAAATGTAAGACGATTCCTTTCAATTGCTCTCCTCCCCAATGACAACTAGGGTAAATTTTTACCTTAAAACAGAGAATAAAGTGAGTTTGTCAAGCTTATGAGTATAAAAGGGAAGAAAAAATGCACGGCTCACAGAATGAACGTATAAACAACACACCAAGTTATGGAATACACAAAGAACTGTGGTCTTTCAAATTGTATTTTAATGCTATGCTAATAAACATATAAATGTTTACTTGGAGCTACTAGAAAGATGCTACCCTGAACTTAAAAACTTGGTCTAAAACATACTGGTGGTTACTCAATAGAAAAAGCCGAATAGTCGAAATAGAATCATCCATTTCATTTATTTGTGCAGTAAATAAGGTATGTAATTGATAAATTAATAAAAAAAACAAATGAAAATAATAAAATAACTTAACACCAAAAATAAGCCTACATGGCTTACTCTATAAATTCATAGGATGGCATATACATAGATGCCTCTATTGACTAATAGTAATCGATACTATTTTTAGGAAGTACCAACCTTCAAACGATACTTATCACTTGTCAAAATGTTATGATAATTATGACGATTAGTTTACAAGTTGGGTGGTTTTACTGACGCTCCTTTTGTAATTTTCAAAACAATGGAAAAAATTGAATTTCGTGTCTTCATAAAGCATTGCTTTTTAATGAGAAAAAATACCATTCAGGAAAGTAATGACTTGACAAGTGCTATTCATGCTCTTCTATATCGATACCAATAATAGAGAAGTAGTTTACTGATTTTAAACGCGGCCGAACAAACACCTAAGTTGCTGAACGCTCGCCCAAATTCGGCAGTTGTTCCAGAAAACATAAAAAGTACACATAATATTTTTGGCCGTGTGAATTGAGGATGACAACTTCAAGATTTCAGGGGACATGTATTAACCATTTTGCATGAACACATAAGCATGAGAAAAGAAATGGGTACCGTGTTTGCTTATAGTCGATCAAAAACAACAACGCGTCAACAGTTTAGGGTTCTGTTTGGAACTGTTTCAGCGCAATAAAAAGATTTTCTTCTGGGACAATAGATGACAAATGAATCCTACACTCCAGAGTTAAAAGGGCCGTCTGTTGAGTGGACAACGAAGGATGAAAACCGTAAACAAAGCAACCAAAAACGCAAACTTCAGATGGTAGGATTCTAACTATAGTATTTTGCGATTCCAAAAATATTCTATTCATCGATAACCTTGAGAAAGGAAGAACCATCAATAGCGAACATTGGAGGAGGAAATTACGAAAAATCGACCCCAAATAATGAAGAAAAAAGTGCTTTTCACCAAGACAATGCAATTTGCATTGAAACAAGTCGATCGCAAAAAGACAAAACTGCACAAAGTACACATTGAATTGCCAGCGACTACTCCCTACTTGCAGACCTAAAGAGAATATTCCAAGGAAAGAGGTTTGGAACGTACTTTGAGGTAAAAAAAATCGTTGACAAAAAAGGCGTCAAATTGCTAGAAAATTTTTGGAATGAATTTATCACTCTTGTAGGACACTATGTTGAAGAATAAAGTCGAATTTTGTCTAAAAGTTGTAAAATTTTGAGCTTTCAGCACCGTAGCGTCGAGTCCTTCCTGTTGATGAAAAGAAAGTGTAATTAAAAGAGCATATGGGAAAAGAGAAAATCTTAAAACAATAGAAGATTTGCTAGGTATTACAATATGTTTTGTGATAATTGACTAGAGTAGACTAGGTGCAAATAGGAACATATAATATGAATTAAAATACTATAAATAAAAAACAAATTAATTTTCAATTTATATTAATAAAATAGTTTATTAATAATTTTGTCATGTGAAATACTTAATTTTAGACTTATTTAAAATTTAAACATCTTTCGATAATTTTTGGAATAATCATTATCAGTATCAAAATTGAAACGACTTATGTTATGTACTGCTTTACAAAAACAAATTAAATAAATTAAACTTAATACTTAACTTAACACAACACAATAAAAAAAAGTCAGACAAGTGCGAATAAAATTCGCTCGCCAAGGGTTCCGTGAATGTAGAACAACACAATATCAAGAATTATTGACTAAAAGTTGTGTTCTAATGTCTTTATATTGCCAGACTATAGACGCATAAAAAAATAAATGTTTAATCGTATATGTCAATAGTAAATTACAATTACATACATATATACATTAAAAATAACTTTAAATATTAAAAATAACTTTTATTTTTTAATAAATAAAAGCTTTATTTTAAAAATATGTCTATATATTGATCAAAAATCACACCAAAAATGTTGCTTCATGTTAAATCTTATCCATAGATGTTTATGGTAGCTCAAGAAAGATTCAATTACACCAGCTTGTAAATGGTTTAAATTTGATTATTTTGTCGGTCAATCAAGTGTCAAAATTCAGGGGGGTGGAGAGACTACACAATATTTTTTTTCCAATAACATAAAAACTTTGCATTGCAAAAATCTAAAAAAAATTGTAATGTTTCTTAAATTAAGTGCTCCTTCATATGACACCCCATTCATTTGGGTCAAAAATGGTTTTTTTACTCTCCCCACACCCATCCCCTAAACACACAGAAATATAATTATTTGAGACTTTGCTATGATTTTTATTCATAATTTGCCAATCTTCCTGTCTCTGTGAATTTTTTCACGTTATTCTGTCAGTCAGTGTCGCAACGTAGGGGGCGGAACAGTCTGAAAGTTGCACTTTTTTGACAATAACTTAAAAACTGCGCATTGCAAAACTCTTAAAAAAATTGCAATGATTTTTAAATTAGGTGATTTTTCAAATGACACCCCACTCGATTGGGTCAAAAAATATTTTTTTTACCCTCTCCACCCCTGTCCCCTAACCATCCAGAAATATAATTATTTGAGACTTCACTATATTTTTTATACAAAATTTACCGAATTTCCTAGCTCTGTGAAATTTTACAAACTTTTCTGTCAATCAGTGTCGAAACGTAGAGAGGTGGGGGGCGGTCTGAATTTTGCACTTTTTTGACAATAATTCAAAAACTGTGCACCGCACTGTGCAGTGTGCACCTTTCGAAATTTGAATGTTCGTGATTTTCATCAATTGAGTGACGTGCGTAATTAGAAGTTTCTTCAGTATGTCTTTTCGATGGCAAATGCTCCTTGTACCGTTTGAAGAGCAGCCTTCCGATCTGGCGTATGTAAAACTTTTTTCACATTTTTTTCTTTGATCAGAACCAGATCACCTTTCTCAAGATTTGGTTGTTTTAACTGCCATTTTGGACGTTGTTGAAGGTTGTGAAGGTATGCTATTGTTTCCAAAACCCACTGCATTCTAGTTTGAAAATTTACCATAAAAATAGTTTGTTTGGTGTTACATGTAATAGAGATGGTTCAGGAACTACATGAAGTGGTTCACCGTTGAAAAATTGAGCAGATGGAGGATTAAATGAAAATTTTATATCATTCTGCAAAAAAACATTATTAACTATTAGTTTATGATTTTCAGATTGTTATAATAGTCACCAGGCTCTTGCCCTTTTCGTTTTATGACTACCACATATTTTAAACTTCGTGGAGGCCCTGGTTCTTGACGAGTCCAACAACTTTTGTATCTACCACTTTCCTCGATTTAGTCGCTTTTTCGTTCGGAAAACTCCGAAAAATTCAAACGATTGTCAAGAATTGACTAGTGCCTCTTGCCAGGAAAGCTATAACAAACTCGGAAGTTAGTGACTAAATCACGTAATTTTAAAATAGAAAACTTTTTAAAATGAAAACATCTGAAAGAAATTCCAAAAGTTCATCAATCGCAAAATAATCCTAGCTTATTGTTCGGCAAACCCAAATTTACTGCATTTCTTCATCAAATTTACTTAAGGTAGATGAATGAGCTATGGGTCTCGAAATTCTGCTTTAACTCTTAAGGCTTAACTGCCTCGGCTTATATCATCACACGCATAGTAAAGTTTACGAAGAGTTTTCGCTGAGCCATTTGATGCCTTATAAATGAAGACATTATAGTTTTTATTATTGGGTTCTTTTTGTCATGTATAGGTGCTTTATTTTTTACCATGTCTGATCAAAGTTTACATCAGAAACATAGAAAATGACGAACTTGTGAATTTCTGCTAGCAATCTTTTTAGAAATTGCAATTTTTGAGACTTAGATAACGTTCAATTATTTTTTTTGTAGAGACATATAGATCCTGAAAAGATGGCCAATTACTAAAATCACCATCAAAAATATGTATGTTTATATTCGGAAGACGAATATTTTGATCTGGATTTTTATTGATAAAATTGTTATTGATTGCCTGATAATGATTTGCAAGTCCTTCTAGAAGCAAAAGTTGCTGTTCAGATCGAATTATTCAGATTTTTTAAAGACAGTTTATTTTTAATCCACTTGTGGTCATGAAAACCTTACATTCAAAATAGCCCTCTTGAAATTCACAATTCTTAGAAACTGGCGGTGGCGTCTATAGTAAATAATTTAGCGGAAAAAAACATCAAAAATGTAAATACAGCAGTTTTTTAGAGAGATTAGGTACACAACGTAAAAAAACAAATAAAAAGCAATGATATCTTATCACACGCACATTTCAGCGGTAATAACGTCAAAGGAACCAAATCAGGACTTTGTTTTTAGGGTTTAATACACAACATAAAAGTACCAAACCAAAGAAATGATACATTTTGATAAGCAAATTGGATACTGCGACAGTAAAAACATTTCATGTAACTATTCAAGCTAAAATTTTCAATAAACATACCAAGCTACAAAAATGTATGCACATTTTATGAACTAAAACTTAAAAATAAAAAATATATAAATAAATAGTCCCGATGGTCGACACAATTAAGTTTACAAAGTATAAATTTATTTTTCTTCGAATTCTAAATGTACAATGCATTATTTGAAAGTTAATCTGAAACGAGAGAAGTACAAGCCAAACGCAAAAACTCTTAATCAAACTCTTAATCATCAAAATGTATCATTCCTTTGGTTTGGTACTTTGATGTTGTGTATTAAACCCTAAAAACAAACTCCTGATTTGGTCCCTTTGACGTTATTACCGCTGAAATGTGCGTGTGATAAGATATAATTGCTTTTTATTTGTTTTTTTACGTTGTGTACCTAATCTCTCTAAAAAACTGCTGTATTTACATTTTTGATGTTTTTTTCCGCTAAAATATCATTTCTTTTTGTTTGTTTTGTTTTCGTACATTGTGTATTAAACATCTTAAAAAAACTGCTGAATTTACATTTTTAATGTTTTTTCCGTTGATATCATTTCTTTTTGTGGGTCTATATAAAAAAATATAACATCAATATTCAATTTTTAATCCATTACTAATCCCTTTTCAATTATTATCCAACCCACATCCATTCCATATCTAATCCATATCCAATCCATATCCAATCCATATTCAATTCATACTCAATCCATATCCAATCCATATCCAATTCATACCCAATCTATATCCAATCCATATCTAATCCATATCCAATTCATATCCAATCCATATCCAATACATATCCATTCCATATTCAATCCATATCTAATCCATATCCAATTCATATCCAATCCATATCTAATACATCTCCAATCCATACTCAATTAATATCCAATCCATATCCAATTCATACCCAATCCATAGCCAATCCATATCCAATCCATACCCAATTCATATACAATCCCATATTCAACCCATATCAAATCAATATCCAATCTGTATTTAATACATATCCAATCCATATCCAATTCATGTCCATGTCATATCCATACGAAGTCCAATCCTCATCCATATCCATATCTATATCTTTATCTATATCCACATCCATATTCATATCCATATCCATATTCATACCTATATCAATATCCATATCCATATCCATATCTATATCTAAATCCATATCCAGCCCAAGTTAACATATCATCTTAAAATTAGGAACAATAACATATTTATGAGACTACCAGTGTAAACTACTGAAGAGTTTTTAAAAGTGATATTACATCTCTTTGATTAGTAGCCCGAATAATTGCTGTACCAGCAACAATCATATTTGCTCCAGATTTAGCACACTCATTAATTGTTTCTGGTCCAACTCCTCCATCAACCTCTATATCTGATGTTGGGGTAATTTTAACGTGGCCATTCCACTTTTGGCATAATATCACTCATAAATTTTGACCCCCGAAACCGTGTTCAACGGTCATAATTAAAATCATATCAGCTAAGGGAATGTACTCTTTCACAAGCTCAACCGGAGTGCATGGTTTTAAAGCTAAAACCTTCATTCCAGCGTCTTTAACTTTCCTTGAAACTTCTGCAATAATTGTTTGAACCGGTTCAACATGAAAAGTATATTGATCAACACCAGCATCGGCCATTGGTTCTATCTACTGATCTGGGTTCGATACCATCATATGAGTTTCACTCATTAATTTTTGACCACCAAAACCGGGTTCAACGGTCATAATTAAAATAACTAAAAAGAAAAAGTTAAATTAAATATAATTAACAAGTTACACAATTAGAAACTTATTTGATCAATTATTGTTATCTAATATCTAGTATGTGTGTTTCGGACATTAGATGTTGTACAGACCGTGATATTATAGATCTACTGATCTTATAAATTAAGCAAACGTTCTAACAAAGCTAAAGTTGGAATTCCAGTCACAGAATATAATTTTTAACAGATAGTAGATTATTAGAGTTTGCTGATTCACTATTAATTTGAAGAAATATGTCGCACTTGTTACAAACTAGAAAATAAAACAAAATTCCACACATACTTGATACTATATAACAATTATTAATCAAATAAGTTTAATAATTAATAATTATTAATCATTTAAGTTTAACTTAACTTTTTCTTTTCAGTTAACTGTAGTAATTTAAGATAATAATTATATTAAAAATAACAAAAGCAACCTTGATTTGGAAGAAATAATATTTATGAATGTTTTCAAAATACAAATTAGCTGTCAAAATTTTCAAATAGGAAAGTAGGTAAGGTAGTTTTGGAAAGTAGGAATGTAAAATGTATTTCGAAAAAAGTTAATCAATGCCATCTCTATTAAAAATTACCGTCGTAGTTACGACGAATTTTTAAGTGAAAATAAAATCTCATTCCATAAATATTAAATTATTTCTGTTTTTCGTTGTTTTTTTCAGTTTTTTAGTTTTAAAATATGTTACAATTTCAGATTTAAAGAATATTTATATGCTTTGAGCCATATAATGACTATAATATTATTACAATGGTGAAATAAAGGAATTCGAAATTGGATTTTTTCATGGTTAGCTGTAAGATAAGGGCTCGTCAAAATTTTAAATTGAGTTTTTTTTTTTGAGTAATTTTTTTGTTGTATTAAAAAACTCGCCAATTTCTATCGAAATTTATGATTCTGAATCATATATCATAAAAAATATAACTGGCGAAAGTTGTTTTGGATACTAAATCAAATTAATCGAAGTTGTGGAAAATTCAACAATAATATAAATGAAATAATAATATGAATTTACCATTACCATTTTTCAGTTTTTAATGGTAGCATCTATTGTTGAGTAAGCGACAAAAACCTTCTCGCTTTACACAGAAATTGCTTGAAATGGGTGAACTTGAAAGTGAGATCGCCATACTGCCAGCCTATTCCGTTCATTTGTTCGGATATTTTAGTTTTGATGGCTGTGAATCTTGACAAAAACTTGACTTGATACGCTTGACAAAGCACTCTTTCGCCTTTACATAAGCCGAATGTTGTTTAATGTTTTAGAAACAGCTCTTCATGTTTTCGCTTTTCTTTTGCCAAAGAAGTAGAGGTAGAAGCAACCGAGGATGTCAAACCACTCGTTGCGTGGTTTCGGTGGTCGTTTTCCGATTGTAGTTTGTGCTAGGTATATAATGTTTGATTGAAACTTTTGCCATTCATTTTGTATGATTAATGGCATCCCTAATGGTGGTCAAAAAGTTGAATCAAGGCAGTTGAATCGAGCTCCATGTTAAATTTAACTTTTCAAAATTTTTCTAAATATATTGCCATTATAGTTTTGTTTTGATCAGGATTGAAGAAATTTTTATATTAAGAATCAATCAGGATTGAAGAAATTTTTATATAAAGAAGATTTGTTTTTACGTACTATCACGACTAGTGATTTTTCTGGCTGAATATCCGTAAAACAAAAATTGCTTACACCGTTAAAAATAAGCTGAATTTGTAATGCAAATTGCTAAACATATAGGTCCTACGGAAGTCTCCAATATATCAAACAATGCAAAGCTTGCTTTAAAGATAAATTTAATGCTCTTTGCATTAAGCAAGTTGTTTTCAAACTTCTATCATCATTTCTATAAAAAATAAACTATGATGCAATAGTTGTGCTAAAATTTGTAGTTTTGCATTCAAATTAGTTTTAATGCAACATTTGCTTTGCAATTTGATAATAACATGCTTTACATAACTCGCATATAGTAAAGCTTGTATTAAAAATTACAGTAACTTTTTCAACTATGTATGTACATATACACTTTTCACAAAAAAGTCCAGCGAATTATAAAAAATATTTTTTTGTATTATTTTTCTCGTACTATATTATTTTTCAATTTTTTCACAACTTATAGGTCTAAGCAAAGCTGCTGTCCTTATAGCCAAAATAGTCGAATAGTCAAATTTAAATCCTTACAGTTAAAGGAGAAACTAAGAGTCACTTATATGTATGTGCTAAAGTTTGAAATCATTCGCCTCAAAAACCAATAAACATGCAAAATTTGGTTAAGGTTGATTTGATGCAATAAGTTAAAATTCGACTAACACCAACAACACCTCAATTTTCACAATTCACTTAAATACATTTATATTCGTTAGAGCTAAGATTTTAATTAAATTTAAAAGTCGCTTAAATTTGCATATTTTCGGTTTGTTCTGCTTTAATTCATCAAAATTCGCTAAACTTCCTTAAATTTGCTCTAATTTTGCTAAATTCGCTAAAGTTTACTAACATTTACTACATTTCTCTCAAACACGCTCAAATTTTGAGTGAACTCGTATTAAATTAAATTTACAAAAACTCGTTTAATTTTGTTTAATAACTTCGATATATTCCTATTTTGTTTTGGATTTCGTGACGTTTCATTATGAGTATAATGCAAGGGCTGCAAATACATTTAATTCAATCACTGATCGGCAAGTCTGTTAAAAAAATCATCCCAACATTTTTGCTTGTAAATGGTTTAGCTTGAGTAATAATAACTTGCAGCTTTAAATGTAGGAACATGTTAATGATTGCCAGTTATTTATTTATATAAAATAGTAACTTCAGCTAGTTTCAATAAATAAATAAATAAACAGTTAGAAAATATCAAGATCCTACAAATCTAATTTTCCACAAAGGCAGACATACTTCTCTGCTAGTTTTTTGCTCAATACTAAAACAAATTGCACCATAACTATCTTCAGAAAATTTATATTAAATATTCTTTCACTTCCGTGTTGATACCTCGGCGCTATCAGCCACTTAATATTTTATTTTTACATTTTTTTGTTGGTTTCTGTTATTTTTTTGAATTATAGTGATTATTATGCATATTTTACTGGCAAAGTTAGTCAATATTTCTGTTCGGCAGACATCAGTTGAGTTATGAGTACATGTTGCTGCGCCATTCTTAATATTTTGCCAATCAAGTTTAAAGTTAAAATAAAAATAAATTAATGATTCTTACTAATCAAATCAAAATTGGAATGTGTTAAAATTGTTTAACTTTTAAAACAAGATTCAGTAAGAACCGTTGAAAATGTATTATGTAGAACATTATCGTTTTTGACTATATTAAAATCTCGTGTATAACCTCTTGAAATCAATCGGACCATAAACATCTAAAGTTAAAACGTTTGAAAAATGTTTACTTTGGTAAAAGTTTTATTTTTCGGGAGGAATCTTTGTACAATTTTTTTTCCTTAATAAAATTGAATGTGTTTATTCATTTTGCTGATAAAAAATAAAAAAAAAACGATCAATCAAAACAAAAATAAATTGATCTAAAATTATTCAAAGAAAAAAATTGGTTTTATTGCTTCATTTGGGATGGAAAGTCACATGACGGATGGCTTGATTACTGATTGAAAATTTCTTATATTATAGAAAAAAAATGTACGTATTCCTTTATATTTTTATTTATTTTTTTTTTTGATAAAACAAGGAATTTGTTTTTTTCTTTTATCTACTGTTTATTTTATTTTCTTATTGAGATTGATTTTGAAAGCTTATCAACTGAAATTTTATATTTCAATTTATTAAATTAGATTTTTGTGCCAATGTTTGTTGTTGTTTTATTTAAAATCGAATGCTCCATTGAAAATAAATCTTTGATAATTTCTGTTACTAGAAATTTTATTTTTCTCTTGTTTTTAATATCACATAATTGAAAACGGGTGAAGTAATTCAACCAGTTGGAAATTTTTCAAGCATCATCATAAACAAATCTTATAACTGTGGCAGATCTCTTATAGCTAATGAGAAAATCGATTATCAATTGTTTTTAAAGTTCGAGATCCTAACCTTTGCGGTAATTTGGTATTTTTAGGTGCCTTGTATCCACTTAACCTAATTGGCCATTGAAATACCAAATATAAAATTCGTATAATAACATTATCTGTTTTTATCAAATTTAGATTAAATCCTTGCAAACAAATACAAAGTAAGAAATGTAACCAATGCGCCAAAATCTTAATAGCCATGTTGAGTTTAACTTACGAAAATCTTTTATCGTATTCAGTTTATTAATCCTATCTTTCTAAAAAACAAAGCTAAGTTGCTTTATAATTCTTTCTCTAAGTATATTCATAATTATATAAAACAAGAACTTTTATGATTGTTTATAAAATTATCGGTTGTAATACCACGAGTCATTGAAATTTTTTCGAAAATTTTTTGATTTTACGAATTAAATTATTTAGCAACACTGCGAATCAAAGCGCACAATAAACCACGAGTCCGAAGGACGAGTGGTTTAAGTAGTGGTTTGATTGAGCAGTGTTGCTTAAAAATAATTTAATGAGTAAAATTGAAAAATTTTAGACAAAAATTTCAATGAAGAGTGGTATTTAATGAGATAATTTTTTTAAAATTATAATTATGTTTAAAAGATAATAATTATTAGTTTCTAAGTAAAGTTTTTTCTACAAATTATTCAGCTTATAAAAAATTATGTAAAATTGCAAATAATAAAAATGTCCGTTTTCATTCATAAATGATTGCATGTTTATGTTTATTTGTAAAAAATAAATTACAAATTTATAGCATTTATGCGCCTACTAAGATAAAATTATATTTCATTTTGTTAGAAGAAAAAATGACAACAAAGAATTTTCATAACGACAAAGCAAAATTATCGACGACAAGAAGAATTGCCGACAGTTAAAGCAAAGCCTACTGTTTAAATATCATAGTTTGTATGAATGAAAAATAAAATTTCTGACAGCAAAAAAAAATTATCGGTTGTAATACCACGAGTCATTGAAATTTTTTCGAAAATTTTTTGATTTTACGAATTAAATTATTTAGCAACACTGCGAATCAAAGCGCACAATAAACCACGAGTCCGAAGGACGAGTGGTTTAAGTAGTGGTTTGATTGAGCAGTGTTGCTTCAAAATAATTTAATGAGTAAAATTGAAAAATTTTCGAAAAAATTTCAATGAAGAGTGGTATTTAATGAGATAATTTTTTTTAATTATAATTTGTTTAAAATATAATTATTAGTTTCTTAATAAAATTTTTTCTACTTATTATTCAATAATATAAAATTATGTAAAAATGCAATTCACAAATAATAATAAATGTCCGTTTTCATTCACAAATGGTTGCATGTTTATGTTTATTTATCAAAAATAAATTACAAATTTATAACAGTTATTCGCCTACTAAGATAAAATTATATTTCATTTTGTTAGAAGAAAAAATGACAACAAAGAATTTTCATAACGACAAAGCAAAATTATCGACGACAAGAAGAATTGCCGACAGTTAAAGCAGAGCCTACTGTTTAAATATCATAGTTTGTATGAATGAAAAATAAAATTTCTGACAGCGAAAAAAAATTATCGCCTTAAGCAGACATCAAGTTGAAAGTTTTTTGTGCTTTATTTAAATTTTGTTTTATATTCTAATTTTTTTCTTTATATATAAATTATTTTTTTTTTTTCAACTTTACACAAATTCGAAAAATGAAAGACAACTTTTTTTGCTAACAGTAAACAAAATCTATTAAAAAATATATAAATATAAGTATATGAAGCAAAGAATTTTATAAAAGTTTTAGAAATAATTTCTTTTTCGTCGAGTATTTTCGAGATAAAATATAATACGTCGAGTAGATTTTATGTCTGTTATTATATTTTGATTTGTGTTTAATTATTTACAAACAAAGAATCTAAAGCTATAAGAACAATCATTAACGTGAATTATAACAATTTATTCAAAAGAGAGTTATTGGTTGTGATACATATAATGTCACCCCAATTAAACAGATCATCAAACATTACAACATAATTCATTAGATAAAATAAAATCATATGTTAAAAAATAAAATAAAACTTTTACAAATGATTTTTCATTTTAAAATACAACGGTCTGATCACTGTTGCAATACAGTAAACATTCTCCAATCGGTTTATATATATTTTATATCGACCTATCCCGTGAAACAATTTTTTAAAAAATGCATGAAATGTGCACTAAGTGAGCAGGACACAATATGTCCGTGCAAAAAATTGTCCATAACACCTGTCATGCACATGATGTGCACCATACCATGCACATGCCGTAAACGCCTTAGCACATATGTGCACAGATATTTCAGACTAATGTGCACCAAATGTGCACTAAAATGTTCACAATATGCTAATTCACAGCTCACAGGTTTGCAGCAATGTTTACTTTTTCAGATACATGTTCACGACATGTGCATCATCAGATTTACAGAAATTTCATATATTTTGTTCAGGAAATTTTCAGGGTCATTTTAGATACAAATGCACCACTTGTGCATTTACACGATGGGTTTACAAAAAGTACATATATTTTCTGTATTCTTCTTAGAAACATGTTTATGATATATTAGAAAATACCAAATAAATTGGTTATAATAGAAATATCATAAGTTTATACTTACCAATGTGTAGTCATAACACGGCTGCTATTTTTATAGCAAGCATTCATTTAAGCAGAAAAGCGATATAGCTAAAGTAAATGTAAAATTTTGTAAACAATGTATATCTGAAATGGATAGACTTCTAGTGAATTTTAAACAACTGAAAATTACATATTTCGTCCCAAGTATATGCGCATTTCGCATATCACAAGTATATGCGCATTTCGTCTACATGTATATAGGTCATTTCGCAAACATGTTTCATGTGAATTTTATAAACAATTGCACAAATATAAATTTACACGGTGAACATTTGTTTAATGTTAACATGTATACATGTATACAAAATGTGCGTAGAACATTTAGCCTAAGCCAAATACTAACATTTATCAGCAATAATTGGGACTGGATCGTGGAACATGGTTGTGCCAACCGTGATTACCCACCACAATAGTTATAGAGAGTAGAAGTTTGTATGTGTTTCGTGTTAGGTGTTGTAGCACGATGCAATGAGAATGATTGTGGCAAGAATTTTTTTCAAATCGGATGAAATCAGATCCATCATACCTCATATTATTTTTACCGTTTTACTCGTCAATCGGTTTGTGCAAAATTTCAAACTGTTGAGATCACTCTCCTTCGACCCCTCCAGTCTCCTTCGATAACTTCAATCCACAAAAAGTTAAAAAAATAATCCAATAACACCTCAGAACGCATGTTGTTGTGGGTTTTAGATTTCAATGATATGTTTAGCCCCTCCCCTGTTTTGTTACTGGTGAAAAACACGTGAAATCAGCAAAAAACATGCAATTTTGGAAATGAGGTTTTAATTTTGAATATTTAGGTATTGGAATTCATTGACATCAATAAAAAAAATTTCTGCGTTTTAGTTTTTTTACCCTGTCTTAAGATACAGGTTGTTGAAAAATCAAGAAATTGCTCGACCCTGGTGTATTGAAATTGCTCTACAGTCAAAACTACTGAGCTGATTTTAAAGTTATATAGCTCAAAATGTAGGTATTGAAAAGAATCAAAATAATAATTCAAATTATGTCCTTGAACACTTTCTTTTAGAAAAATAACGGTAAAAAATTCAAATTCGATTATCTAGAAATGCGTATTTTTTAAATTTTTGATTTTTTAATACGTGAAAGGTACATATGTTACTAACATTTTATAAAAATTCAGAAGGGGAAAATTTTTTGTTTTTTTTTTATTAATTTTATTGCAACACGCCTTAAAAATTTTCATCATAAAAAAAAGTGGAGTTAAAAAATCCCAGCGGCAGGTATATCCGCTAGAAATAGGTAGATTTCGGGGTCAGACGGTTTTGTGTCCAAATAAAATTAGATAAGTCAGATTAGTTTAAATAAAAAATATAAGTAGAAACAGAATAATTCAAAAAAATTATCGAACCAAATTAAATACATTATCCGAACTAACTCCATCAATACAATTTCGGAACAGTTTTATTTAAGTTGGTTTAAACTACTTTTAATAACATATTAAATCCACCAAAGATCAAATGAACTACGTCACAACTACAATTATACCATCACACATAATTTATAACATTATCAAACAATTTTATTTCAAAATCATCTTTTGTTGTTGTGTTTTTTTGTTCTTATTTATTCTTTTTTCAAACGGTTACTTAGTAAAAAAATTAAAACAAAAGAGATTTTGATAATTTTTCTATGGTATTAAATGGGTTGATATTTTTCTTATAAGGGTTGCATTATAATGCTTATAAAAATGGAACCTTTTGGGTTAGAAAGCTGAAATTTTGAGGCTATAGTTGAAAAGTATGTTTAAAAGCTAAGATGAATTTAAATAACATAAACTGAAACATGATGAAAGCATTGTCGTTTTGCGTTTGTTTTCATTTCAACAGCCGTAGGGCCTCAACCGTTAGACTTAAGCTATTATTTTTGAAAATTTTGGAAAGAATTATATTTTAAGTACGTGAGAAAAAGTTTTCAAATATGAGCTTGGCCATTTCAGCTAGATCAAGGGCAGCAAAGTTTAGTAAATTTTTAAAACAGCTGATTTTTGAGAAACCTGAAACGCCAAAGTAGTCATCTAGATAAAAATGATAGAAAAAGGTTCAAATATTCAATGTTTTTAAATTTTATTAAAATATTATTATTCAAACGGAAGTTATAGCGCCCTAGATTATTCGACTTTTTAGGCTCTAGCCGCTTAACCGGTACCCGGATATGGCCAGTTCACGAACTTGTCCAAGACATTATTTGCCGAAACATACACAGAAAATTATTTTGGTGTGGGTCGAAAAATGCGACCGTGAGAGTGCTGCTAAATTCCGTTATACCTCATATCGTTATATATATATATATATATATATATATATATATATATATATATATATATATATATATATATACATATATATATATATATATATATATATATATATATATATATATATATATATATATATATATATATATATATATATATATATATATATATATATATATATATATATATATATATATAATTTTTTTTTTTGTTTTTCCATCTCCGCTTATCACATATAGTCGTTTGGCATCAAAATTTTTCCGAAATTCCGAGATGAAGCCCATTGCAATAGGTAGATTTTTATATGAAATCTACCTAAAGTGAAAAGTTTTTTTTGGCTTTACATATATGTTTTTATAATAAATTTTTAATTTTAACTCAAAATAAACATAAAATTTAATTTTTTATAAAATGTCAGTAAAATATGTACCTTTTACGTATTAAAAAATCAAAAAATACGCAATACGTTATTTTTCTAAAAGAAAACGTGAATTGAATGAATTATTATTTTGATTAGCTTTTTCAATACCTACATTTTGAGCTGTATAACATTAAGCGGTTCAGTAGTTTTGACTGTAGAGCCATTTCAATACACCAGGGTCGAGAAATTTCTTGATTTTTCAACACCCTATATTACAGGGTTAAAAAAAAAACTTAAAACGCAGAATTTTTTTTTATTGATGTCAACGTATTCCAATACCTAAATATACAAAATTAAAACTTCATTTCCAGACCTTGCTGATTTCACGTGTTTTTCACCTCCAAGCCCGACTACGCACTGGCCATATTCCTTTCTCCTATCGTGGTTGACAGGTTATGGTTAAGGTTAAGCTAAGGTTAAGGTTGGACCACTTCTGCCATTTTTGCAGGCTGCAACCACACCCTACCCAACCCATCTAAACCTTACATTATTTCTATTCAAATCCAAAGAAAGGAAAAAAAACAAAGCACTTATTCGGTGGAGGAGCGAGATTGGCCTCATACCAAGATCACTTTCATAAAGAATATACATATAACAAATTACGTGTTACTAAATAAATTGGTTAAATATAAAAATAAAATAAAATCAAA